>CM062294.1:486266597-486866597 GCA_031216915.1 Pictodentalium vernedei
AGTATGGCCTTCTAGGCTACCCTTCACCCTCCATAGCCTCGAGGCTACCACTTGTGCATGGTCAGCGCCATCTGTCGTGTGATCCAATACTATTGTATTCACCCACAACTATAGTTTTCTACCACGCTTGCAGTCTTGTACCATTACTGCCATGTACTATTACTATTGGCCACCACTACACACTGTGCACTAGTACATAGGCACATACGATGAAAAGGGGATCCTAGAAGTATAGTCCACAATGTGACACATTGTGCACTAGCACATAGGCACATACGATGAAAAGGGGATTCTAGAAGTATAGTCGGATACTAGAAAGGGATTCCACGGAACGTGGGGTCTGGTGGTTAATGAAATTTGCTTGTGTGCTAATACACATTGTGTCACAATGTGTACACGTTACAGGTAACATATAGAATGTGCCGATATTTGCTTGTGTGCTAATGCACATTGTGCGCACATCACATAGGCACATGTGGGTATTTGAGGACACCCATGACATGGCATTATACTATTTGGAGATACCCTTTAAGGATACCTTTTGGGGATACTTATCTGAGGATATCTATTTGAAGATCAGTTATGGTTCCTAGTACCCGTTTGTCCCTCGCGACGTCTTGGCCACTACTACTGACTTGTCCATGGTCACTATCATTAGCTTCTGCAACAGTAACCCAATACTATAGTCTTCAACCAACATTACGGCCTTGAACAATTAAGGCCCTGCACTATTGACGACCACTATTCTGTCCTGTGCCTCACCCATACTAACTCGTAGCACTACTATAGGCATATTGGCTGTCTCTGTCTGGACTACCCTCGGTCAAGATTCAATCAGATTGTTTCATTTCCCCCAACATGTACTATTTTATACAGAGTTCAAATCCCTTGTATAACATCTATATAGACAAGCTATGGAAGGAAATCCGTAAATGGAAATCTTATCCGTCTCCATGAAATGGGATTCCGTGTTAGACATAACTCTCGAAGGTATTAACGAAATTTTCTATCTTAGTATGGCGTATAAACATGTATAAGACGGTACAGTGAGCTGATAGAGTTTGTTGTATAACTGAGGGTAAGTGCTACAGTAAATTACTATATGATAGATAGGGTGGATTTTGGTGATTTGGGGGGATTGTCGGGTTGTTTGTGATAATTAGATTTACTCCTTTCAATCGAACATACCTTCCAAACATACCCCTTTTCTATTGTAGGCCTTTTCAGGCCCATAACAACCACGTGCTACCATAAAACCAAGATGACAGCCTCCAGTACACAAAATGGACGACGGAAACACGTATCAACATAACAACACGCGCTGCGCACATGCACTAACACCATGTATCACCATGATGCACATCACTATGACGTCGTAACATGGCCGCTCACGCGGGCTACCATGACAACCCAACATGGTGCCACTGGGTCACGTTACATGACGTCACTTCCGTGGCCCTGTTGATGGGAATAAAACGTGCGAGCCGTACCACTTATATTAGGTCTTTTTATTGTACGATCTTAAAAATATCATTTATGACCTATTGATAGGAACGAGATGGTGCACTTGTCTTCAAACAATGCTTATGTGGAGTTGGCGCTTTGGGGAATGTGGCAGTTGCTCGTCCGGTCGTGTAATTCGTCTTCGTCCACCCGTACAACTGTCCGATACGAGGTGCCTCCGGCTGTCGAAAGTGTCGTTAATCCCCAATAAAAGCATGGATATGGCAGAACATTGTAATTCTCTAGCTGCGTTTTCCACTTGTGTTCATTCATTCAGAAGTGTACTGTATGCCTCAAAACACCTTATAAAACCATAATAATCAGAGAGAGAGAGAGAGAGAGAGAGAGAGAGAGAGAGAGAGAGAGAGAGGAGAGAGAGAGAGTTGAGTCCAACGTTATCTTTACCAACCAGACATTGCAATCTTATTGTGAAATATAGTTGGAAGGGGGTTCCCAGACTCCTTACTCTTAAGATGTGACCGAAGATTCCCTCGTTTTAACCCGACGACGACCTTTAACACTTTTACTGCCACGCCAATGTGCCATATATGGAGGACATCTATGTACGCCTGTATGCGAGGACGTTCAATAAGCTTTATATGACATACTTGAAACTCTGTCATCTGATTAATCAAATGGTAGGTTTGATCTGCGCATGCCAGAACGTATAGATAAACACCATAAAGTAGATGATAAGTAGTATAGTCGTTTTTCGGCAGCGTAAGTTTTAAAGCCCAGAAAAATGCACATTTTCGTTATTTGACAAATGTTCCCATCGGACATTTTTTTTAAACAGGGAGTCAAACATGTGCATTTTTCACAATGTAAAGGGACCTTAGTCTTAAATATGTACTTTATTTCTAAACCATGCCACCAAGGTGCATAAATCATGACTGAAATATACCAGTGTGTGAGTACCATCGAGTGACGTGCCCCTTCCCAGTTTGAAATGCCTCCTACGTCCCTGTAACAAAATATCTGTCCCATGAAACTTAGAAAAAAGAATATTGGAAATTCTTCTCTGTTGTCTGCCACAGCGGTTGTCCTGAAGGAACGGGCGCAAATTTCCTTTAGCGCGAATCAAATGCATATCACTCCAAACTGTTGCATACTAAATCTGGATCAAATAGAGCCAATCGATGGCAAACGTTAAGAAAATGTAACGGAGCTGTGAATTTTTCCCTCCTGGAACAAGCCCAAATATTGCGCGCCGCGTGAATCTTTCTTTGAATAAACTTGAATCTACACCATTAACCCTTTACCTAACATGAAAAGCAGACGACACATGCAAAAACAATTCTTGAATAACTAATTTTTTTCATTTTTTGTCTCAAAAACATAGGTTATGACCCCTCGTTGGAACGAGTGCGATAACCTATGTTTTTGAGACAACAAATGAAAAAATAATGAAAATTAATTGGCGATTTTGGAGAATAGCGCTGGCCGGTTTGGCCGTTACGTTGGGGTAAAGGGTTAAGAGAGACTGTATACTATATATAAAATACAATCTATAGTTTATAAGAATGTGATTGTTCAGTGTTTTTTCCTTCACCAACAATGTTAAATGAGGGTCTCCATGGGGTGACTCCCGTCCCTGAAACAAATATAGCAGTGTTTCAACCAAAATGATTCTACTTGATGCTTCTAAAGACGCTTCATAATAAATAACTGGCTCGGGTAGTTCTAGAAGTATGGGCGTTTTGACTTTTTTCTATCTTTTGCTCTTGGGGTTCCCACAGGGACAGGATTTTTTTCATAAAAGAAGTACATGTTACTAAACAACACGTTATACCCAAATTTGGTACAATTTGGGCAACCAGTTAACATATAGAAATGTGGTGCTAGGCCATAAATGTTGACTCCGGAAATCTCCCCCCTACTACAAATAAGAACAGAATTTAAAAAAAAAAAATTGGTATTTTGGGGCAGTACCCACCACCCCACCCCCCAATATGTATTAGCGACTTCCATCGAACAAACTTGAATAGGTATCGCGGAACTAAATATTTGGTTTAGAGTGATCTGCCTTGAAATGTTGCACTCGGATATTGCATCCTAATCTAAAATAAGACTCCCAGAAAAAACTTATTGCTTGAGAAAACTGTTAAAGCATTTTATTATAATTGTACATCAATACTGAATATTCCACAAGAAAAAAGAGATTGTCTAAGTATTTTCTGGGTCTAAAAACTTCAGTTAACTATTTATGTATTTTTTGTTGGCAATTCCAGAAAAAAACTGAGTTCAAGGACGGTACTTTCACTTCCTGGTGCATTTTTTCTCTTATTTGTTGCATGACCCCCCCCCCCCCCCCCCCCCCCCCCCCCCCCCCCCCCCCCCCGTTTTCTGGCCAGAGAAAGTTGTGTGAAGGTCTGTACTTTATGTAGGTATTTAAATATTTAATTTTAAGTGATGCGATCATATTTTTTTCCACATAAGTGTTATAATAGTCGCCTATGGGAAAATATTTAGTTCTGTGATACCTGAAAAAAGTATCCTCCAAAGATGATCTGCACCAAGTTAGATTGGATTTGGGTCACCAGTTCTGGAGAAGAAGACTAATATCAGTGCTGGAAATGAACAAAATTGACGGGTGCAGTTTATAAACTCCCGCAAAATCAGAGACGAGAGCAAATTGCGCCCGTAAAATGTTAGTATATAAATTTTCAAGGGAATACTGTCACCAAACACCAGCAACCTTAACCCTTTGAATATGAGCGGCCCGCTTTTCCAGCCAGGAACATGATACGTCATAACGTCATTAAATAGGATGGCTGTTCAGTAAATGTGTGGGGTAGACCAATCGGTATTTTCAACGTGCAGACACTAGGCTGCACGTTGAAAATACTGATTGGTCCACCCCAAATAATGAATATGGACTCTTCTAATTGCTGCAGTTGAACTGGCATGGCAGATACCACTAGTGTTCAACGGGATTAATGAATAAAGAATTGCTGAATTATGACAGTAACTTGCCACTGGCCACAGAGTGCGGTTTATCAAAAAACACACCTTTATATGCCCTCACAGTATATTAGTGCTCCACAATATTTTTCAACGTGTGCATTTTTTAGCTCCCGTAAAAAAGAAAACACGAGTGCTGACGGGAGCAATTGCACTCGCATCCGTTCTATTTCAGGACTGTAATATGCGAAAGCTGACAGGCACCAAGTGACGGCAATAGCTCACTCTGATTTTCAATCAGATGATCTGATAAAAAAGAAGTTTTAACTTCCATTCGCGGGTGACGTGTACGGTGATTTGTGGCAAGAAATTTTATATTTTATCGTGCTGCAGCAATTTATTATCTCGGTAGCAAAATTGTAATCTTACTGCAGCAAGATAGTATACTGCCGCCGCAAAAGTGCGTATCTTGCGTAACTCTTTTATCCAACGTAACGGCAAAAACCGGCCAGCGCTAATCTAAAAAATCGCCAATTAATTTTGATTATTTTTTCATTTTTTGTCTCAAAAAACATAGGTTATGACCCCTCGTTGGAAACGAGCTCGTCGAGCTCGTTCCAATGAGGGGTCATAACCTATGTTTTTGTGACAAAAAATGAAAAAAAATTAGTTATTCAAGAATTGTTTTTTGCAAGTGTTCGTCTGCTTTTCATGTTAGGGTAAAAGGGTTAAGCAAGTTCAAATCTTCTCTGCAGCAAGTTAGTTATCTTACTGCAGCAAGTTAGTTACCTTGCTGCCCGCAAATTAGTTATCTTGCCGCGGCAAATTAGTATCCCGCTGCAGTAAGTTGTATCTTTCTGCAGCAAGTTAGTTATCTTGCTGCATCAAGTTGGTTATCTTTTGTGGCAAGTTACGTTCCTAGCTGCTTGCAAGTCAGTTTTCTTGCTATAAGCCAGCTTAGCATCTTTCTACAGCAAGTTAGTTATCTTGCTGCAGCAAGTTAGTTATCTTTTGTGGCAAGTCAGTTACCCTAGCTGCTGCAAGTCAGTTATCTTGCTGAAGCCAGCTTAGCATCTTTCTACAACAAGTTAGTTATCTTGCTGAAGATAGTTAGTTATCTTACTGCATGAAGTCAGTTATCTTGCTGAGGCAAGTTTGTATCTTTCTGCAACAAGTTAGCATCTTGTTTCAGCAAATTAATATCCAACTGCTGAAAGTTAATATCTTGGTGCCGCGATTGTCCCAGATATAAATTCAAATGATTGCTTCCCAGAGAGAATGTCACGGAAAGAGCTTCCCGGATCCACAGTGGGGCCGATCCCAGATAAACGCAACTCCGGTAGGTCTACGGGTTCAAGATGGACGCTTCCCAGATAGACGCTTCTCGGTAGATTCCACATATAATATTACAGGCCGCTGATCTGTTGCGATTATCATATGAGAAGGGTCTTAACATTCCTTGTGTTCCCAAATGACGCCCTTCCCTCTCCTCGCAGCACACGGACTGGTTGTGGCTATCCTGTACTTTCTTACTTCCCAATTTCACTGATCAGCAACCTTCTTCTCTATACCAACCCATAAGCACATCTTATTGTTCTAGGGTCTCCCTCGATACTGAAATAGTTGGCCCACCTTGTCACCACCTTCCCCAATTTTGCTAAAGCTCCAGCGACCCGACCTCAGTTTGAATAGCAGTGACCTACTCCCACCCTCACCCCCAACCCAGGTGTTCCTCTAACAGAGATCTATTTGCTTTGATCCTTCTTGCCAATTTCGTTTACAGCCCTCAATGATTCCCACCCTTGCGAGTGTTCTTTACATTGGTCTCTTCTCCATTTTAGGACAGAGATCTCTGTTTAACCCTTTACCCAACGTAACCGGGCCAAAACCGGCCAGCGCTATTCTCAAAAATCGCCAATTAATTTTCATTATTTTTTTCATTTTTTGTCACAAAAACATAGGTTATGACCCCTTGTTGGAACGAGCTCGTCGAGCTCGTTCCAACGAGGGGTCATAACCTATGTTTTTGAGACAAAAAATGAAAAAAATTAGTTATTCGAGAATTTTTTTTGCATGTGTCGTCTGCTTTTCATGTTAGGTAAAGGGTTTAAATAGTTTTCTATTAACTCCCTCACTTGCCGCCCAATTCACATGCCTTGATATTAGAATCTGTTTGATTCAGGGGGTATCAGTTCCATACTTTCCGGGACGCTGAAAGCACGGAGCAAAGAGGGCACCTACCCTCCCTGCCTTCGGACCCCAGGGACGAGAGGGGGCAGACAATGCCCCCTCCCAGTGTCGTCACTCAGTGTTTTTTCAATGATTTATTCATGAAGGTAAAGCTAAAATACACCCCACATTCCGTTCTGGGAATTTCAAAATTCAATGGGGGAGTTTGGGAGGAGGTGCCCCCTTCCGATGGGAGAGAGACACTTCTTCTCAATTTCTCCCATCTCGGGCCTTCGGCCTTCGAGACATGCATACATCGGCATGTCATTGCGCGGCTGATAGTGCGAATGAATGCCCCATTTTCGGGTCCTGACCCCCTGCCCTGAAGTGCTTCCAGCGCCCCTGCGTACCTTATCTTATATTTGTTACACTCACCATCTCCCAAATGGTTTTCCCAACAAAAACCTAATCAAAGCCACTCCCCCTAAACGTTTCAACTTGTTAGAAATTCGCTTCCCTCTCCATACTCAGTTTATTTGTGCGGTTTTGGTAGATCCCCCTCCCGTAATGTTTATATTTTTTATATTGAATGCATATGCAACAAATTTTTTTTTATAAATGAATTCCACATTCGATCGGTCTATTTCTGGTGGGTCTTGGACAATGACCCCCCCCCCCCCCCCCGCGCCCCACAATTTCATTGAGCACCCACCACTCCTGTAAATTTTGTAATATAAGGAAAGGATTGCACCCACCTGATATCATGATAACAGCCCATGGTATCCAAAACGTTCGAACTTGAACCTCGTGATTAGTCGTGTACATATGGGGAAAACAATATTTTGTGGAAAGCAATATCGACGCCCCCCCCCCCCCCCCCCCCACCTCAAAATAAAAAGTAAGGAAATAAAACACGATCTGTTGAAAGTAAAATATTTGAACGTGCGAGAGAAAGTGTCCCTTTGCCAGTTTTGTGCCGTTAGCACTACCTCGTGCCGTTTTCATCAGTTTAGTTCCGTTTTCCTCCAGCGATACTTGCCATTACATGGTGCCGTTTTCGCCAAATTAGTGCCGTTTTCGACCGATCGGCTTTGAATGATCTTGACTTTCGGGTTTCTCTATGTAAGACAGTTTCCTGTAGCACCATCATATATCTAAGGATGTAATGTGATGTGGAAATCATGTACAATAAATAGATGATTTACAATGAGTCAATAGTTTGTATCAAAATAATTACGCTGTTAATGTAGTTATACGTTTTGGGGTCCAAATACTCAATTCCCATCTGTCCGCTGGATGAAAACGTCATGACCAAATGTAATTCATTTTCCAGTGAATACATTTGGTCGAATTTTGACACCGCATTTACGGTAGAGCGCAGTTGGCAGAATGGAATTCGGACTTTGTATTTTGTGTGAGGGTCGTTTTTCGCCTCGTTCATTCGTACACGTTTTTTTTCGTCTTTCTGCTTTATTGTTTGGTAAAAAGTAGATTAAACAGTTACGGAATGTAATTATAAGAATTGAATGCAATGTTTATAATCTTTATTGGAGTATGCACGTGTGGGAATGGGTATAAATTGTATGAATCCCTTGGGGATTCATACATAATTTGTACCCATTCCCACACGTTCATACTCCAATGAAGATTATAAAAATTGCATTCAATTCTTAAATACAAAACGAATTCGGTAAATAGGTCCAGATCTTATTTACTGGGAGATTTTTTAATTTCGAATAATCTGGGGACGAATTAAAGATTCAATTTATTATATGATCCCAAAACCTCCACAAAAGACACTTAAATACCCCTGGCACTGTTTTGGCGATTGGCGATTTTTGGGAATAGCGCTGGCCAGTTTTGGCCGGTTACGTTTGGTAAAGGGTTAACTTTTATATTTACAAATAAAATTTTTAGTCCTAATATCGCATGCTGCCGGTAAACTTATGTGCGAAGAAGTGGATTCCAACGGGAGAAACACAGAAGGGATGGTTCATCCTTTGGCAGTCATTCAGTTAATGCAAGGGCATTCCCTAAGGAGGGGGTGTTACGATTTGCAACCCCCGCCCTCTCAATAATTTTTCCAGTCGGGACATTTTCATCGGGATTGGAGTCTGAGACATCTTGCCGGTAATCACAATCAACAAAACCATGTCATGTGACCCTTAATTGGAACGAGCTTGTTCCAATAAGGAGGTCGCATTATGTGGCTTTATTGAAATGTTTGGAAAAATTAGAAAAAATAGTAAAACAGCAAATTTCGATATCGTCTGCGATGGGTAAATGTGAACCCTTTAAACTGTTCAGACCACTTCTGTGTTCCGGTGCCACGCAACGTAGGTTGCTGCTTCTAGTCCAAATGAATACTTAATGGTGTGCATGTTTGTTGGTTTATTCGAGTATTATTAAACCTTTTTTCTGTTCGTGCATTTTCAGGCAAAAATGATTGGTCAAGTATTTCTATTTTTTTTTATTTTCATGACACAATGAACCGAAAAAAAACGCATTTAGGCCCGCCTTAAACCACCGCCTTCAGTGTCTGTCTTAAAGATTACGTTCCTCAGTGTGAATGGAAAAGAACCCCTGCACCAGTGGCGGCGCTACGGGGGGGGGGGGGGGGGGGATGGGGGGAGCATTTGCCCCCCCCCCCCAAAAAAAAAACCCGATGCTTTTGCCCCCCCCCCCCCAGTTGCTCCCCCCCCCAACCATCTCGCATGCATTTCCATCCACCCCTCACACACAAACACATTCAGTCACTCTCTCTCACACACACACACACACACCCTTCTCTTTTTTTTTATTCCCAATAATTTCCCATACACACTTAGCCCAAAGCCTCAGGCTAGCTGATGAACACATCCAGGCAGTAGAGATTTAAAGACTCGGATGCAGATACTTATAAGTTATAATTAAGTTATGAGCCAACAAAGGCATGTCTATCCATATCCCTTGTCTAAACAAATTCATGGATTTCGCATTATGACAGACGGGCATTATCTCCCTTGCACTGTTCAATTATTTGAAGTCTCTCTCTCTCTCTCTCTCTCTCTCTCTCTCTCTCTCTCTCTCTCTCTCAGGCACAGACCCACCAGACGCGGATCCAGGATTTTTTGAAAGGAGGACCGCTAATTACCATTACATTTAGTCGAAACTTGGACCCAAAGTCCGTAATATAATTTTTTGGTTTGGTACGTCCACAGGACGTACCAAACCAAAAAAGTATATTACGGACTTTGGGTCCAAGTTTGGACTACCTCATAACAGAGTAATGATATGATCCTTTACGTATTTGCCCCCCCCCCCCCCCCTTCATGGGAGTCTGCCCCCCTAGTTGCCCCCCCCCCCCCCCACACACCACACAAAAAAATTTCTGGCGCCGCCACTGCCCTGCACGTTCATATTGTTTCAACATGAAAAATAATTAATATTTATCTCATCATATTAAAAAGACTTTCAAAATAAAATTTAATAAACTATGAAATCCTTATCATGCTTTTTATTCCATGTTCAATTTGTTTATAAGCAATAGCTGATCGTCTGCGTGCATTGTTTTACCCAAATCAAACGTAAACAATGGCCGGTCATAATAATCGACAAACGAAACTCACGTCAACAAAACTTTCCAATTTCCAAATATCCTGAATGAACTCTTCATGTCATCTGGGTTTATATCGAACTCTACATTTACAAACTGCGATTTCAGTTTCTTATGAAATGGTCAAAATCAGAATTAAATTTAATTCAGTTTTGTATTGAATGACAGCACCCTCCCGTCAAGTGGAAAAGGAGATTGAAGTTTTGTGTGGGCGTGGCCTATGACGTTCCTTTGAACTTACGCAATTCGCTGTTCAATATTTTTTTTAATGACCGTTATGAGATGTACCGTTATTTCAAACAGACGTTTAGAAAACTATGCCTTTTTTTATTCAGTTATCACTAGGAAGCATGATGCGACCCGGTTTTTATTTTATAACCGAAAAGTAGAGAGTGTTTAAATTTATTGCCCCTCAAGTTTAATTATTAGGAATGATCGTTTGTTTCTGTCTATTTCTTGAGCTGTGAACTCCCCCCAAAAAACAAAACAAAGGCCAAACATAGTGTAAATGGCCTTTGTGTTTTGGGGTTGATAAATCAAGAAATAGACAGAAACAAAAGATCATTCCTTATTTTACGAAACTTTCAACAACCAGGGTCGTATCGTATCGGAACTTAATTGCAGGATAGATAATTGATGTTTTTGTTGTTCTGTCACGGCAAAATGAGGAGAATGTGTCTTTTAGACAACTAGTTTGACCCTTTACCTAACGTGGAGAATATCAAAATTTATTATTTTAATTACTATTTTTTTTTAATTTTTCAAAAATTTTTTTCAACAAACCATATCATGTGACCACTCATAGGAACGATCTCGATGAGTTCGTTCCGATGAGTGGTCACATGATATGGTTTTGTTGAAATTTTTGTTGAAATTATTTTTTTTCAACTGCTCAATTTGCAAATTACGCGGCGGATGCAGGCGATTTGTTAGGTAAAAGGTTAAAAAAATCCAAGTCAGGTGAAAATACCCTCTCGCTTTTCTACACAAATTGGCAATGAAACAACTTCTGGCGCTTCGCTGATCTCTGTCAGAAAGTTCACGGTCTTTTCCCACCATTAAAAGCTATCTTCCCCTCGGTTGTACATAAAATTTGTCATAGAAATGCTGTTGTTAATTTTCCTTTCCAAACAAAGTTTATGAGCCATTATCAAAACGTGCTCATCGGTTTGAGTTCAGCAAGGGGTAGTTAATTATGCGCTGGAAGCCAAAAATTAATTTTTTTTTACATTCTTGTAAAAAAGAGGATCATGTAGATTGCCTCTGAGGTTTGGTGAAATGTGTCGCCATGAAGGTTGACATGGTAGGGCATGCGGGATGTCATCACCATGGGTGGTAAATGATATCCTTTCTATTGTGCGGCTCTTGTTAGGCTGACATACGGTTTCGCTTCCAAATTTGTTGAGGTAGATGGTGTGTAAATGTTTGATTTAATATGGATCCTTTTCTAGATCACCGAGAGCCCTCTATTCAGCTAGCTCCCGTGTGTATTTGAAACCAACGTGTTGGAATGCAATGGATGCTGTGTGCCCGAGTAGAGTAGCGGTGTGTTTCATGACACATGCTCTATTATTTTATTTCGCTGAAACCCGCGCATCCGCTTAACCCACGGTCTCTTTCTACCTCACCGAGCCCAATTTCTCTACTTTCCTGGACTACCCGAACTCTGTTACGACCTCTAGCTGTCCTAATTCTATTCTCTCTTACTTTTGAAACGGTCACATCTCCTTTGTATTCTTCCCACGTACCACACAACTATACCGGAAGTATGTTCAGTATAGAACAATTATACATGTGTTTCTGTTTTAAGCCGTTTGGTCAATCCCATCCAGTGTTTTTGTTCTTGATAGTTCAATGCATTCATCTTCTATTGACTGAATCATACTGCAGAACACGAGACTGACAACCAATTAGATCCTCAAGCTGATCTTGATTCATATCCATCCAAACACGCTTATCTTCCGTGGTCTTTCGTATGTGTCTCTTCGATTTTACGAGGAACTCAGAATGAAGCTTTGCCAGGCGCCCCTCTTGTCCAAGTCCGAGTATTATGGAATCATTTCGGTACAGGCGTGGTCTAGCGGATCACTATTAAAGGTTCAACATCGTCAATTGTTCCTTCTAATATTGCTGTTTAGTACAGAAGAGACAAGATGGAATCCCTCTATTAGATTTCTATTCATGCCCCGTGGTTTTATCACTGTAAAATCTTACTAAAATGCCATTGACCGATGTCGCCGATGTCGTTTAACGCCAATTAATGTGGCATTTCACATCTGGCACGTGAGGGTTAAATTTGTTTTGAATGTATCAAACAACTACTCATAACCCGCTGCATACCACAGGTCTCTGATAGTAAGTAATCCTAAATATCATTCTCAGAAATTCATGTTCTTACTAAGTTTTGAAAAATCGGATATTTCGTACCCAACCATCTGTATTATGATGTCTTTCTTAGAGTATTGACTATGTACAATATTCGGAGGGCTGTTATGAAAGCTTACATACGGATGAAGCTTTACACCACAGAATCCTTTTGCTCATATAACATGATAGAAAAATCAAACCGGCACACTGTTCTGGGAAGAACATTTTTTTCTTCAAGTAACTAGCATGGACCGCTTCTATAGGCCTACCTTTTATTTGTTTTGTTGGGCATGTGCATGGACTTGACCGCGCGATCACCGCTTCTCTTTCTACATCCTACTTATTCTCTAGACAAAAAGTAGATTTATACAAGGTTTTTGGATAGTGAGGATCACATTTTTCTAAAGACAAAATTATTTGTCATTGTACTTCAGGAGAGAGAGAGAGAGAGAGAGAGAGAGAGAGAGAGAGAGAGAGAGAGAACAAAACTCCCTCTGACTCAGGGCATTGGCGATCCTTTTTCGACTGTGATTTTTAGAATATATTTGGTATATCATGCATTATGCATCGGGCGACCGTCGATACACCAGCAACCCGGCTAATGAATATATCACCCCCTTGAAAGCATATAGATGCTAACTGCAATTTGCAGTTGATGTCTTATAATGCTGCCAAGGAACGATAACTGAATCACCTCTTGTCGGAGTACTGCTTGTTAGGAGAACTTTAAGTAACTCTTGCCGTTCAAAACACCACCATTTCTTGGAATCCCACTAATAACTAACAATGCTTTGAAAAAGTAACCAAAAAGGAAAATGTAAACATCAATCACATTAACTTTGTCTCTCTGGCTTTGAACTTTGCACTAAGAACTAAAATTGTAAAATGTTATTCGAAACTTGGTCACAATAGAAGGACAACTGTTCTAAAGAGAACAAAAGTGCTGAAGCTAAGTATTTTTACTTCTCACTTTTCACTGCATTCAAAGTGAGCATACGTGTCGCCGTGTCTAGATAGTATACTCACATTTGATAAGAAACATAATGTTATCAAACTTTTTGCTAATGGTTGTCACAGATTGTGCCCCTTGATGACCATGTGGTCAGAAATGTACTGTCGTCATTCATTAATGTAGCTTCATACTAATAATTCGTCTGAATATACATCTCTCTTCCAGAAGTACAGTGACATGGTTCGATCGGTGTATTAGAATTACTTGCTTGTAATGGTTTCGCAACCCATGGGCGGCGGAATCGGGGGGGGGGGGGGGGGGTGGGGGGGGCTGGGGAGCTTCAGCCCTCCCCCTACTTTTTTTTATCTGGGCCATGTTTTTTGTATGCATATATTTTAACACAACCAATGACTGGTGAAACAAGGGCCGGATCCAGAGCCTCCCCCATATTTTCGCCAGCTATGTTTCTCTGGTATTGGTTCAGTTTCGATGGATTTCGGATCATTTTTTGCAGTAAGTGGCAGCAAACGCTAAAATGTATACAGTCTGTTAAATAATCGGTTAACTGAAATAGATCGTAATCTTACAAACATATAGTACCAAATCCACCCCAGACAAGATAATCCACAGACAGTATAATTGCTGTTAACGTCTGGTAAAGCATACAGGTGAGGTCTATTTATTAGCTTTGGTCGTTACGACCAAAGCTGATAAATAGACCACACCTGTATGCTTAACCGACGTTTTTGAACGGCTCTCAAAGTGTCAAATCTTTCAAACACATCTACTGAACAATCTCAGAATATCTGCTCAGATGCATGGAAATGGGTGTTTTGGGACCCTGGAATTTAAAATTTTCGTACGGCGGGCCGAACCATGGTCGATCCGTCATACCGACGTCCATCCATTCCCCGACCCCCCCCCCCCCCCCCCACACACACACTTTCAAAATCGTTCCACCGCCCCGTCCTTGATGACCATGTGGTCAGAAATGTCCTTCTGTCGTCATTCATTAATGCAGCTTCATACTAATAATTCGTCTGAATAGACATCCCTTTTCGAGAAGTACACTGCAAAAAAAAATATAGGTTCTCTTTAGAACCAAAACTGGTTCTAATCTTGTCCCTGAGATGGAACCAGTTTAGTTTAAACAGTATTTATTTCAAATCAAATAAATGTACCAATATTAGCATTCAATTTTAACAGAATAATACATGAACTGAAGTAGATTCAGCAGTAAACTTGGAGCTTATTCAACGCAGTCGCCAAACATTTTGAAACAAAGCGAATATAAATACCTGGTATATTGGTTCTATACAGAACCAAAACTGGTTCGATATGCCAACTGTTCATATCTCCTTTGCTTAACAATGATTTGAGACAACCTCGTATAAGCTCTAAACTTACGGCTAAAACCCCCTCAATTTATGTTTAATTCTGTTAATATTTAATGTCAATCTTTATAAATTTATTTGATATAAAATAAATACTGTTTAAACAGAACTGGTTCCATCTCAGGGACAAGATTAGAACCAGTTTGGGTTCTAAAGAGAACCTATATTTTTTGCAAGTGTACAGTGTCATGGTTCGATCGGTAAATTAGAATTACTTGTTTGTATTGGTTTCGCAACAGTATTCAAAACAGGAACCTTTAACCCTTTACCTAACATGAAAAGCAGACGACACTTGCAAAAATAATTCTTGAATAATTTTTTTTTTTTATTTTTTGTCTCAAAAACATAGGTTATGACACCTCGTTGGAACGAGCGCGACGAGCTCGTTCCAACGAGGGGTCATAACCTATGTTTTTGAGACAAAAAATGAAAAAAATAATGAAAATTAATTGGCGATTTTTGAGACTAGCGCTGGCCGATTTCGGTCGTTACGTTAGGTAAAGGGTTAAAACGGTGCCTATTTAATGTGACAGTGGCGTTCGATTGTGGGATTCGGTTTACTGCATGGATATTGGGTCTTTTTTCAACTTAGAATATGCTCTTTCATAGAGTACACCATTTTAGAAAGCGCACGGAATTGTAAAAAAAACGTCATAGAAACTGATATATAAGAGTTCTGTTCTCCTCAAACATTCAAAATCTGATTGAGATTTGCTATGTACAGCACATGTATATAACCTTTGATGGCCTCCAAAAAATCAGAAAGAGAGATCCCCCCCCCCCCCCCCCTTTACAGTCATGAACATTATATATTTTTGCATGGATAAGAATGAACAACCATGGTTGAGACAAGAAAACAATAGTCAAAGTGGCACCCAATTCCCGGATTTAACCAGAAAGTGGCAACCTTTGGCTCGGTGGTGATGGACAGGGCACCTGAGTAATAACCCTAGGGTGGGTAACCAGAAATTTTAAGTAATCTCTGAACCCCCTGTTACCCTGTGTGTACAGATTGTATGAGTTTCAAATGACACGGTGCTGATGGACGTTGGTTCAGAATTGACTCAAGTACCATCAATTTAGAATGCGCAGTTTATAATAGCCAACATTTTTATGGTATGAGTCAGACAGGTTCCACCTTATTAATGACTTTGAAGCACCATCGTTCTGTATGAACTGTCAGGAACGTATCTGCAAGCCACCTCTGCAACAAGGGTGTAAAATGAATCCAGAAGCCATCGGGATCTAGAGCACGACAATCCACGATTCGCCATGCAATACAAATCATATTTATCTAGCCACGATTCTATGCGAAAAGGGCAAACTAGCTGGCTCCTTGCAATTAAAAATATTTTAATCAGGTGTGGCCACGAAAAAACCTGGTATGACCAACATTCCAACTGCCCCCAAAAGGTGGAAAATGATGTTCTTAAAAATTTTCAAGAATGCTTTACCAGCCAATGGAAATATCAAATTAAAAATTCTCAGAAACTGGGAAGAACATATGCAGTAGTAAAAGATGGCTTTGAATTCGAAAACTACTTGTCACGCATGAAATTTCAAAACAGGCGAACTCTAACTAGACTCAGAGTCAGTGCTCACTATCTCCATATTGAAAGCGGCCTTCATAAAAGGCCGAAACCTACAATAAAAGATAAACGGACTTGTAATAACTGCACCTTGGACATAGAAGATGAAGAACACCTAATATTACACTGTAGTAAATACCAAGTCTGGAAATAAGCAATCTGTCATTTGCAGAATGAGGTCCCTGAGGGGGAATTTGCAGATGCTATTCCATATAGTGGGATAGAATTCACCAAGTTATCCTCTGGATAACATTTTCTGTTTTGGTTTGAGACCCTGATTCAGATTGAGGTTCACAGGGGGTTAATTTAGTAATGCTACCCAGCTTTGCAGGGTAGCATCACCAAATTCACCCTCTGGGGACCTAATTCTGCGGATGACAGTCTGTTTATTTCCAAGCTTGGTAAATACTCAACACTCAGGAAAAACATATTCAACTCACTAACTAAATTTATCACTTCACTTGATTGTCTTCCCAATTATGACTTGATGAGAATTTTATTATCATGCAAAAATGCTGATATCAGTAGAGTGGTTTAAAGATGTTTTCATCTGTAAACCAATCTAGAGGGTTTATATGACTGAAATCTTACAGCTTTCACACTCTTAAATAATTTTTGTCCACAATATCCTCAGTTAAATAAACCAATAATGAAAGGGTCTGATCACTGCCACCAAACTTTTTTATAGTTATACATTAATATAGATACAGTATCTGTATATAAAAAATGTTCTGTGTTACATCATTATATCACATTTTCATGATACACACACCATCACCAACTCATTTTTCAGGAATATCATCTTTCAGCACTTCATCATTCCATGACCACACTGGACAGCAAATTGAAAACATGTATGTACTATGATGTAGCTGAAGGTAACTGAATTATGATTAATTGTTTTTAATTGAAAGTGTTTTCCACCCTTTACAACCTTTTTCATCACACATACCATACAACTGTTTATTTAAAAATTAACTTATTACCCAATTCATTCAATTTTTACCCATTGGTGCTGGGTCTCCCAAAAGAGAAAAAAATATAACCAGCAAAATTTTCTCTCCAAATAACCTCATTTGTCTTGTAAAGTGGACTTATTATCTGAAGCTCAGCTACATGCCAACTGATACTAATGATCACCCATCATCCATACAGTCATACAGCCAAGTGTAGTAAAAAAATACTACCAATTTCATTTTTGTATTGAACGTTGCGGTGTAATGATGGGTATGCTAAATTCCATATTCCCAAATGCATTAAATCAGAGAAGTATTTAAATTATGTTTGCGTGTGCCCCTCCCCTCCCCCCCCCCCCCCCACACGCACACATTAGCTGCAAACAACAAACGAGAGTCGAGGACCCAAATTGCAACAAGGCGTGTCGCGTTCAAACGGTCTGAAAAATACCGCTTAAGAGTATTCGAGGAATGCTAGAATCGCGAGCTTGCAACGCATCCGTTTGGTATGCAGCCTACTTTCATTTTCGATTTGAGTGTCGTTTGGTGCTTTGTGCTCGCACTATACAACAGCGTTCTTCCGTTAAAATGTCATCATGTACGACGTTTTCTATAAGTGAAAGAACTAATCAATAAGTTTCAAAAGGATAAAACTGTTTTAATTTAATTATCTGAGAATGCTCCAGAGAACACCATTTACAACGTAAGTTTTAAAAATTTACTCAACTTCGGGAGGGGACACCCCTCCCGAAACCCACCCTCGCGGCGCGGCGCGGCGCGCGCGCGCGGCGAGCAATACCTAACTATACCCCCTCACTTCTGTAACTCTCGCGCCGCCACTGCATGCAGTCATCCATTTATTATCTTCAAAGTATTCCCATCTTCATAAATATAATCAATTAAATTATATATGTATTGTCACAGCAAAATGTAACTTTATTGTTTGTTACAAGCTGAAAATAAAAGTTCAAAGTTCAAAATATGAGCAGCGGGGGAAGGCGAGGAAAAATTTACTTCACTGTGACCTGTTTGCTTGAGACAGTGACTCATGGGAGACAACTCAAAGAATTTGGCTTGACATCAACACCAATGGCGCTGTCCTAAAACTTCTGCAAACACTATTATTTGCGTAATACTAATAGAACCAAAATTTGCCAACGTAACATTTTATTTCAAGGAAAGAAAGGAGACTTGAGAATGCCTTGAGAGATGTCGAGCCATACTCAAAAGAGTGAAGATTTAATTCATGCAGTGGTGACCAACTTCATTGACAGGGGAATCAAGCTTCTTGCCTTGGATTTCGACAAAACATTGATTTCTGTCCACTCGGGTGGTATTTGGAAGGATGGTGTTGACAAATTAGCGGAGCTAGCTAGGCCTTGTTTTGTGACTTTGATGAAAACCGCCCTGGAGAAAGGCCTCAGTGTTTGTATTGTGACATTTTTCATGCAGCCATGGCTTATTAGAGAAATGCTAAAAATCGTACTCTCAAAAAGGTGCTCACCTTGAATTTATAATTATAAATATAATTTATATTGATTGCACATTCTGTTGCTAAATAATGTTACTACAAGTCCAGCATCAGTTTGGCTTAATTTAACAACCGTCACTTTGAAAGCATTTGTTTTTGGTAAATAGACATTTCTTTTGAGTGCTCCATCCTACGGAAGGCCCCGGGTCGTTTCGCCCCAATCCCCGTTCGCCCATAGTTCAGCGATCTGAACGTAGTTGCTACCCCTCAACGTCTAGATTCTTCCCATTCAATTGTGTAGAAAAAGTTCCCATAAAAACTAAAAACTCGAAAATAGAAATATATGTCAAGCTTTTGACCTTATTGCCAACTGTAATCGATAGTACACATATTTCCTTACATTTGGGCAGAGTTTATTGATCCAAGCTATGTTTTATCCTTTAATTATCATTATTTGAATCCTCGCGAAGTGTCAACAAATGTTTCGAAATCGTCCATGTTTTTGTCTAAATATTAAACAGTAAAAACAATAACCCGGTAATGGCACCGAAACGAATTGACCTTTTCATCGATGCGGAATCGGAAATTTGATAGAATCAGTAAAATACTTAGTTTGTGGTTATGCTGCATTTTATTTTCAGTGCTATACATACATGTATTGAGCAAGTCGCCAGCTTACATGTAGTTTCAAGATTTTTTCTCAGCATGCACATGATTCATGATATTGGCATTATCTAATTGAGTGAACAATTCTGCACATTGATTGTGATTGTGATTATATACATGTACACATGTATCTTGAACTACTTTCAAATGTTAAAGTTTCTTGAAAGTTTTCACTTCCCGGCATACTACATATTCAAAGCGATTGGGACTATGCCCTGCTCTAGATGATTTTTATACAGTCGGCTTCACAGCAATTGCTCTGGAAGCACCAGTTTCCCACAACAATTTTTTTGCTGAGGAAACAGGGATGAATTACCAGGACTGGGGTTTGCAGCTCGGATTGCAGCCTGCTACTCTACCAAAACAAACTTGAAATTCTGGATACCAGTCAGAAAGAAGACTCTAAACAGAAGGGATGTGCAAGTACATGTAGAGTTTTCTCAATTTGGAAATTTAGCGTGATCACCGAAATGGATGCATGCAGTTGGAACCCAGCCCCCCCCCCCCCCCCCCCCCCACCACCACTAGATCTGTAGGTTTTTGTTCGGTGGAGTAAAACCTCGGTTCGGTTCGGTTTTCGGTTTGTTCATGAGGCCAAGTAAAATTCAATAAAACTCATTCTTATGTCCGGAGTCATGACTGAATGGCAGTGAAACTGAGTGAAACTCCATGAATGCCCAAAATAAGCTATAATACGTGAAGAATCAGGAAGGCCAATATAATAATTACCTAAATATACAGAACTTTTATTGTGCTTGGCCATTTTTCGAGGTCTGACACCTACACACAACTTGAGGAAAGCTGCAATCACAACTAAACTGGAATGTCGGAAATGTCGGAAATTCACAGAATGTAGCCTTCCCAGGGTAGTGAGAGTACCCAGACACTGCCATTGGCAGTGTCTGGGTACTCTCACTACTCTGGGATGGCTACATTCTGTGAATTTCTGCAGCAAGAGAGTATTTAATAAAAAACGAAAAACCTTAGATTACGGGATGTGGACGGTTTCAGTTAACCTACAGCTCTACCCCCCCCCCCACTTCCACCACCCCCTGCACCATATTCAAAATCTTTATTCCCATCCCTATTTACTAACAGAGAAGAAAGGTTATGACAGGGTAAATGATTTTCTAAAGCAGGTATGTTTTGTATATGAACAGAACTATATATGAAGTACTCAGGAGAGAGACATTCACAATGGTTAAGGTTTTTTATGCTGCAATAAAGGCTATATATATATGCCTAAGGGAATAAAGTGTATGAATAGAAAATAACACATAAATGCGTTTAAGGACTACCCTGTAATGTAGATTTTATTACTTAAATTGTTTCGGATAACGTACAGTGTAGCCAAACAGATAATTAACTAACATTAATGTTAATTACAGTAGTGGGAAGTTTTGAAGGGAAAACTAACCTGACAAGAGCAAAGTGGACGGCATAAATAAAAACGCCCAGAGAACCGATATAGGATAAGATGGGGAAGCAAAACACATACTGATCCAAGTAAAGATCCCAATGGATGGGTTGAGGTGGGAGGGATTTTCAACACTTGTCACCTCAACATTTTGTCAGTGAATGAATCACAAAACAAGATGATCATGTGACCAGAATTCCCTGTAAAATCTCATTGGCCATGACAGCAGCGTGCAAATGGAACTATCCCTTCTAAAACATGATTGAACAGTGGGAATCAATGAAGCAAAAAGAGCTCCACTGACCCCCAGTTGATTTGGAATAAATATTATATAACCCTTTAATCCCCAATTGTACTTGAGTGAACTAGAGAAATTTATTGCTGCATAAAGTCAGCCATCATTCTTCTGGTTTTGTTTTTAGTCGAGTTGCGACAGTCAAATTCGACTTACAGTTTGTTGAATGGCGGGCGGATATAAACAATTGGTTTCCGGATGATAACTTGATAATGGTTCGATCCACATTCATGAAACTTCATTGGTAGTCTGGCCTCCGTGAGAGGAAAAAAACCTATTTATTTTGGACTTGTTAGGTCTACGGCCAAGGTCACAGTGACCTTGAACATACTAAATTGTAAACAATTGGTTTCCGGATGATATCTTGACTAGGTTGAACTCACATTCATGAAACTTCATATGTAGATTGGCCTTGGTGAGAGGAAGAACCCTATGTATTTTGGACTTGTTAGGTGCAAGGTCAAGGTCACAGTGACCCTGAACATAGTAATCAAAACAATTAGTATCCAGACAATAACTTGATAATGGTTTGACCCACATTCTTGAAACTTCGTAGGTAGGTTGGCCTTGGTGAGAGGAAGATTCCCTTTCTATATTGGATGTGCTATGTCAAAGGTCAAGGTCACAGTGACTCTTCACATAGTAAATCGTAAACAAGTGGTTTCCCGACGATAAGTTGATAATGATTAAACCCACTTTTGTGCTGTCACAACTTGACATTGGATCGGCGATCCTATCAGCATTTTTTCTTTGCCCCTTTCACTGTCAATAAACAGCCCAGATCAGTGATCTGCAACTGCCAGTATTGGGTGCCTTTTGATAAGAGCTTGTGAAAACGTTAAATAGAATGCAGTCATCTCGCAATTTCTATGTACAAAGTTATTGTTCATATCAAAAGATATATCTTATTAATTTGTGCTTTTAAAGCATCATTACTGAGAAAAAGGTGCATTTGGCGAGTACATGTTTTTTACTGCTGACAGTTTTACAAGTCTCATTGCCCATGTGCAAAAGATATTTACCATTTGCTACTTTTTGTAGATGGATGAGGAGGGTTATATTTGGCATTCGGAATGAGTAATAAATATTCTTTGATAATGTTGATTTGTCTTTCAGTAAAGAGGTGGATTTTTGATAATAATTAGAAAAGAAATCAAAATTGATCTGGAACTGCCAGTGATCTGGAACTGTCGCAACAACTGTATTTTACTGAAGCAAATTAATTATCTTGCCATGTCAAGTTAATTATCTCCCCTCAGCAAGATAATAATAATCCATTAAGCATTATCACAAAAGCAGGGACCGATCAGGACTATTTAAAATACGCTCTAGCCTCGGAGCCTATTTTTTCAATTCATGCGCCAGATTTCAGTTTACGGAGTCACACTGCTGTTTGTAACACACACTGCAAGTATGTAATAGCCCTCATCATTTTCATTTAGTACACTATAGCAAACATTAATCTTCACTGTGGTTTCTGATCAAGTCTTGGCTGCCTAAATAGGCAGCCAAGACTTGATCAGAAACCACAGTGAAGATTAATGCTTGGTAATTAAAACTTGAAGTATTAACTTAAGCACTCTACAACAATGATAAATGATAATCATATACATAATACATGTAAGAGTGTCTCTCTCGATTATCCATCAAAAGAATATCAAAATATGATCTGAGAAGTTATGCGCCAACTGAGAAGCCTATTTCGGAGATTTAAGAGCCAGGTCCTGCTGTTTCAGAACCAAATACGCACTGGCGCATGCCCAAGTCGGTCCCTGCACAAAAGAGAATTGGTACCAGTGCAGTCTCTGTTGGAACCCTTGTAAATGGAGCTGTGCTTGTTGACTGTGGTACACAAGATTTGTTTTACGTTTAACATAGGATCCGGTAATCAATACATAGGGGTGGAAGTCCTTTAAAGTGGGCAACATAGGAAATGATTGATTAGATGCTTCTTCATACATGTGTTGCAGCCATGATAGAGCCATAGTTGTGAAAGTGACCATAAACACCAATAAAAATAAAGTTCTTGAGTCCAGTAAATGCTGAATTTTTGCTGCACTAGGCTATTTTGGGGAGTGGGGGTTACTTGTGGGTATTTCCTTTTTTCATGTCCACCATGGTTTGTTTTGATCTTCTGTAATTCTGTAATCACAATTAAATTTGAATTAACCCTTTACCTAACATGAAAAGCAGGCACCACTTGCAAACAAAATTGTTGAATAACTATATTTTTTTTCTCATTTTTTTGTGTCAAAACATAGCTTATGACCCCTTATTTGAACGAGCTGAATGAGCTCGTTCCAATGTAGGGATCATAAGTTATGTTTTTGAGGCAAACATTGAAAAAAATAATGAAAATTGAACGGCAATTTTTGTGAATATGTGAATGTCCGGGTTTGGCTGTTACGTTAGGGAAAAGGTCAAGTGAGTGAAGTTGAGATTTTTAAAGAAAAATATCACTTTTGGCAGTCTGTTTACTTTCTTGCATGACACAGTTTGGTGGCCAAGCATTTCAGTCATGTCATAACATCAACGATAATGACCAATCAGATGCATTCTTACCAGATGTTCTCACATGTAGGCCAGATTCCATGCATAATTTATCGCACACATTTCTCAATGTCTATATTGTATCAGGTAATGTTGAATGCACACAGCAATATTTAGTGGTTTTAGACCAATACAGTGGAACCCTGTTAATTGAATAGCCACTTTGCCAATGAAAATTATTCAATTAACAGGAGTATTCAAATAACACGCATTGTGTCAGATTCCTGTTTTCTAGAGATAAACTTAGCATTTATTCTATTATGTCGTGTTTAACAGAGATCCATGAGCTCTGTCAAACAAGATATAAAGATTAAATGCCTGTATTGGATGTACTGAGGCCAAATAGGTCTTTTAACAAAGGAAAATTGGGGAGAGTCAGGGTAATTTCTCGGCAGGTTACAAGATATTTTTATTCCATTAACAGGAATTTACTCTATAATCTATATCCAATTAACAAGTCAAATTTGGACTGGAGGTGTGGTAAATGGTTTTGTGTTGGGAAATCATATTCAATTAACGGGGTTATTCAATTAAGAAATATCCAATTAAGTGGGCTCCACTGTACTATATCATTAGAAAGAGCCGCGAAAGAGTTATTTCCACAGTATGCCACTGAACAGCTTAACTTGGCAGAAACAAGCTATCATGGGTATGTCATGACTTAGCCCTAGGTCTGGCATTCTAGAAAATCAAGGAGTGCAAAACAATTGCCCTCCACAGATTGCTTGTGAGTGCAATTGCACCTGGAATTTTTAATGCATATACTTGTATGCTATTATGGTTATATTCACTTCAAGGTATTACTATTGTGACTGAAAAAATGTACTGCATTCAGCTACATACATGTAGTGGAAAAATTGGCACACACATCTTCTCATTAAAAATGTTACATTCAATTATTTTGTGACTATCTTCTACACTCAAAATGTATCAAACTGCGAGACAGAATGGGTCATGAATTATTGTGAATCAATGCAACATTGACAAATGATATCAGATTATAAAGGCAGTCCCAAACAGGTCTGGCATTCCAGAAAATCAAGGGGTGCAAAAAATTGCCCTCCTCGATTTGTTCTAGGTGTGCAGTACAGGTAGGCATGCTGCACTCCTAAAGAATGCCAGGCCGGTAGATCCAAAGTCATAACTCCCGTTAAGGGCCTAGAGATTTTTACATATTTTTCTACACTTTCACAGTCTACTGTTAAAACCAGAAGTCCTGTCATGAAATGCGCACAAATAGCACGTCGATCTGCACGTTAATCTGTGCATTATGACCATGGTATGGCTATGAAATTCTTTATATATGGCCTGTGCACAAGCAATGTTTCAGCCAATGGACCTCCGGGTAACCCGGAGGTCCATTGGCAGAAACATTGCCTGTGTTTGCTATGAGTAACCAGGAGAACCTGCCGTGCTTTGGATGCCATTTGATATGGCAATGAAGCTCAATTCCTACACGCAATTAAGCCTATATAAGTGCACAGTTCATGACAGGACTAATAGTTTTAACTGTACATCCTATGACTTTGCTGCTGTTTTTTGGCAAGTCTTGGCTGCCTATATAGTCATTATTGGATGAACACAGTCGTATAAAAATCTTTTTTTAAATTCAGGAAGGGAGAACAAGCTTTGAGGTGTTGTTTCTGTAGTTAGTCCTGCTAGGGTTTTGGTATGCTGTTGGGATGTTTTGTCCCGCCAAGAAGCATTGTGAAAATATAGGCAATGCAATTTAAAGTAAAAAAAGCCCAAAGCAAGTGTGTATGGGTGGGGGAAGGTATCGGACTGTAGGACCCCAAAATAGTGCTGTGAGGTTAACCTGCAATACAACTTGTTTTGGGTTTTTGAGAAAAACCCAACCGACTCCCACCCTTCCTATCCGGCAGTCAGTGTATGTACATTTTTTTATGAGTCTTGAGCAAAAAGTTGTGGAATCACATCACATGTTTTGTTGCGGTGCCAGGTGAAAAATGGCAGACAAACAATTATCAAGTCCAAGTCCTGTGTGGGAGTATTTTATGCGTATGGATATGAGACATTCAAAATGTAATGCATGCAGCAAAGCAATAATTTTCAATCATGGAAATACCAGTAATCTATCCCGACATGTGGAAAATAAACATACATGTACGCAATATCTCATCGAATTGAAACAATTGCTGAAAGAATGGTCTGCAAAAAAGGAAAAAATCTAAAAGAGCAGTAGCGGTATGTTGTTATGGAACCTGGCACACATAGTCAGCTAATAATCACATTGCCACAGTTCCAATTTTTTTTTAACCCTTTACCTAACGTGAAAGCAGACAACACTTGCAAAAAAATATTGGGTATGGGGTGGGGGTTAGAAGGATTGGAAGTATCTAAGCCCTAAATATCTGATATAAGAAATTCAATTTTTAAGTGCGGCTAAGGAAAACGTGCTTTGAGGTGATGCTTCAGCCTTCTACAGTTATAACTGAGAGAGTTTTAGGGATATACTTCGGGTGTTTTTCCCACCAAGAAACATTCTGTAACAAAAGTCAGTTCAGATTTAACCCTTTACCTAACATGAAAAGCAGATGACACTTGCAAAAAAAATTCTTAAATAACTTATTTTTTGTCTCCAAAAACATACATTATGACCCCTCATTGGAACGAGCTTGATGAGCTTGTTCTGAGTGGTCATAACCTATGTTTTTGAGAGAAAAAATAAAAAAATAATAGAAAATTAATTGGCAGTTTTTGAGAATAGCACTGTCCGGTTTTGGCCGTTAAGTTGTGGGTGAAGAGTTAAACTTTAATTAATATGCATGTAACTTGAAAATACCTTAGTTTGGGCATCAGTGGTTTAAAACAGAATCACTTTAAGCAGAAGAAAATTAAACACATTGTTTTGAACTTGGAATTTTGTGTGCATTATTTCTGGTGACTCTTGTCAGAAAAGATATCTGGAGGTTTGTGGGAGTGCGGTGGATCAGTAGGTAAAGGTGCAGGCTGCAAGTCGAGAGGACCTCGGTTCGAATCCCACCTGCGGCAACCGCTTTGTGTCCTTGGGCAAGACACTTCATCTCCATGAAAGAATGGGCACGATGACGCCATGTACTAAGGTGTACTGCACGTCGATGGTATGCATGTCTTCAACCAATCTAACCCTGCCTGTGTTGCAGTGCGGAGTTACGATGTTGGGGAGCTGGCAGCTGCTTGTCGTTGCTCGGTGTTTCTCTCCGGGTACTCAGGCTTCCTCCACCCATAAAACTGTCACGGTCATGATTAGCTATTGTGCATAAATATGTGACCTCAAACAAAAATAAACATAAATAAATAAATAAATAAATAAATAAATAAATAAATAAATAAATAAATCTGGAGGTTTGCAAAAGGATATTATAGAACTGAACTGGACTTAATTATGTGTAAAGTGTCACTGAGGATACTGTATATACAACTACAATGAAGGAAAAGAAACTTTGCTTAACCCTTTTCTTTCCCCAATGTAATGGCCAAAACCGGCTAGCGCTATTCACAAAAATCACCATCCAATTTGCAGCTCAACTTTGACGTAAGTCAAATTTGAGATTATGCCATGGCCCGTCGTCCATCTGTCCGTCCGGCTGTCCATCTGTCCATCAACAATTCAATACTGCTAGAGGCTGTATTTATGAACCGATCTTTACGAAACTTCTTGGGTACCTTTGTTATCTCCTTGGGATGAGATCGAGTGTTTCTGGGTGCGGTCCAAAATTCAAGATGGCTGCCAGTGAACATTTTGTACCGAAATTAGGTGCAATCAGTTTTTTGTACACAACTTCTATATGGCTCAGGCTAGAGGCCATATTTATGAACCGATCTTTACAAAACTTCTTGGGTACCTCTGTTATCACCGTGGGACGAGAACAAGTGTTTAGGGGTGCAGCCCAAAATTCAAGATGGTCGCCAGCAGCCATTTTGTACCAAAATTAGTGCAATCAGTTTTTTGTACGAAAGATCTGATTTGAATAAATTTTTATATGAATGTTTGACCGTTACGTTGTGGGTGAAGGGTTAAACTTTAATTAATATGCATGTAACTTGAAAATACCTTAGTTTGGGCATCAGTGGTTTAAAACAGAATCACTTTAAGTAGAGGAGAATTAAACACATTGTTTTGAACTTGTAATTTTGTGTGCATTGTTTCTGGTGACTCTTGTCAGAAAAGATATCTGGAGGTTTGCAAAAGGATATTATAGAACTGAACCACATGTAACGGTACTCTGGTATTCCCCAGGCTAACAGGTAATGTTCTTTTGTGATATTCCCAGGGCTACCTATTTTAACTGTAAGTGGGGTAGCTGACTTAATTGTGGGTAAAGTGTCACTGAGGATACTGTATATACAACTACAATGAAGGAAAAGAAACTTTGCTTGACCCTTTCCTTTCCCCAATGTAATGACCAAAACCGGCTAGCGCTATTCACAAAAATCACCATCCAATTTTCATTATTTTTAGCTCAACTTTGACATAAGTCAAATTTGAGGTTATGCCATGGCCCGTCGTCCATCTGTCCGTCAACAATTCAATATGTCTAGAGGCTGTATTTATGAACCAATCTTTACAAAACTTCTTGAGTACCTTTGTTATCACCGTGGGATGAGAACGAGTGTTTTGGGTGCGGTCCGAAATTAAAGATGGCCACCAGCAGCCATTTTGTACTTTAGTTAGGACAATCAGTTTTTTGTACAGAACTTCTGTATGGATGTTCTGATTCGAATAAATTTTTGTCTGAATGTTTAATAACATGCAATACATCACATATAATACAGGTTTTTTTCTCGAGCAGAAATTCTGCAAATTAGATGAACTTTGATTTTTACAGTGCTACTTATGCACAGTAAGTACACATGTTAATACGGCTTGGGCTAGGGGCTGTATTTATGAACCGATCTTCACGAAACTTCTTGGGTACGGTACCTTTGTTATCTCCTTGGGACGAGAACGAGTGTTTCTGGGTGCAGTCCAAAATTCAAGATGGCTGCCAATGGCCATTTTGTACCGAAATTAGGTGCAATCAGTTTTTTGTACACAACTTCTATATGGCTCAGGCTAGAGGCCATATTTATGAACCGATCTTTACAAAACTTCTAGGATACCTTTGTTATCACCATGGGACGAGAACAAGTGTTTTTGGGTGCGGTCCAAAATTCAAGATGGTCGCCAGCAGCCATTTTGTACCAAAATTAATGCAATCAGTTTTTTGTACGAAAGATCGGAATTGAATAAATTTTTGTATGAATGTTTATTAACATCGAATACATCACACATAATACAGGTTTTTTTCTCTGAAGACATTATGCAAATTAGATGGATTTTGATTTATTCAGTGCTACTTATACACAGTAAGTACACATGTCAATACGGCTTGGGCTAGAGGCTGTGTTTATGAACCAATCTTCACGAAACTTCTTGGGTACCTTTGTTATCACCTTGGGACGAGAACGAATGTTTCTAGGTGCAGTCCAAAATTCAAGATGGCTGCCAGCGGCCATTTTGTACTGAAACTAGGTCCAATCAGTTTTTTGTACACAACTTCTATATGGCTCAGGCTAGAGGCCATATTTATGAACCGATCTTTACAAAACTTCTAGGATACCTTTGTTATCACCGTGGGACGAGAACAAGTGTTTTTGTGTGCGGTCCAAAATTCAAGATGGTTGCCAGCAGCCATTTTGTACCAAAATTAATGCAATCAGTTTTTTGTACGAAAGATCGGAATTGAATAAATTTTTGTATGAATGTTTATTAACATCGAATACATCACATATAATACAGGTTTTTTTCTCTGCAGACATTATGCAAATTAGATGGATTTTGATTTATTCAGTGCTACTTATACACAGCAAGTACACATGTCAATACGGCTTGGGCTAGAGGCTGTGTTTATGAACCAATCTTCACGAAACTTCTTGGGTACCTTTGTTATCACCTTGGGACGAGAACGAGTGTTTCTAGGTGCAGTCCAAAATTCAAGATGGCTGCCAGCGGCCATTTCGTACCGAAACTAGGTCCAATCAGTTTTTTGTACACAACTTCTATACAGCTCAGGCTAGAGGACTTATTTATGAACCGATCTTTACGAAACTTCTTGGGTACCTTTGTTATCACCTTGGGACAAGATGAGAGTTTTTAGGTGCGGTCCGAAATTCAAGAAGGCTGCCAGTGGCCATTTTGTTTCAACATTAGGTACAATCAGTTTTTGGTATAGAACTTCTATATGAAAGTTCTGATTTGAATAAATTTTTGAATGAATGTTTAGTAATATGGAATACATCACATATAATACAGGTTTTTTTCTCGTGCAGAAATTATGCAAATTTTATGAACTTTGATTTATTCAGTGCTACTAATACACGGTAAGTGCACATGTCAGTATGGCTCGGGCTAGAGGCTGTATTTATGAACCGATCTTCACAAAACTTCTTGACTTCATCCCTGTGTTACAAGGTCTAGATATGAGGTGGGGTCACCATCACACCGATAAAGAACTTGGCATCATTATCCATGGTGATGAGGTTAAATTGTCACTGAACAGTGTAGAACACAGAATAACAGATAAAAGGTTACTAAGGACCTTGATTAATACCGTTTTCATCAGACCCCTATGGTTTCTATGGGGGGGGGGGGGGGTGGGGCATGGTGGCTCAGTAGGTAGAGGTGAAGGCTGGAAGCTGAGAGGTCCTCTGTTAGAATCCCACCTGTGGCAACCACGTTGTGTCCTTGGGCAAGACACTTCACCCCCATTGCCCACGTGGGGGCACGGTGGTATTGTGCACTAAGGCATACTGCACATCGATGGTGCACTTGTCTTCAACCAATGCTAACTCTGCTTGTGTGGAGTTAGTATGTTGGGGAGCTGACAGTTGCTTGGTGGTTCTCTCCAGGTACTCCGGCTTCCTCCACCCGTAAAACTGTCGTGGTCATGAGGTCATGATTAGCCATTGTGCAGAAATTTGTGACCTTAAACACCAATAAATAAATAAATGGTTTCTATGTTTATGGCATACTAAGATATCTTTGACCATTAACTGATTGAGAGCTGGATTATTTTTTGTGGTCTGAAGTTGTTATTCAAAATTTGTTTTTTTACACCTTATTGAAGAATGCCCACTGGCACTCTCCAATAAGTTGTAATAAAACAAGTGTATATGAACAGAATATTGTGTTTGACTGAATATGAAACGTGAGCATGGAAAATATTGTCTTTTGCTCTGGTACCCTCATTTTTAGCTTAACTTGACAAATTCAAGATAAGCTATTGCCATGAAGCATGTGGAAGTCTGTTAGTCTGTGAGTCTGTTCACATTTTCCTTTAGCAAAGGCTTCACCCCACAGTTCTTGTCCGATAGTCACAAAATTTGATATGCAGGTTTGAGGTCATATCTAGATGAGAAGGTGCCCTTTTGGTTGTGATCGGTCAACCGTGATGGCTGGCCAAGCCCAAACCCCGAAAACCTTTAGCACAGTCTACAGGTCGTATTTATGAAGGGATTTCATTGTAACTTGGTAGAATGCCTCTGTATAATATCTAGATGAGAATGTCCCCTTTTGATAATGATCTGTAAACCATGATGGCTACCCAAGCCCAAAACCCAAAAACTGTTAGCACAGTCTGCTGGTCATATTTAATATGGAGGGCTTTCTTTGTAACTTGATAGGATGACTCTGTATGATGTCTGGATGAGAACTTCCCCATTTGGTCGCGATCTGCCAACCGTGACGTCTGTCCGAGCCCAAAACCCAAAAACTTTTAGCACAGTCTACAGGTCGTATTTATGGAAGGATTTCATTGTAACTTGGTAGGTTGACTTCATATAATGTCTAGATGAGAACGTCCACCAAAACGTTGTTTTAGTTGCGATTGGTCAACTGTGATGGCCCGAAAACCTTTAGCACAGTCTACAGGTTATATTTATGAAGGGATTTCTTTGTAATTTGGTAGGATGACTCTAGATGATGTCTAGATGAGAACGTCCCCTTTCGGTAGAGATCATTCAGCAGTGATGGCTATCCAAGCCCAAAACTCAAAAATCTTTAGCACAGTCTATAGGTCGTATTTATGGAGGGATTTCATTGTAATTTGTAACATGGTAAGTTGACTCCATATAATGTCTAGATGATGACATCCCCCTTTGGTTGTGATTTGTCAACTGTGACGGCTACAGGGGCCCAAAGCCCGAACACCTTTAGCAGAGTCTACAGGTCATATTTATGAAGCGATTTCATTGTAACTTGGTAGGTTGACTCCATATAATGTCTTGATGATAACGTCCCCTTTTGGTTGTGATTTGTCAACTGTGACGGCTACAGGGGCCCAAAGCCCGAACACCTTTAGCACAGTCTACAGGTCATATTTATGAAGCGATTTCATTGTAACTTGGTAGGATGACTCCAGATAATGCCCAGATGAGAACGTCCCCTTTTGGTCGCGATCATTCAACCATGACATCTGCCGAGCCGAAAACCTGAAAAACTTTAGCATAGACTTCAGGTCGTATTTATGAAGGGATTTCATTGTAACTTGATAGGATGACTCACTATAATGTCTAGATGAGGATGTCCCCTTTTGATTGCGATTGGTCAACCGAGGGCCACATACATTAACTGTGAGGGCCACATTAATCAACCCTCAATTCTTTAGTACAGTCTACACCTTATATTATTTTTATTGAAAATATAGCATACAGGGAACAGAAATTAACATATTCGCAATTATCACAATTCTTGTCTTATTTCATAATCCTTTCATATACATTGAACATTATCCTTGTCATTGAACACTACACACAGACAAGTTGAGCTACAGTGTCATTGGCACTTTCATTTTGAAAGTCCTGATAGTGGCTTCTAGCACTCAACCAGTTAAACATTTAGAGATGCTCCAACATGGCTTATAACCATAATATCATAGGTTTATATCTGGAGGTGAGTGATGAGGGAAATGGTTACCACATCTGGAAGATCAGCGGTACAAAAGCTCATCTTATGGCAGGGCGGGACCACAGATGCTCTGGGAGAATAGAGCCCATAGACCAAAGCAGTGAGGGGTAGGGCTGTCACAATTATTCTATAAATCGATTGCTGATCGATCACGCCAAAATCAATTAGTATTTTTCATTGTCGAAGAATTGGTAAATTTTACCCCGTTATAGACGTTTAATAATTAAAAAAAATTGGATGAAAAAACAATTGTTTCTTAAGGTAAAGGGTCAAGAACGTCAACGTTAAATCTCAAGAAGCCGTTAGAAGCATTTGCCATTTAGGAACATTCAAAGCTTTCATGTTCTGAACTTTTGAACCGTCAGTGTAATAATCAAGACCGGTCGACAGTTGTGAACTTGCGAAGTTCGCAACTGACGACCGGTCTTAATTTTTACACTGACGGTTCAAAAGTTCAGAAAATCAAACATTTGTATGTACCTAAAAGAGGATCGTCTTCGTTGTTTACTTGAGGAAGGTCAACTGACTTGAAGTTCATTTTTAACGACTTCAAAGAGAGGGAAATGGGGGGGCGGGGTCATCTATGTACGATTAATCGATTATAATCGATTATTTGCGACGATTAATCATTTCCTAAATTCAAAAATCGTGACAGCCCTAGTGAGGGGTAGGCATTTTGGGAGTACATCGTGGGAAGTGTTGTATGGGTTGTGGTGGGTCTGACGATCCAAGTCCGGTCACCTGGTTTGGTATCTTGAGTGATCTCTACGACACCCTGGCCTTTCCTACTTTCTGTTTTAACTGTGACAAACTTATCTTCGACTACCCAGTCCCCTTTTGTACTGCATGAATAGGAACATGAGCTCCATGGCATATTCACCCTAGGTAGTTGTCTGATGGGCTGTACGGCTATCTCATCTTGAGATCCCTCATCCCTCCATGTGGAGAAGATGGCAGTGGTGCTGTCAACTTCAAACTTAGCCTTGGCTTCTTTCGTCATCTTGACCCACTGTCTTTTTGCAGGTAGCCTCCCAAGGAGATGGGGCCTGAGCATCCAGGCTGATGAGTTGCTCTCCCCACTCTAGGTTGGAGTCGGGCAAATCCACAAGTATCTTGTTGATAAGCTCATGCATAATGAACAGTACATGGTTGGGGTTGTATTTCTCTAAATTCACAATCATCTTCGAACTGTGTTCCCGAAATTCAGACTGGGAGGCTTGGTGGTGATGGGGCAGCCCATGATCTGAGGGGCCTGGTGTCCTGTGAGGTGGAATAGGTCTGACAACCTTTTGGGGTTGGGTGGGTCTGACATCATGGGGGTGTGGTATATATTTGAACTGCTTTTCAATTTAGAGTTTCCTTCCCCGCCTCTCTGCTGCTCCTGAATTATTTTGGGTAAACCTTGTTAAGATGCTGTTTGTATGATAAGATGACATTGTGTTTTATCCAAGCCATTTAGGACAAACACATTTGGACTGATGTGTTAACTGAAAGTTTGACTGAAGGAGAATAATTTTCATCAGCCAGTTGACTATTTAAGTGAATATATTTATCAAGTAATTGCATCAATTCTACATACTGCACTGCAAGGAATCAGTGAGAACTTCTCTATCAAATTTCTGCTTACCATAGAATCAAGGACGCTAGTTTTGTTTACAATGGCATGGCGGGGGTTCGAATCCACGCCGAGAAAGTTGCCCATGGCATCAACCGCCTAGCGAAACTGTGCTGAACACGCACACACTCGGCCACCGACAGACAGGGGTCTGTCGGTGGCTAAGTGGTGTGCATGGTTCATTACAGTTTTGCCAAGTGGTTGGTGCCGTAGTAAACTTTCTCGACGTGGGTTCGAACCCCCCTCATGCCATTGTAAGTGAATATAGTTTTACGTAACCACCACAAAAATGTAAGAAGAATTCTTGTGAATTTATGTGCCCTGTTGAAGTGATAATGGAGTATATCATACGTGTACATTTTTTTAAATTCCAGGTATGGAAGTAAAGTCATTGTCCAGGCAAACACCGTGGAGCTGAGAGAAATGTCCTTGCTGGCAGTGGGACTGGGAAAAGAAGGTCACCTAGCATCAGTTGTAAACACTTTATATACCAAACAACAACTCACCATCAAGCCGCAGGAAATTCTTCTCATTGATGATGATGAAGATAACATTTTAGTGGCATCTAAGTTTGGACATTGGACGTTGAAAGTAACTGATGACATCAACCATGACAGTCTATGCCAGTTTTCACAGGAAATGTTAGCAATGCCAGCAAAACAAGGACCTTATTACTCTCTGGATTCCAACTCAGTGCAGGAGATCTGATGGGATTAGCATAGAGAAATGCTATCCAAAAATGTCTTAATTGCTAACCATTTTCTGTCAAGCCTTACTTTCCTTATTTCTTAACAATTTTTGATGATGAAAATTACTAACCATCTTTTTAAGACATCAGACATCCTACCTATTACAAAGTAGACCATTAGGTAACATTATCTCCTCAACCCTTTGATCCTAAAAGACCGCTTTTCTGGTAGGGCTGTCACGATTTTTTAATTTAGGAATCGATTAATCGTCGCAAATAATCGATGATAATCGATTGATCGTACCTAGATGACCCCCATCTCCGTCTCTTTGAAGTCGACAAAAATGAAGTTGAAGTCAGTTGACCTACCTCAAGGAAACAACGAAGACGATCCTTTTTAGGTGCATTCAAAGCTTTGATGTTCTGAACTTTTGAACCGTCAGTGTAATAATCAAGACCGGTCGGCAGTTGCAAACTTCGCAACTGCCGACCGGTCTTGATTATTACACTGACGGTTCAAAAGTTCAGAACATCAAAGCTTTGATGAATGTACCTGGAAGACTATTGCTTCCAACAGCGTCTTGGGGTTTAACATCAATGTTCTTAACTCTTTACCTTTAGAAACAATAGTTTTTTCATCAAATTTTATTTTAATTATTAAACGTCTAGAACGGGATACAATTTACCGATTATTCGACAACGAAAAATACTAATCGATTTCGCCGTGACCGATCAACAGTCGATTAATAGATTAATTGTGACAGCCCTAGTTAGGACCTGAATTCAAGAAGTATGTAGTACATGTTGCACGATATTCAAAACTGAATACCTGTATCAGAATTAAAAAAAATACTGTGATATACCGATATATCGAAAGACTGTTCAGATATCTCAACATATAATACTCAGAGTTTGCTAAGCTCCAAATATTTGACACATCATTGTGAAATTTGCTTGTGACATATTTGCGATATTTTTGGTGGATATGATTGAGGAATGTATTGAGATGGTCCCCAGTGTTTACATTAGCTCTCTTGACAGGCAGACTTTTCGTGACAGTCATGGAAAGCATGTACTCGTTGATTTTCACGATGTTTTCGTGTACTGTGTACATGTACATGACATGTGTAGGGTATTCAATCTTCATTTCAACACAAACCCTTGTGATTTAATGATTGAATATGGCAAATGCAAATGTAAGAAGACATTTGTCTGAAGCAGAAATGTGGTGGGCTGTAGGGATGGTGGAGCAAGGGGCTACCCATTGACAGGTTGAAGTCCTTGGTGTGCAGCATACACTGATCACCAGATCCTGGGCAAGATTTCAGCAGTAGGGCACACCTGTAAGATGGCATGGTGGTGGCAGAGACATAGCAACATCTGCAGCTGAAGACTAGTTTTTGATCATTCAGGCCCGTAGGAACCGCTTTGCCACAGCAACCCAGCTTCGCTGTGACCTTCAGAATGCATCTGGGGTAAATGTTTCAACGCAGACTATCCGGGCAAGGTTGCACAAAGGTGGTCTGCGATCGAGAAGACCATGTATTCGCATTCCTCTGTCCCAGAACCACTGCCAGGCATGATATGAATGGGCCACGAACCACATTGGATGGACCAGAGAAGATTGGCGACCTGTCCTTTTTACAGATGAGTCAAGGTACTGCCCAGACCACACAGATAGGCATTCTAGGATATGGAGAAGACCAGGAGAGCGATTCCATGCAGCCAACATTGCTGATCATGACCGCTATGGTGGAGGGTCAATCATGGTCTGGAGCAGCATCAGCAGGGATGGATGCACAGAGCTCTGTGTCCTTGAACGTGGTACATTGACTGCATGGCAGTATATTGATGAGAACCTGGATGTCCACATCAGATTATATGCAGGTGTAGTGGGTGATAGATTCATTCTGGACGATAATGCCAGTCCTCATGTTGCCCATGCTGTCGGGGAGTACCGACAGAGGGAGGGGATTGAGCGTATGGACTGGCCAGCAAGACCCCTGACCGCAGCTTGCAATTTCAGTCTGTCCAGTCCACCCAAGAAGTGTCCAGGAGCTTGGTGCCATGCTGGTCCAAGAATGGAACAATATCCCACAAAGGACCACCAGGAACCTGATTGGGAGCATGAGAAGGCTTTGTCAAGCTGTAATTAACAATAATTGGTCTCATACTCGATATTGAACCCATACCAGTTCGCTCCATCAACTTTTTGGCAAATTTGAAAAATTTCCTTTTTTACCAATAATATCCATTTTCCATTGTTATCGTATTCAAAAGCTAAAAAATAATGTCAAACACAAATAAAATCTTAATTTCTATACTTAAATCATTAAAGATATAATTAAATAAAAAATGTAGACACTTTTCATCACAATATTTCAACTAAAACGTAAAACCGGCAGTTGGATATACTTGGTGCTTATCAAACTTTGAGTAGTATTCATACCACATTCGGGACTTCAGCCATCCCAGTCAGAACGAATTAACATGCCTTAATGATGCAGATCGAATAAAAATTAACTGAATGCAGACGATATAAAAATTTATTATTTGAAATAGTTGTTTATCGAATTTTTCCAAAAATTTCAACAAAACAGTATCATGTGACCCCTTCTTTGGAAAATATTTCAACTGCTGAATTTGTATATTACGCAAGCTGATGCAGCTGATTCTCTCATTCGGGACTATTGTTAAAACTCACGACATCTTAAAAAAGAAATTGTGGGTAAATAAATAATGACGATAAGGCCTAAAAAAATAAAAAATCTGTTTCTCAGGCCCTCCCGCATGGTCCTTTTGGCTGCCGCATGCTCTCTTTTTATAACCAATTTAAACTTTAAAAAAATAAAAATTAAATGGTTTATGTCTGATATTTTATTTTTCTATTTTTTTTTAGTTAAAAATTTGATGAATTTGTCCCTTGAGTGCAAGAAGGCTTTGCAATGCTTTAGCATTGCAAAGCCTTCTTGCACTCAAGGGATGAAATACACCACCACCCATGCTATTCTGTAGATTATGAGGCCTAAAACTTGAACCAAGAACATGAACTTTTGATGGCAAAGAAGAAATTATTGAAATAAAAAATAAAATAAAAAACCGCTCGCCCGCATGCAATTTCACAAATAATGGCCTGAGAAACAGAAGATCTACTTTGTGGTGCCTAAACCAATATTTTTGTAATTACACCGGTATTCAATTGTTACTGGTTCGAATACTGGTATGTATTGGTTTATCGGTATATCATGTAACCCTAGTATATAGTTACTTAGTCCAGTTGGGTAATAAATAGACCAAGCAAGAGTTTCAATATTATAGCCTGCTTGTAGAGAGATAAAAATATTGATTGATTGATTGGTCTTCCACCAAGTAAGGAATATAGACTTTTCCTTCGAACTGCACAGTATATCGATAGACCGATATATACTGGAATTTACACCAGTATCGATTGAATACCAGTGTAATTACAAAAATATCTTTTTATCATTATTTTTTATTTACCCACAATTTAATTCTCAAGATATTTTGAGTGTATTTCAACTGAACTCCTGAATGAATAATATTATTCCTTTACCAAATGAATCGACAACATCCACATGTGTAATATACAAATTGAGGTGTTGAAAAAAATTATTTCTCAAAAACCTTCACCAAAACAATATCATGTGACCCCTCATTGTAATGAGCTCAGTGAGCTCATTACAATGAGGGGTCACATGATATTGTTTTGTTGAAATGTTTCAAAAAATTTGATAAACTAGTATTTCCCCAAGGGAACCCCGGGAAGTGAAGCAGTACCTGTTCACTGCGGTAAACAAGGTCTGTTTTACTGGTAAAATAGGACCCAGTCACCAATGCTTGGGAGGTGCAAACCCTAGCTAAAGTGGGCAACATGGCTTATTAATGCTCACCCCTGGTCTTGGTTTGATACTCATATTGTGGGCATGATTAGCCATTGTGCAAAAATATGTGACCTTAAAACACCAATAGATAAATAGATAAATAAACTAGTATTAAAAATAATATATTTTTATTTTGTCTGTGTTGAGTAAAGTGTAATTTGAACTGCATCATCATGGCATGCTGATTCGTTCCAACTGTGATCGCCCAAGTCCAGATTATGGGTACATATGTTCAGTTGACAGTCATTCGATATTAACTACATCATTTTTATGGTACACTGCATCATTTTTATGCCCCCGACTTAGGTCGAGTGGCATATAGTGATTGAAGTGTGCGTGTGTCCATCCGTCCGTCCATCCATCTGTGTGTGTGTGTGTCCGAGCCAATAACTCAAAAACGGTTAGGGCACAGTCATCAAACTTCACACAATTATAAAGGACCATGGGAGGATGTGTCACACACCATAGCCGGGTTCGTACCTTCAAGGTCAAGGTCACATTTCAAGGTCACACTAAAAATCGGTCAATATTCGTGTCTCATCCATAACTCAGAAACGAATCATAGTACAATTGTTAATCTTTTTACAAATGTTAAGGACAGTCAGAAGGTGTGTCGTGTATAGTAGTTTCTGCTGCATTTGCAAGGTAAAGGTCACAAGGTGGGTGGGGGGATGTGTTACCTTAGTAACATTCTTTAATACCGGTATTGAGTTTCGAATACCGTGCAGCCCTACTTTACCTATTAATGGCTATGAACTGGCATTGTCTATACCATTAGGGTTCAAAGGGTAAATAACAACAAATTATTTCCTCTTTAGTTCCAAATTGAATCCATTTTCTGGCAATAATGAGGAAGAAATCTGGTATTAATATGAAAATAATATTCTTGTACTTTTAACTCTTTACCCAACGAATCGCCCGCATCCGCCCGCGTAATACGCAAATTCAGCAGCTGAAAACATATTATTTTTGGAAAAATTTCAACAAAACCATATCATGTGACCCCTCTTTGGAACGAGCTCGTCGAGCTCGTTCCAAACAGGGGTCACATGATATGGTTTTGTTGAAATTTTGTGAAAAAATTAAAAAAATGATATTTAAAATAATAAATTTTGAAATCATCTGCGTTGGGTAAAGGGTTAAAGGTGTCGCCTTCTCAGAAGAAAAAGCAGTTTATAGAAATGTTTTCCTCTGAATTACTTCAAGTGTACACCAGTCCTACATTGATTAATGAACCAATTTTGATGAAAGTTCTCAGACATGGTCACTAACAAGTGAAAAATGTACATATTTCCAAATTTTCAGTCTGCCATGACTTTAGTCTGGAAAATCTCCCTGGGGCCCTTGAGAGGGGGGTGGGGGGGGGAGAACTGGGGTAGTAATCCTGGAGCCCAGCAGTCCAGGGGGCCCACGAGGACGAAGCCGTGCCACCCGAGACAACTGGTTTGCAAGCTTTTTTTCATTGCCCAGTGTGTGTGAATCGACAGGCGGACGCCCGAATTCATGAGTAAGCATATATTCCTTTCAAGAACTGTCTAAGTTATTAGATATATCGTGGGTCGATCTGCCCACAATATGCTGTTCTGTAATTCGGTTATATAATTATCCCTTCTTACCATTCTCTTGTGTAACCCAATCTAGTCTTTGAGAGGCAATTGAATCATAATAGATATCGGTCGGGGGAAGGGTGAATATTTTCGTGGGTCCTTGGTAAGTTGGGTTTGAAACAGGGGGGCCCAGGTGGTACCATCTAATTGGCCCGTATTTTCTCTCGGCGGCACTGAATCTCCCCTTCAACACAGAAGATTTAATAGATTGCCATATGAGATGCTTGTGTGAGCAACACATCAAACATTAAAAAAACGATTTTGATGAAAGTTTTCAAACTTGACTATTAACTGGTGAACATGCACATATTTTGAAATCTTCAGTCTATCATGACTTTAATCAGGAAAATCTCCCCTTCAATATAGAAGATTTAATTTAATATTGATTGCCATGCAAGATGCTTGTGTGTGCAACTCATCAAACATTAAGGAACCGATTTTGGTGAATGTTTTCAAACATGGCCTCTAACAAGGGAACATATGCATATTTCCAAATTTTCCATCTGCAACTATTCCAACCAGGTTAACTCCCTTTGAACTTAGAAGATTTATTGTGGACTGCCATTCAAGATTCTTGTGAGCACCCCTCCTTGCCATACTTTAATGAACTGATTTTGATGATTTCGATGAAAGTTCTCATTTTGAGTGCTAACAAGTGTATATGCGCATATTTCCAACTTTTCAATCTGCAACCATTTCAGCTTAGCCCTAAAAAATATAGATGTTTGTTTCCGCTACCGGAATGAAAAAAATAGGATTGGTAGGTTGGAAAAACTTTTTATTTTTTTTTCCCAGAATACAGTTCCCTTAACCCTTTACCTAACGAATCGCCCGCGTAATTTGCAAATTGAGCAGTTAAAAAAAATTAATTTTTCCAAATATTTCAACAAAACCATATCATGTGACCCCCTCATTGGAACGAGCTCATTGAGCTCGTTCCAGTGAGGGGTCACATGATATGGTTTTGTTGTTTTTTTTAGAAAATTTAAAAAAAAACGTAATAAAAATAATAAATTTGGATATCGTCTGCGTTGGGTAAAGGGTTAATCCAATTTAGTTTAAACAATATTTATTACTGAAAGTGACAATTGTATACATCTCGCAAACAGATAAAAAGGAACAACTCATGAAATTAATGGTATACAATATAACAGAATGACAGAATTCAATAATAAATGTAAGGGATTCAACAATAAGCTAAAAGCTTTTGGAAGTCGTCTCCCTCAATCCAATTTATAACCTTTTCAACATAAAATGGGCGTCTCTGTAGTACTGTTTTTTTTCAGTATTCCAACTATAAGGCCACACAAAGTAGATCTTCTGTTTCTCAGGCCATTATTTGTGAAATTGCATTCGGGCGAGCAGTTTTTTATTTTATTTTTTATTTCAGTAATTACTTCTTAGCTTCAAAAGTTCATGTTCTTGGTTCTTGGTTCAAGTTTTAGGCCTCATAATCTACAGAATAGCATGGGTGGTGGTGTATTTCATCCCTTGAGTGCAAGAAGGCTTTGCAGTGCTAAAGCATTGCAAAGCCTTCTTGCACTCAAGGGACAAATTCAGCAATTTTTTTTAACTTGGGTAAAATATCAGACATAAACCATTTAATTTTAATTTTTTTCAAGTTTAAATTGGTTATAAAAAGAGAGCATGCGACAGCCAAAAGGACCATGCGGGAGGGCCTGAGAACCAGATTTTTTAATTTTTTTAGGCCTAATCAGTACAATTGTCAATACCGTCACTGATACTGTCAAATTAAATCAAAATCGGTACCCCAAAAAGTTGGTTTTATCCCGGGTAATGTGGTTTGTAAATTTCAACTTGCTTTAATATCGCGGTATACAAGAAGTGATTTTACTTCACTTGTGTGGATTAATGTTGGTTTAAATTTGGGTCTTTTCCCTTTTTACCTGCCTGTCTGCCCTCACAGACCATGAAATGTTTCTGTATTACTTTCCTTTATCAACTGTTCCAAGTGTTTTGTCTCAACAGTGACCATTATTACTCAAGTGATTGAATATTCTTTACCTCGAATTTGAAACAAAACACATGGACTGTATTCTCGTGAGCATGCGTAGTTAGTAGATTTCGACCAGTGGCATGCCTGCTATTTAAAACCTGGAAATTTTTCTTGGGGAAATGTCAATGGATTCCCTGTAATAATAATTTGACACTTGTACTTTAAAGTGATTGGCTGTTTGCATATGCTGACGGAGTGATAGCATCATGCCTTCAAAATAGTGTGCTCAGAAGTGTTTGATACAAAGACCAACACAAGGAACTTTATTGTTTTCAAATAAACAAAAGTAAATTATTTGTGTTTTCTTAGCCAAGACAAATACTTAACCAATGCATTACCACAATCACTTAAAAAGGCAATTTATATTTCAAGTGCTGAGGTGTGCTATTTTTAACACCTCTTATGATAAAGTGAGGCATGCGAACGCACAATTCAGAATATGAGGACTGCTGAATATAATATTATGAAGAAGTTCCATAGCTCGATTGGCTTTTACATAAAATTTTGGGTTTTTTTTTTTTTTTGTATAAAATCTTAAGTTTTGGACGATCAGTATATGTGGTGCAATTTATAAAGCAGCAAAAATGCTGCCTTAGTTTTACCTTTTTTTTGCGATTTCAATAAAATGCTTAGACTCAACAGTTTCAAATAGGGTTGGTTGGGTTTGCGGAAACAAACCTATTTTTTTAGGCCTTATCTCTCCTTGGACTTAGAAGTTTCAATATAGATTTCTATATGAGATTCTTGTGTGAGCAACTCCTCCTACACTACTGAACCAATTTCAATGAATTTTCTCAAACAAAACCACTAAAAAATCTAGAATGATTTTAACCAGTTTGTAATACAGATTTTTAATATAATAATACAAGATTATAATATAGATTTCTATATTGAATTCTTATGTTTGCAAAACACAACTCCTCCATTTATGAATCAATTTAAATGAAAGTCCTCAAACATGACCACCTACAAGTGAACTTGTGCATATTCAAAACTTTTCAACATGCTATGTTTTCAACATGGTCTTTTCCCCTTCAACTTAGAAGATTTAGGCCTAAAAAAAGTTAAAAACCTATTTCTCAGCCCCCCCCCCCCCATGCCCCCCCCTCCCCTGCAGGGTCCTTTTGGCTTCTGAATGCTCTCTTTTTATAACCAATTCAAACTTAAATAAATAATAATCCAATGGTTTATCTCTGATATTTTACCAAAGTCAATAAAATTGATAAATTTGTCCCGTGAGTGCAAGAAGGCTTTGCAATGCTTTAGCTTCTTGCACTCAAGGGACGAAAAACACCACAACCCATGCTGTTCTGTAGATTATGAGACCTAAAACATAAAACAAACGAAGAACATGAACTTTTGACGGCATTGAAATAATTACGAAAATAAAACATGGAATAAAAAAACATCCACGTACATGCAATTTTACAAAAAAATGGCCTGAAAAACAGAAGATCTACTTTGTGGGTCTTTATTATAGTTTGCATAGGAGATTTTTGTGTTTGAAACTCTTCATCTTGCATTTCTGAACCAATTTTAATGTAAGATCCCAGACATGATCACTAACAATTGAACATATGCATATTCAAGAACTTTTAATCTGCAATAATTTTCCCAGTTAACTCCCCCTCAATGTAGATTTATGTATAAATACTTCTGGTTAAGAAAGCCTAAACAGTTCCATTGACCACAGTGCTAACGTTTCACTCTCTGTACAACAAACTAAGTTGTTTTGAAAAAAATACCTATACATCCACAAAGTACATCATCTCTTGAAAAAATTAAACTGAAAAAAAAAATATGTTGCCATATCTCAATTCAGTTTAAATTTAAAATTTTTACGACTACCGGTATGGTTTTGCACTGAATGACCTTAACACTTTTTTTCCCATACCTCATATTTTTGAGAGATTCTCGCACATTCCAGCACACAATTACAAACAAACTTTTTAAACTTTCCTAAATTTGACAAAGCAATATTTTAATTGATGGTTTCAAAGCCAACTGATATTGAACCAATCGGCCAATCTGCCCTATTTAATCCTACTCACAACTTTGTGTCAAACGCACTGAGTCACATGTTCACTTATTTAGGGTCTCATAACCTAAAGAGGTACCAAAGTTGATTAAAATATCTGTGATTTGTGATTTAATTTCGAAATAAAATACCGCCATGTTGTTTCCAAACATTTTTAAAAATTCATTGTCTTTTTCTCTGACTCACAGCATTTCATTTAACCCACCCTGTTTTTTGAGTAAAAAAAAAATTTGAGACATCTTCAGCCTTTCACTAATTATAATTAATCCTAGTAAAAGAAATCATTGGAAAGACCTTCTTCAGATTGACATCATTTTGTATCAATACATTAATAGATCAGCCTCATGTGTACCTCAAGGCCCAATTATTCTAAAAAAAGACTTGAGCGCTAGAATATTTTTACCCCTTCATTTTTCTCAAAATAAAGATGAAAAAACATACATTTCCTTCCACAAATTTTTGTATATACAGTACGTAGAGAGTGGATTGTCAGGCCTGGCATTCTGAAAAATGCAGGAGGGCAAAAAATCGCTCTCCTCAATCAGCTTAGGAGAGCAATTAGCTTTACACAGCATTTTAAGTATCCAATTGAACAAACTCATTGAAACTGAAACCAACAGACTACATCAGTGATTTTATTAACTTTACTAAGGTAAAGCGAAATCTCTTAGACATCTAGATGTCTCACTTAACAACCGAACACACACTTGACAAGACCTGTGTGTGTACCCAGACCTGTTGTCCAAGAAAGTCATATGCCTACAACTACCACCTTCAACCCCCCAAGGGGGTTGAAGGTGGTAGTGGAAGGCGTATGACTTTCTTGGACATCAGGTCTGCTTGAATCTACAGTCACATCCTGGTGCAAGTGCTTCAAGTGACAGGATAGTAGTAATGGTAGTATATTATAGTTAAATTACATTTTTGCTTTACAACAAAAATTTAATGTGAGCATAATACATGTAATCTCAATCATCCCAGACCAAAATATTTAGGAGGGCAATTTTTCGCTCTCCTTAATTGTTTCAGGAGGGCAGTAAGGAGAGCTAAAAAATCGCTCTCCTGAAATTGCCAGGCCTGGATTGTAACTAAATCACCCGCAGAGTGGAGTTATCACCCAAGCTATAACTTTCAAATTTTGTACATATCGACAGAAAACACAAGCAATGTTTCAGCCAATGGACCTCAAGGTTTAACCCAGAGGTCCAGTGGCTGAAACTTTGCTGGTGATGGTTATCCTTTGCAACAAATCTGCAATTATTGCTTGGGTGGAATCTCCACTCTGCGGGTGATTTAGTGATAATACACTCTCCACGTACTGTAGCATATATTTTCAAGGCAAAAACACCATGTGAGAGAAGCACACCTTGGCTCCAAATAACCATATGATTTGGGTGGAAAACAGAAATAAAGGAACAAGCATGAGTTGCTATTTGACCCCAACCATACCAACCAGTTCAGTGAAGAAGCCAACCCCTAGTGCATATGAGTCCTTCCATGATAGTTCTTTGGCAAAAGTTCATAGTGTTTCCAGATGCATAACTTTCTGAGATAAGAAGCATCTTATAATCAATAAATGACACATATATTTTATCTTATCACTGGCAGAGTAACATCTGAGTGGAAAATTCCCTTGGTGATGTATTGCAAAGACATAAAAAGCTCCACATGTACCCTTCCCAAATGGAATATTGTTTTGACACTGCAGGAATTTTGAGGCAAATCAGCCACATGACTCCTTGTATTATACTCATGGATGCCAGGGCCTGAATTACAAATAAGAAGCAGAAACAAATTGGGTGGAGGGGGGTAGGGGATGAGCAGAATAATAAAATCTTACAGATGAATCCAGATATAAGTTTTAGAGGACATAACAAATACTTAGTGTGGCACAGCACTCCCCCCCCCACTCCACCCCTCCCAATAATGAGAATTATTGACCCAGTCTAGTTACTGCTAACCCTTTTCCACCTCAGCCTATCTCCACTTGTTTCACCGTTTCAAAAAAAAATAGTTGTTGAACCCTCTTAGAATCAACAAAGGTGCTGATTCCAGAGAGATTCAACAACATATTTTTACTGGAATATACCTGAAACATTAATGTCAGGAGTGGTTGGGTATCTCTGTTTACTGATTTAAGATATAATATGCCATATTGACTACTACAGCATAACATAAACAAATAGCAAATCTTTGTGAGACTACTTGGTAAAACTAATAATGACTGAGAAACCAATCACAGAGACAAAGAGACAAAATACAATTTCCAGGCATATGTTTTTATTTTGAGAGAATTTCCTCACTGTAAGGAACACTGTACTTATGATAGACCCATCTTGTATGGAGACGGAAAGACTTCTGCAGAATCTTTTGGAGTGAAAAGAGGATGGAATTTTATACTGTGTGTATTCTGCCATTGCAAAAAGTAAAAAAAAAATGAAGTTACCTACAGTGTCATGATTTTCAAATCAAGAGAAACCTTCCAGAATAGTTATTGGAATCTGATATTCAGAATACTTCAAGGCTGAAGGTGCTCAAAAATAACTGGAATAAGTTTCAATTGTCTATCAATGGAAGGGAGGTAATCCATTTTCAGTTCCTATCAAATAGAAAGGAAATTCAGCTGTCACATCATGAAAAATTCAAGTAACTCAATACCTAAGCTGCTCACATGGAGTGAAAACCTACTGTACACCCCATTAACACAACATTTAATTCATTTCACATGATCAAACAGGCTATTTCACATTTGATTCACTAACTGAGGAGTCCAAAAGAAGAATAGTCTCCATTCTATGCTGTCTCTGAAGCCTTGGCATGGCAAAAACCACATTTTCAGCACATTTATATGGATAGAAGGGGGTTAAAATGTCAGAATGAAAGAAAAGAGACTTGCAGTAATTAAATGTGGAGTGAGGGCTTAGGTGGCCAGTGGAAAACATGACAAATTTTATTGTGTTTCATGGTTGCAAAACAGTTTATTTAAACTCTACCCGGTGTAGGGTTAAACAGATTCATTCTGCAGAAATGGCTGTGTTTGTCACCATTAATTCTGCGATTCTACCATGCAGTTGCCTCGAACAACTGGAAATTAACCAACTAACCAGGCGAACAATCTTTCTTCCCATCTCAGATCACCTGTTTATTTTGCAAGCATTTTATGCATGCCAGGACAGCAAAACAGGCACAGTCTCATGAAAACTGGGCCTCCCATACCTTCAAAATTGCATTTTCCCAAAACTTTCAACCATATTACAGACCCAAAATGCTTGAATTGTAAAATTAACCACCCCGAGATATTTAAAAACAAAGCAATATCATGAAATATTCCTCAAGAACACTTACAAGGATATACTTTAGGTTTAGAAAGCCTAAAAAAATCCCATTGACCACAGTGCTAACTTTTCACTCTCTGTACAACAAACCAAGTTGTTTTGAAAAACAAATTACCTATACATCCACAAAGTACATCATCTCTTGAAAAAATTAAACTGGAAAAAAATATATGTTGCCATATCTCAATTCAGTTTAAATTTTGAATTGTCACTACTACCGTATGGTCTTGCACTGAATGACCTTGACACTTTTTTTTTTTTCATACCTCATATTTTTGAGAGATTCTCACACATTCCGTTACACAATTGCAAACAAACTTTTTAATCTTTCCCAGAGCAGACAAAACAGTTTTTTAATTAATGGTTTCAAAGCCAACTGATATTGAACCAATCTGCCCTATTTAATCCAACTCGCAACTTTGGGTGTCAAATGCTCTGAGTCACATGTTCTCTTATTTAGGCTCTCATAACCTTCTGTGTGCAACTAATCTTACTCAGATGATTTGATTTTGATGAAACTTTTTGTAAATGATGACTTGTTAGTTGACGTGCATATTAAAAAAATTTCACCTGTGTGAATTTTGAGCAACTTGTATCAACTTATCTTGTAAATGTTGAATTAATATAAAGTACTTTATGAAATTTAACTCCTGACATTTCTGGACTAATTTTAATAAATTTTCTGAGACATGCCTGGAAACAACGTGTGCATATTGCCGAGTTAAGCTCCACGTTCAGAGGGGCATTCTGGAAAGGCAGAAGTGGTGGTATTAATCACCTTCAGTAATAGTTCTAGTTGGGGAAGGGTCCAAGGCTTTTTTCCATTACGAAAACTTGCCCCAGAAAGGACTCAACTCCTAGCACTCTGGTAGTATTTCAGAATTTTCATCATTGATTCTGTATTGCCCATTTAGCAGGAAAAATTTACCAAATTATATCTTGTTTGACAGAGCTCAATGAGCTCTGTCAAACAAGATATAATTTTTTAAATTCTCAGTTGCTTTGTGGGAAAAGTGCACTATTGAAAACTTTGGTATTTTGACATCAGAGTGCAGAGAGTTAATTGGGAATTTCTTGGGAAGCCTTATGTCGAGCCTACTAGCCTCCAATGTTGTATGAGTAAGTGTTCTGCAACAGATGTTCTGAATAACAGAGAAGAACAACAGTTATAATCTGAACAGTTATTTCTGGTCATATGACATCTGCCTGAACAGGCAGACACCGCTTGCCTAGAGATAAATGCAATGTCATAAGTCTTCATAATTTTGATGTTTGTTCGGTTTGTATGAGTTAAGTGGTTTATAAATTGAACTTTGTGTAGTATCCCATGTGCTTTATAATCAAGTGTTTTGCAATTTACCCTGTATACACAATAGATTATTTGATATTTCAGGGCTTATATTTCGAGAATCCGAGAATCAGTTCACGTAAAGATTTGCACAACATAACCAGCGAGAATCCATGTTGATTCTTGCCGAGCCCCTGCTAGGATTCGTGTGAAAAGAATCGAGTTTACCTAATATAGCGGCAACAAATTAACCAATACAATGCTATCATGACCTGAAATATCCTGACACTTTGTCAATAAAATTGTACAAATAAGGCTGTTATTGGAACCGGCTCAATGAGCCAGGTCCAATGACATCCATATTTGTAAGGTTTTCTTGGTATATATTGTTTATTTTAAAAAAAAAAAATCAAATTTAAAATTTAAAAACTGGGTATTGAGTAAACGTGTCATCAGTATACAACAAGGGTTCAACCATGGTGGCCTAATGGAGTCCTGGGACACTCATAGTAGGTGTGGATTCTCGCAACCATTTTCATGAGAATTCAAATGGATTCTCCCAATTTTAGATGAAGTATAAGCCATGTATTTGAGTGGGTTTCCATTATACGTGCCCACTGGATAGAGGAACTAGGATTTTTTAGGGTCAGAATTGAAAAAAGTAATGTCTAAATTGACATTGGTGCAAATATTTGGTCCCTACCATCACCTGGATTGATCCCTGGCCAGACATGCTTCCTCTATATTATAGGCTGTTGTGTATGTATTTAGATGAGTTGTGATGAAGCTCATCTAATAATTTGATGAAGGTAGGTTGTGACTGCTAGGGCTTCATCCAACCAGATGTAAACCATTGGTTTCCAGTTGAAAACTTTAGTTCTCCACCCAAGAACATTTGGAAATCAGTTACAAAATGGAGACTCTTTTGGCGTCAAAATGATGTTTTTTTATTTCCAAGTTCACCAGTGAGTATCCACTTACCAAGAGTTAGAGCTTTTGACATCATGCAGTCCAAAATTACAACCCTTTGTGAAGTGCAGAGCTCCATTCATGATACAACCCCCTTTTTAAAGGAGTCAGAACCTTGGGGGTACCCTAGTCCAAACATGGCCTGAAAGACCGTATTTTAATTTTTTTGTTTGGTATGTCTTTAAAATGACGTACCAAACCAAAAAATTAAAATACAATCTTTCAGACCATGTTTGGACTGGAGGAGAAGGTAGGAGGTCTAATCCAAGAATCCTGTCATCCAAGGCCAAACTTGGGCCCTCAAAGTTCTGGACCACGGAGTTACTACCCACAGGCCTAAACCCTCTCCCTGTACACGACTTATTAATATATCAAAAGATAAATTTATTTATTTATTTATTGGTGTTCAAGGTCACATATTTCTGCACAATGGCTAATCATGACCATGACAGTTTTACGGTGGAGGAAGCCGGAGTACCCGAAGAGAACCACCGAGCAACGGCGAGCAACTGTCAGCTCCCCAACATACAAACTCCACACAAGCAGGGTTAGCATTGGTTGAAGACAGGTGCACCATTGACGTGCAGTACGCCTTAGTACACAGTGTCACCGTGCCCCCACATGGGCGTGAAGTGTCTTGCCCAAGGATACAACGCGGTTGCAGCAGGTGGGATTCGAACCGAGGACCTCTCGGCTTGCAGTCTGCACCTCTACCAACTGAGCCACCGCGCCCCGAAAGTTAAATCACCTGTTACAGTGTGGTGATATAATTTATCTAACAATCATATAAATTTTGGCCTGAAAACCACGGGAAACAGTACGTATCACATAATGTGTTCTGATTCCGTATCACATAGACGACTCATTCTGATTCCGTATCATATAGACGACTCGTTTCCGGTAGTGCTATGGGCTATCATAACAGGCACATGGATACATTATATGTGCGTTTCAGTGATCGACTGAACATTATGTCCCAAAAATGTTTAAAAGTAATTTAACCCTTTACCTAACATGAAAAGCAGACGACACTTGCAAAAAAAATTCTTGAATAACTAATTTTTTGTCTCAAAAACATAGGTTATGACCCCTCATTGGAACAAGCTTGACAAGCTCATTCCATCGAGGGGTCATAACCTATGCTTTTGAGACAAAAAATGAAAAAATAATGGAAATTAATTGGCGATTTTTTTAGAGTAGCATTGGCCGGTTTTGGCCGTTACATTGGATAAAGGGTTAAAATTTAATCTGTTTATGTGACAGAATTGTTAGATAAATGACTTATCATGTTAATGTGCATGTCCTGTGATTTGTATCAGATTCACGGTGGTGTCCAAAAAATGAGATCCCATTCTGGACACCACCTCGAATCGGATACAAATCACAGGACATGCACATTATCATGATAATCTGTATGTATTCATCACCTTTTGTTGTCACAAATTGAGAAGACAAAACATGATATTTGTTCACATATTTCAATTGATTCTGTACAGAACTGATCAAAATATGTTATTACACATTAGTTGTTTCAACTTCTCAACTTGTGATGAACTTCTATGATCACAGAAATGAGTGCGTTTTGCAAACAGTTCTTTCATCCAAGTGATAGTTTAGGGGGTCACTGTTTTTCAAGATGAGGTCGCTGGAGCTTCGGGAAAAAACTGGGAGCGCGGTGGCTCAGTGGTAGACTGTTGGACTTCTATTCTAGAGGTCCCGAGTTCGATCGCCGCATTGTGTCCTTGGGCAAGGCACTTTATCCCGGTTTCCAACATGGGGGCACAATGACGCCGTGTACTAAGGCGTACTGCATGTCGATGGTGCATATGTCTTCAACCGCTCTAACCCTGCTTGAGCTGCGCGTGATCAGAGTTAGAATGTTGAGGAATGAGGAGCTGACAGTTGCTTCTCGCTGCTCAGTGGTTCTCTCTGGGTACTCTGGATTCCTCCACCTGTAAAACTGTCACAGTCACAATTAACCATTGTGCATAAGTGTTGACCTTAAACCCCAATAAATAAATAGGGAAAAGAGCCAATGAAAAAGAATGCCAAATGTGTAATCTAGGTGTAGTGGAGACCCTGGAACACTTTCTATTGGAATGTCCAAACTACCAGTTTAACTGATTAAGGGCTACTTGTTTTTTGCTTGGTCTGAATTTGTTCATCAAAATTTGTTTTATTACAAATTATTGAAGAGTGTCCATAGGCACTCTTCAATAATTTGTGATAAAACAAATTTATTTAAACGAAATATTATTGGCGTTTGACTGAATATGAAAAATGAGTAAGGACAATGTTGTCTTTTGCTCTTGTACACTAATTTTTTTGGAAAGATTCACTGGGTGTATGATGGGGAAGTTGTATTGGAGAATGAAGGATATGTGGTTCGTAGGTGACAAAAAGGAGAGAGTTAGTATGCTTATCAGAGAGATTGGGAAGAATGGGGTACAGGATGTCATCAATTAGTTCATCTCAGAGTGTTGGGAGGAGAATAGAGGCTTGGAGATAAGGAGGCATGTAACAACACAGGGCTAATAATAGCCTTCTCATCTGAGAACAATGATAAATCAGTATCTGACTAATGTGTTATTGTTATTATTATCACATTTTATTCCAAATGTTAAATGAGTCTGAATTCTCTAAAATGACTTGTAAAAAAAGAATGCTTTTTGTGCTTTTGAATGCCTATTTGTATCTTAGCTTGAACACTGTAGCGAGATGGATTTTGAAATGTAATTTTGCTCTGGTGTTGTCAGAATCAAGTTAAAGGTCCTGAAAGAAAGATTGTACAAACATTAATCTCCAACTAATTCACCCACTCATTTATTTTGTTTCATCGCATTCTTTTTCTGTTATCTGTCAAGAAAATCTGAGATAGAAAGAAATTTTGTTCAGGGTTTGAAATGTATTTACAGATTTGCCGGCAGAAAATATTGCTCAAGTCAAAATGATAACCCACAAAGAATCATCTTCTATTTTAGTGTTCAACCGATGATCGGAACTGACCTCCACAATCAACCGCTTGTGGACAATCGGATGACAATGGCAACGGCTCCTGGAACATCGGTTCAACTGATTGTTGCCAAGCATTTTGTGATGATTTGTTAACCGCATTTCATTATCTTCTGCAATTCAGTTAACTTAAAATGATGTCAGTGATACCATTCAATAAAGTTGAGAAACAACCACAATGTGTATTCTTAATCTCTCTAGATGCCCCTTTATGGGACATACAAGTTAAACAACATGTAAAGCTTACAATTGAGTATACTTGTGGCAGTCGCCAGTTCATACCGGAATAGTGAAGATTGCACTCCATTGTCTCAGGTCACAGTAAAATTACCAGTCGCATGCACTTGGGTGGTAAACGTGGCTCTGAGAGCCACGTTTACCGCCCAAGTGTGCACGACTGGTCATTTTACTGCAACCCCAGTCACCAAAGTTTAACACTGTGAAAAATGTTCAGTTTAATGTAGTTCTTTCAAGCCTCGACTTGTCTAGTAGTGCACGACATTACAATCGGAATCTGCATCAGAATCAACCGATTGTGAGCTCAAATAACCGATAATCGGTCAGCGACCATTTTTGGTAATCGGTTGAACACTATTCCATTTTAGCTAACTTCATACAATGTACTTTGTTAAACTTGAGATTATTATGCAAGCTTGCTTTTATTTTTACTTTTTTTTAACACATATCCATATAGGTTATTACCACCATGTGGGTTTTTGGACTGGTATATTGAAGCCGAGACCCTGTCTCTGGGCATATATTGACGAGTCAGTTAGGACAAGTCGATATATAACCTAGAGATAAGGTTGAGACATCAATACACCATCTTGGAAATCCACCTGTTGGCAATAACCAATTTATCTTAGAATATTCCTCCCCTTACTGACTTGTTCGCATATATTTTGACAATCATTCAGGGGCCATGAATTGATATTTTACGAATGAATGAGGGTCATGATATTACTTTCTTGAGCTCTGCATGACGTAATTCCTATTCATGGTTCTTCTTGTACAATAACCGCTGAAGTTTCTAGTCGTATTTCAGCTGTGTCTTTTTTTGTTTATTTTAAGTTTTTAATGCATGGTAGCCTATATGAAAATATTATCATGACAAAAAAATGATCTAGTCTAATTTATTTCGTTAAGTTGGAGATTTATTTATCATTTAATTTCTGTTATCAAAAATGGTGGCCTCGACATGTGTAATCAATAAGTGCAAGTAAAAATATACTTTGTTTCTTTCTGAATAGAATGATTGCATGTGCAGTTGGTACCCTCAATACAGATTTGTACTTTGTACTTTTTCTCTTGTATTGTGGGAAAAACATTCTTTTTGTAAGATAATTTTAAATATAATAATGCAGTAATAATAATGGAATATTAACGTCTCGAATCCACCACAGTGCTCTCTGACTTACATTATTACCCTGTATCATAGGTGTACACCCCCTTTGTTCATTCTATGATAGATCTGAACTCAATTTAACGGAGCATACTGCCGGTTCTCCACAAATGGGTACGCAAAGCAAGTGCCTCAACAGGTCCCTATTTGTCCACCCTCCCCCAATTTTTCGGGGGACTATTAAAATAGCCGGTGTCTGTCTGTGCATGCATATGTCTGTCCATGCATCTGTCCCACTTTGGTTTCCCATTGATAACTTTAGTTATAGTTGACCAAAATAGGGACGTGATGGCGTCACGGTAACCGGTTCTCATCAGATCACCGAAGTTAAGCAATGTCGAGCGCGGTTAGTAGTTGGATGGGTGACCATTTCAGCAACTGATTCGCGTTCCGCGTTGTGTCCTTGGGCAAGGCACTTAACCCCGATTGCCTACATGCGGGCACGATGACGCTGTGTACTAAGGCGTACTACACGTCGATGGTGTGCATGTCTTCAACCAATCTAACCCTGCCTGTGCCGCAGTGCAGAGTTCAGAGTTACGATGTTGGAGAGCTGACAGCTGCTCGTCGTTGCTCAGTGGTTCTCTCCGGGTACTCTGGCTTCCTCCACCCGTAAAACTGTCACGGTCACCATTAGCCATTGTGCATAAGTATGTGACCTTAAAAAACACCAGTAAATAACCAATAAAGAAAGTTGACCAAATCAAATGAAATTTGATGTGTAGGTATATCAACATAAAATACAGGTCAAGTTTGAATCTGGGAGCGGTCCGGGAAATTTTTGCCAGAAATATGCCCCTTTTTTTGACTTCAAAAATTCATTTTTTGGGGTTTCCCTGCGATAACTTCAGTTATAGTTGGCCAAATCAAATGAAAATTGGTATATAGGTGTATCAACATAACATACAGGTCAAGTTCAAACAAGAGTATTGTCTGACAAGTTTTGCCAGAGTTATGCCCCTTTTTCGACTTAGAAAATTCTTTTTTTGGGGTTTCCTGGTGATAACTTTAGTTATTGTTAGCCAAATCAAATGAAATTTGATATGTAGGTGTATCAACGTAAAATACAGGTCAAGTTTGTATTGGGGTGCGGTCCAAAAATTTTTGCCAAAGGTAACCCCCTTTTTCAACTTCAAAAATTCATTTTTAGCTCACCTGACTGAAAGTCAGTGTGAGCTTTTGCTATCACTTGGCGTCCGTTAACTTTTGCAACTCCGTCTTCTTCAAAACCACTAGCCCAAACCCAAACAAATTTGACGTACAATATTTTGGGGGGTATCCTCTTTCCAGTTTGTTAAAATGAACTTGGTGCCCCCACTGGGGTGGGGGTGTTGCCCCAAAAGCATCAGTTTCTCCTGAAATCTTTTTATGAACCGCCAGTCAGAATGCTGTGATATTTGGTATGTAAGCTCCTTTGGTACTCAAGATTCAAGTTTGTTCAAAGAAATTTTCTCGCTACGGGAGGATCCCTATTTTGTGCCCCGCCCAAAATTTTTATTTTTCGAACCGAGATGCCAATTTGAACCAAATTTGCTATGAGGTATTATTGGGTCCTAAGTACTTGATTCATGCCAAAAAAAATTTTCCCTCTGCCCTGTGGGAACCTCAGAAGCTAAAAATTCAAACGCCCATATCTCCAAAACTGCACGGCACTGAAACTTTTTATTTGTTGTGAAGCTTCCTTAGGACCAATAGAAAGGATTGGTGAAAAAAAATCACTATCAGTTATGTCCTAAGGTACAGTTTCGGGACTTTTGAAAAAATGCTGAGTCAGCATTATTTAACACTGAAGGTAATGGGAAAATATAAAATAATCTTTTTCTCCCCAACCACTGCTCCAAAAGCTTTCATATTTCACATATAACATCTATGGAAGATTGATTCACATGGTTGTTGAAATTTAACCCCTGGGTCCATATTTGGGCACTCTACCGGAGCCCAAATGTTCAAATTAGTGCAATATGATGGATATTTTTTAAAAACCTTCTTCTCCAGATCCAACAGTCAGAATCTTTTGATATTTGGTAAACAGCATCCTTAGGGAAGGGAGATTCAGATTTCTTCAAGCCAAGTCCCTGGGTTCATATTTGGGCTCCCTAATGTGCATAAATATGTGACCTTAAACACCAATAAGTAAGTACACTAAAAATTTTGTTATCTCTGTGGTTCTGATCCCTGATGCCTAAATACCTGCATTTCTTTTGTACAACTTGTTTTCCTTAACCACAGATCAGAGTGCTTTGATATTTGATATGCAACCTCTTTTGGTACCCAAAATTCCAATTTGTCCAATGAAAGTTTCTAGGTCAATATTTGAACTCACAACGGGAAGATCCAAATTTTGTGTCCCACACAAACCTTTTATTTCCCGAATTGAGAGGCCAATGTGAAAAACAATCTTCTCCTCACAAATCAATGGCCCAAATTGAAACATATATGGGCCACATCATCTTGGGGGTATTCTGTTTTAGTTTTGTTCCAATGGTGTCTCTGTCCTTTTTGGGCATGGTCTTATGCCCAAATATGATGAAATTCTTTAAAAATCTTCTCATGAACCACAAGTGGGAATGCTTTGATATTTGGTATGAAGCTTCCTCTGGTGTTCAAGATTAAAAGTTGTCCAAAGAAAGTTGATAGGTCCATTTTTGGGCTCTCCAGGGGATGGGCTCACTTTTGAGCTCCCCTGAAAATTTCTATTTCACGAACCAGTGGAGCGATTTGAACCAAATTTTATATGTGGCATTAGTTGACCCTAAGTACTTCATTCATGCCCCCAAAATTTTTCGCGTGGGAACATCTGGTGCTAAAAATAGAAAAAAAATGAAATGTCCAATATTTCCCAAACGGACTGGAGATTATGTATTTGGTATGAAGCTTTTTTCTGAGCAGTTGAAACAATTGGACAAAAAAATTGCTGGCGAATCTGTCATATGGTTCATTCAGATTACATTTTCTCCATACCCATAACCCTTACAGTTTAGGACAACTTGATCCAGGTGAGCGTTTTTAGGCTCTCTTGAGCCTCTAGTTTTGGTTTCCCGATAACTTCAGTTATAGTTGACCAAATCAAATGAAGATTGGTATGTAGATGTATGAACATAACATACAGGTCAAGTTCGAATAAGGGTGTGGTCCGACAAGTTTTGCCAGAGTTATGTCCCTTTTTCGACTTAGAAAATTCTTTTTTTTTGGTTTCCTGATTATAACTTTAGTTGCTGTTGACTGATTCAATTAAAATTTGGTATGTAGGTGTATCAACATAACATGCAAGTCAAGTTCAAATCAGGGTGTGGTCCAACTTTTTTTGCCAGAGTTATGTCCCTTTTTTGATTTAGAAAAATTCAATTTTTTTAAACTCTCGAATTGCACACTTTTTTCGGGGGACGTGTGGCCGAGCAGCCTTTATTTACACCTAAGTACGGTGGGGATTGTGTAATACTAGTGAGCATTCCCAACTTTCACAGCTTGCACGTGATTCAGCGTCGTAGAGTTATACACTCAAACTTTGCTGATCGCACACCAGCCACTACTACAGGAAGCACCCAAATCAGTTGCTGGGTGGTCACCCATCCTAGGATTAACTGGGCTTGACATTACTTAACTTCAGTGCTCTAATGTGAACTGGTCTCGCTTCGCCAGTACTCAGACTACTTCAGTCCTCAGACTACTTCAGTCCTCTTCAGATTTATCTGTCTCAGAAAAGCTGACCGACCTCAGCAAGCTGGCCGAACTAAAAAGGCTGATTGCCCTGACTTCCCCTAAACAATACAATGATTCTAGAGCAGTTTTTATCCTGATCCACCATAAACTGAAGTCAGACTGACCTTGGCCATTGCACTTTGTATAATACTAGAAACAAAAATGACATTTTATTATATGCTTCGACAAAAATATTAAGATTTAGCAAAAACGTAGGCATCATATTTTTCATCTTTATTGACATAGAACGTGCGATTACCTTATTTAACTATTTACCTTACAAATCATCCACATCCACCTGCATAATTTACAAATTAAGCTGTTGAAAAAAATATACATTGGCATGACGGGGGTTCAAACCCACGCCGAGAGAGTTTCCTTCGGCACCAACCGCCTTGCGAAACTATACTGAACCACGCACGCCACTCGGCCACCGGCAGACCACAATGTAAACAAAACCAGCATCCTTTCTTAATTCTATGGCATCTGGGAAATTTGAAAAAAGACAAGTGTTGCGGATTTCTTCTGAGGTGCAGTTCGTAGAATTAAGTACTTAGATGCAACTATCTGATGAAAAAAATATATATTTTTATACTGTACCAATGACCCAGACATAGCTGGTGCTAACTCTTAAAATATAGGGCCAAACACAAATTTTGCCCCCCAATCCCCAAAATTTGCATCTAAAACTAAAGAAAACATGTCCTGAAAGGCCCTCCACACTTCGCCCCTACTGCGCATGCGCAGTGTCAAGGACGTTCCGAAATTGGCGCCATTTATCATTCTAAGTTTGGCCCTTCATCAGTTAACATCTGACTGATCTTTGTGCTTTTAAATCTCAGTTTAAATGATGCCAGACACATAAATATTAGTGAAATGGTGATTCTAAGGAGGATAGAAAAGGAGGAGAGGAAAAGAATGTGTGACAGAATATTATCAGGGCTGTAACTTAAAATTTTTTAATGAAATTATGTTAAGTTACCTATTTTCAAGGCAGCAGCCATTTTGTTGTCATTCTGATTATTTAGTTACACTGTTTTTTCAAGTGTTTTCCTCTCTCCCTGTCCTTTAAGTTCCCCCTTGCTATTCTCCCATGCTTTTGGCATAGTTTCTGTAATTATTATTACTAAAATTTCTTGGGAGTTTTAGCTGAATAACAGAATGAATTCTGTTCTTTCCCCATGTTTACGTCTTCACCTACGGGTGGTTAGGCGTTGTGTTCTGCATCTACCATCTGATGTTCTGCAGTTTCTTCCCTGGAAGTCTCTGTTTTGCATCAGATAGTGTATTTTTGGTAACTGATTTCGGGCCTGGGTGCCTGGAGTCTTATTTTAGTGTTTTTACACTCATTGTTTACATTTACAACAGCCCTCTGTGTGAGGGGGGGATTTCTAAAAAATAATATCTTTATGTTATTTTAATCATAACTAGATACATTATTATTGTTCGTAAGTGTTGAATAAATTGTTTAAAATATTTTTAAAATTTTTGTCCACACTTAGGCTTGGGATCCATTGGGGCGCAACGTTACTTTTCAGAAACTTGGGCTGTTCTGAAAAAATATTTTTTCAAAATATTTTGATTTCAATTATTTTTTCTATATTAATGGATCATATTATTATTATGTATTTTGATTGCCAGGGGTTAGTGCGAGTACCAGGACTTGTTTTCTTTTCACTTTGAAAGGATATTGATCAATTGTTTTAAGAGGAAGTCTTCCTCTGACTTTATTATCATTCTATATGTGGTCAGTGTACTCGCATTAACTCCTGTTCTGTATCGTATGATTTCGATGACAATATGGGAAGCGTATGTCACGGTATGTTGTTGGGGATTTGGACACTCCGGTCCTTTCCCCGCAGGGTCACTCTACTTTATCAATTTCTATTTCAGACGATCAAGATTAGGGTGATGTATCTGTGATGTCTTCCAACAGTGTGCCTCCGTCGTCACAATTAATGAAGGGCTAGCGGAAAAGTGCTCATGTAATACGCCAATTGCCTAAGAGGACCCTAGTAGGTTCGACGGCCTTTGACGTCCGCTAGCTCGCCCGGTGTAGCGTCCATTCACCGAATGGTTCGGCAGCCGGGTTCGTCCGTTGCGGTCTAGAAGGAATTTTGGGGTGATGCGAGCACTATAAATTAACTTAATGCACACCCAGTGACGGCGGATCGGAGGGAGAACGGAGGAAGCCTTTTAGTCCGGTTCATAGCTCGTTCCGGTCCATCCGGACGGCAAGCGAGAGAGGCCCCTCTCTCGTTCAACAACATCTGGCCCCAGATGTTGTGGTACAAAATGTGTCGCTAGCGGAGCATACGTCCGTCGCTCGGGACGCTCCGTTGTATAGGCAGTCCGCTGAGACTGCTAAGGCTTCCTCTTCTCGTCAGCGCACACGACCGCACCTTGGCTGCGTGACCGCCGATATATTACCAGCTTCGCCGATCAAGGATTCTTCGGCGACCAGGTCACACCATCCGGCAGCCAGGGATTCGAGACCGATGGACTCCGGACGTTCGCATAGGAAAAGTATGCGGGAGCCATCTGATGCGGAGCTGCCCTCGGCGAAGCAGCGATAGACTGCGCCTCCGCAGGTCTCGACGCCGGACATTCTTGTGCACATAGCACAGCTTATCGCAGCATCCCAGCAGCCGACAGTAACGGTGTCGGATCGAGAATTATCCGACAGCGCTGGGTCGGTAGCCGGGGACTCGAGGCCTGCAGACTCCGGACGTTCGCATAGGAAGTGTGCGGGAGTCAACGTACACGGAGCTTCCGGCGGCAATGCATCGTAAGTCCGCTACTGCACAGGCCTCGGGAACGGACGTGCTTTCCTTAATAGCACAGTTTATCGCAGCATCCCAGCATCAACTGAATCTGTCGCATATATTTTATCCGACGATGCTGGGTCGGGACGCTCCGCGGAAGCGGGTACGGACGTCCGAAAGTTTCATCCGGTCCGACGGGATACCGAAAGGGATTCGGAGGATTTCAAGCTTTCCCTTTCGGAACAACATATGCTGCGATGTCGCATAAGAAACTGATAGCGTCGGTGGACTTAGAAATTTTTGGTTCGGTTCAGGGACATCGTCTCTCAGTTCCGACATAGTCCAATAATGTCACACAAACTTTCGAATTATTGAACGACGCTATATATATTATTATTTTATGCTTGCTATCCAAGCATTTCTGGTTTCTTGTTCGAAGAGTTATGGAGATGTCTTTCAAAAGTGTGCCTCTGTCGTCATAGTTAATGAAGAGTTAGCGGCAATAAGTGCTCATGGAATATGTCTATCGCTTACGGAGTGACATTCGCTAGCTCACCCGGTGTAGCGTACATTCATCGAATGGTTCGGCTGCCGGGTTCGTCCGTTGCGGTCTAGGAAGGAGATTTGGGTGATGCGAGCACTTTAATTACTTTAGTACTCACCCAGTGACGGCAGATTGAGGACAGATCGGAGGAAGCCTGTTAGTCCGGTTCCTGGCTTGTCCAGGTCTGTCCGGGCTGTGAGCGAGAGAGGTTCCTCTCTCGCCCAACAACATAGGGGACCGCATGTTGTGGTTCAGATATTTTACATTCGGAGCATATGTCCGTTGCTCGGGACGCTCCGTTATACTGACAGTCCGAGAGACTGTCTTTAATGCTTCCTCATCCTCACAGCAGGGCACACGACCGCACATTGGCTACGTGACCTCGAGTATCCGATCAGTTTCGGCATTCAGTGATTCCACGGCGGATAGGTCGTGCCATCCGGTAGCCAAGGGACACGAGGCCTATACACTCCGTTCGCTCGCATATTGGAAGTATGCACGGGGTAACGATCACGGAGCTTCCAGCGGCAATGCATCGTAAGACCGCTTCTCCTCAGGCCTCAGTGACGGACGTGCTATCCGAGTTAGCACAGTTGTTTCGCAGCATCCCAGCAATTGACAGTTTCTCGGTCGAATCAGGAATTATCCGACGGCGCTGGGTCGGTGCGGTCCGCGGTTGCATCAGCTACGGACGACCGAACGCTTTATACGGTCCGACAGGATGGCGAAAGGGATTCGAAAGATTTCGAGTTTTCCCGTTAGTAGTATCGGAAGATGCCTTTCATATCTTCTGGCATTATCTTCCAGTGATTGTTATTTCGGACTTCATTGCTGCGATCTTGGATAAGAGACTTATAGCGTCATTGGACTCGGATTTTTCGATCGGTACAGGGACATTGTCCCTGACTTACCGACGCAGTCCAATATTGTCATTACAACATGTGTTTTATTTTTCGACGCTATATATATATATATATATACAAGCCTGCTACTAAGCATGATAGTTTAGTTTCTTGTCCGCGTTGCTCATTTCTGCCATTTTATCATTTTTACAAATAGTTTATTTTGGCAGAGCAGGGCATACCGAGAGTTCATATGCGTCAAGACGGTGTGATTAAAGACTGCATATATTCTTTTTCGCCGTTTATGTCTTTTCCAATTTCAATGTTGGGAACGACATTATGTATAGTAGACTTAACTTAGACGCTTTATTATACGTAATCCGCCTTACTGAGGCGTTATCATTACGTCTTCAAGAAAAGATTTACGGGATATTATTCTCAATGTAATTTCTTTTGAGGGCAGTAGTTTGTTCACGTATAACTCCGCCCTTCAGTGGCTGATTGGAGTTGGTTAGACGTGACGCAGCCCTAGCTACATCCACACGCGTGGATAGTAAGGTTAAGAACTCTCTCAGAGTCGCTTCGTTCTCGGAGGAGCTTCTCTTCGACGGCAACTTTCCGGCAATCCATGAATTGCTCGATTTATACGTTCTCTTGTCTATCTAGTGTTACAAGAGATTCAGACTGGGGCAAACATTCGGTGGTTGACTCAGAGAGTGCCGCCGCAATTGCCGGACCCGAGTGTGGCTGTTATGACGGTTGCCAGTCAAACAGATTGGGATATATACTGATCCCTACGGATTCGAAGTGCCAGGGTCTTTGGGTTCCGCAGTCTTTTAGCTATCAGTTTAACTTCCGCGGAATAATGTTTTTTAGGCTTGCTTTATGTCATTGCATGAACATTATTCAGAAACGCATGCCCAAATTCCTGTCCTTTAATTCGACAGTAGTGGCGTATCTCCGGAACCAGGGAGGCACTCTTTCGTTTCCGTTATTCAATTTAATGGAAAGAATCCGTCTGTTGGTTATAGTACACCAAGTTCAGTTTTGGTCCGTCATATTCCGGGTCGTCTGATTGTTTTATCGGACTCCCGTTCTCTTACGGGTCGCTTGTTGCTGTCAGAATGGACTCTCAACAAACAAGTATTCAATCAGATTTGCTATCTATGGGAGCGCCCAATGATGATTTATTTATGACACAGCTTGCTAATCAATTGCAGACGTATGTGTTAGCTTGTCCAGATCTCTGAGCTAATAGTGTTAACGCTCTATTGATCTATAGGACGGAATGATAGGATACGCGTATCCTCCGGCGCTGTTGTTTTAGCAGGTATTGCTAAGATAAACAACCACAATACATTTCTGTTGATAGCATCTCTATCTTCACAGAGATCATGAGTAATTTACTCTCTTGTCTACTGTGGGTCTTAACGTGAAATCTTCCTCTATGTGAGGATCTTTTTTCACTGGGTAAATCGTGTCATCTTTATCACAACCAGCAAGGTCGCAACCTTCATGTATTCCGTTGTGTGGTCCGTATTGCATTGTAAGCACTGTACTGGACGAGCTTTGGACGCGATTTCTTACTATAGGAGATCCTCTTCTTCGCTATTCTATGCGACTAAAGTGGAGGCTCTTCCGTCGTGGTGTAGGGATCATTATGTTCATATTGTTGATCCCTCCATACTACTCATTGCTATTTTTTAGTATACTTGTTTCACAAGATCTACTGCAGCCTGTTATTATTTAGGTTATAGGTTTATGTTACCTCATACCTATGCACTCTACGATAGTTTACAATTGAGTCTTTTGTCTCTTTATCTAAGTCAGTTAGTAACGTTTTGATAAATAGACTTAGAATCTTTAGATTAAATTCCTATACGGATTTTATCTTCGGTTCTTATTTAGCTAAGTAATCATTTGAGCCTCTGGAAACAGTAGTTTTCAAATTCTGACCTTTTAGACAGTAATTCTGTTGGTTTCTCTTTTACTGTAGCGTCAGTGAGTTTCATGCACTATCGATGGATGATTTTCACTTTCATAGTTTCGGAATCAATACTTCCGTTACTATTTAGGTTGGCTTGTTGCATAAGAGTTAGGCTCCTATTATCCGGAACCTATTATTTTAAGGTCCTTCCGTCTTCGTATGGGCATAGGCCTTTACTCTTTCCGGGTACAGTTTATGTATTTATAAACAGATATCTGTTTATTACAAGGGCGTAAGCTTCTTCTGTCTTTGATGTCTAGTAGAAGGACGTTACGCTCCATTTTATTGTTAATGGATTCTATTAACTATCGGTACTGCTTATGGTATATCATTGACTTAGCAGTGGTGCTTAAGATTTCGGCTCATGAAGTAAGAGTTCTTCTACTTCTTGGGCTTACATTAATAGTGTCGCTATTATAGATTTTTGAAGGCCGCTCATTGCGCTCAGCCATCCACATTCATGAATTTTATCTTAGAAATATCGAGTCAATTTCTTGAGGCCTCTTTTGTTAGGTCTATTATCTACTGCTCAGAATGTCATTCACTTAACACTTGCTACTATAGCTAGGTAGGCTGTCTGTTTCGGCAGTGTCTCCGTTCGGCTGCCCTCTTCGCTCTGGGCTATTTGACCCAGGGCAAGAAAAAGGGGGGGGGGGGGGGGGGGGGAGGGTGTTCCCTTGGGTCACCTGTTTTACTATGAAAACAAGGGGATACCTCCTCCGGAGTTAGTAATTCTGAGCTGTTATTGGGATGGTTGTTTAGTGAGAAGTTTAAGTTTATAAAATTCATTCAAGTCTTAGTTTTTAAAGTATAGCTTTTGAATATTGCATATGTCAACGGACATGATTATGCAATTCTCAGACACTTTTAGGAGTATAAGAGTCTCTATTCTCTAGACTTACTTTATTATTGGCTTACTTTAAAAATTATTAGTATAAGGATTATATTGGATATTAATAGAGTACATGGATGTATGAAGCTCAATTTTGGAAGGTGTTGTATCTTTCTAATTTATCATAAATAAGAAAGATACATGTAAGGCCTATTACTTCTTTTCCCTACAGGGGATGACTCTATTTTATTTTATTGAGCGTATTCCATTTTGCTCTATGTCCTTGGCCCTCCAGCCTTTTTACTATTCAGCTATGTCTGGGTCATTGGTACAGTATAAAAATGTTAAAAAATTTATAGTAATTTATATATTTTTTATACTTACCAATGACCCAGACGGGGATGACCCTCCCAGGAGTTGGGAACTCTTGCCTCCCCGCTGAGTACATAGCGCTTACCAGGCACTGGTTATTAGAATGATAAATGGCGCCAATTTCGGAACGTCCTTGACACTGCGCATGCGCAGTAGGGGCGAAGTGTGGAGGGCCTTTCAGGACATGTTTTCTTTAGTTTTAGATGCAAATTTTGGGGATTGGGGGGCAAAATTTGTGTTTGGCCCTATATTTTAAGAGTTAGCACCAGCTATGTCTGGGTCATTGGTAAGTATAAAAAATATATAAATTACTATAAATTTTTTAACTTTTCAAAAAAGTTCAACAAAACAATGTCATGTGACCCCTTATTGGAGCAGGCCCATAGAACTTGTTCCAATGAGGGGGTCACACAACATGGTAAAGGTAAAGGCTTAAAAATTATATTTTTCACTGCAGGTACAAATGATGCATCACATCGAAAATAATATCACTGTTTACAAATAAATTCACTAAAATGTTATAAAAGTTAGAGATGTTTACTAAAGAACGTGGAGGGGGGCGCGGTGGCTCAGTTGGTAGAGGTGCAGGCTGCAAGCCGAGAGGTCCTCGGTTCATATCCCACCTGCAGCAACCGCGTTGTGTCCTTGGGCAAGACACTTCACCCCGATTGCCTACATGGGGGCACGATGACGCTGTGTACTGGGGCGTACTGCACGTCGGTGGTGCGCATGTCTTCAACCAATCTAACCCTGCCTGTGCTGCGGTGCAGAGTTCAGAGTTACGATGTTGGAGAGCTGACAGCTGCTCGTCGTTGCTCGGTGGTTCTCTCCGGGTACTCTGGCTTCCTCCGCCCGTAAAACTGTCAGGGTCACAATTAGCCATTGTGCATAAGTATGTGACCTTAAACACCAATAAATAAATAAATAAATAATATAAATATAAAGAACACGGAGAATGGATTGTAATAAAATCACTTGCAGCGTGGAGTTTTCACCCAAAATATCACTTTCAAATTCTGTACATATGGACAAAAAACAAACAATGTTTCAGCCAATGGACCTCCGGGTTTAACCCGGAGGTCCATTGGCTGGAACTTTGTTCTTGTTATGCATTGCTGCAAATTTGCAATTATTGCTTAGGTGGAATAATACACACTACATGTACTTAATTTCATGGTGAAAAGTTGTTGTTATTCCCCAATAAATTGAAGTTTGTGGGGGATATAGAAATGGGTTCCATCCATCCATCTGTCCGTCCATCCATCCATCCACCCATCCATCCGTTTGTCCATAAACTTTGGACCTTCCGTCAGTGGATGTTGGATTTAAATGATCTTTGGTATGCTGATAGACCCCCATGGGGAAAGTATATTCACAGTTAACAGGTTTTGCCCATTTTGTTAGCTGCGACTAGCAGCTCTATAAGTGGCAATGTTGGTCTGTCGGTCTGTCTGTCGGTCAGTCGGTCGGTCGGTTGGTCGGTCGGTCGGTCGGTCTGTCTGTCTGTCTGTCTGTCTGTCTGTCCAACGAGTTTCAAAACTCAATAACTTTTGAAATACTTGATGGAATGACTTTATATTTGGCATCTTAAGTGTATCTTATTGATGTCTAGCCACTGTTCAATGCATGTGTTGTTCCAAATATTTTTCTTGGAGCTAAGGCCCTTGATGAACTTTGAATTTTGTGACTAACGAGTTTCTAAAAGAATAACTTTCAAGCTACCTGGTGAAATATTTTTTGGACTTGCAGATTGCACCACCCATCACAGCTACGGCGTCGATGTCGTGATTTTTTTGTAGAGTTATGGGCCTTTTCAACTTAAGAGTTTCCCTTTTAAGTAAACCACTTCTTGGCAGGGGATACCGGTGACTTTCACCTTGCTATTCTTCTTTGTGGTATCACATTGTTATCCATTAATGTTTCGGTGTAGCCTTCAATAAAAAGCTGAGGGAACTATTGTTTCATGGATGACCGATTTTGTCACTGAAAGTGGTTCGTTGGCTATCTGCTGATGGCATATAGAATGCTTATCGCTTTGAAGGAAATTACTCTGCAATTAATATGGGATTAAAACATAAAGATTTTTGTAAAATAGGTAATGCAAATAATAAGAAAGATGTGGTTACCATAATTCATTTGTGACTGGCAGGGGAAAATATAAATTTTCAACTTGCAGCCTGCAGTTGCTCGTTGAAAATTTATATTTAACCTGCTGGTCACTCATGAAATAATTGGGGTATCCATTCAAAAAAACCTTAGGTATCCTCTATTTTCTAAACACGAATGGCAAAGTAATAACTTCCAAATTCAGTAAGTTCAGACATTATATTCTGGACACACAGATGGGCTGTTGCTTTCAATTACCGTCAACTTTGACTGAGAATCTGAACTTTGAATTTGAGTCTGGTAAGTTGAAAGTTAAGTATATGCAAGAAAGCAAGGTGACAGGTCAGTCAGTTCAAAAGATATAGCCTCGATACAGAAATCGACTGATACTTAGATTACATTTTGCCATAATGTAGCTAAGAATTTAACCTATTTAATCTTTTTTGACAGAGCTCTTTGACCTCTGTCAAACAAGTTTGAATTGGTTAAATTCCTAGTTGCATTATGGGAAATACAGTGGAGCCCACTTAATTGGATATCTCTTAACTGAATAACACTATTAATTGAATATAATTTCTCAACACAAAACCATTTACCATACCTCCAGTACAAATTTGGCCTCTTAATTGAATATAGGTTATAGAGTAAACTCCTGTTAATTGAATAAAAAAATCTTGTAATTTGACCAGAAATTACCCTGACTCTCCCCAGTTTTCCTTTGTTTTTTTTTTACTTATTTTTCCCAACACAAAACCATTTACCATACCTCCAGTACAAATTTGACCTCTTAATTGAATATAGGTTACAGAGTAAACTCCTGTTAATTGAATAAAAAATCTTGTAATCTGACCAGAAATTACCCTGACTCTCCTCAGTTTTCCTTTGTTTTTTTTACCTATTTGGCCTCAGTACATTCAGTACAGGCATTTAATCTATTACATCATGGAGCTCTGTCAAACAAGATATAATAGAATAAATGCTAAGTTTATCTCAAGAATACAGGAAAGTGACACAATCCCTGTTAATTTAATGCTCCTATTGAATAATTTTCATTGGCAAAGTGGCTATTCAATTAAGCGATCTCCACTGTATCTGCTGCTTGAAATAACACTATTTTGACATCAGTGTTCAGAGGCTTAACTGAACACTCATTTTAATTGCTTGTTTGTTATTGATTTAGTTAACAATGTTCCGCTCTACCAGTTTCCACTCTTTGGAAAACTGAAAATTTTCTAACTCCGAAGGCTTTCTATTCTACTTCAACCATTTTCTGTCCTGAAGTCTAGTAATAGACCAAATCAGCTGTAGGTTGGGGAAGCACAGTGGCTCTTTGGTTAGAGCATTTGACTTTAGACCAAAAGCTTGACAGTTCGATCCTGACCAGCCATTAACTGCATTGTGTTCTTTGAGCAAGACACTTAATCTGGATTACCCACTTGGGGACATAGTGACATTGTGTACCAAGGTGTACTACTACATATCGATGGCGCATTTGCCTTCAACCGCTGCTAATTCTACTTATGCAGAGTTAGTAAGTTGGATTGTCTAAAAGTTGCACACAGCTGCCTGGTGGTTCTCTCGGCTTTCTCCATGTGCAAAACAGTGTTATTAAACCCCAATAACCAAACCTAATCAAGCTGCAGGAGGAGTTCATTGATTAGCCCTTAACATAACGGTGAATAACGGCTAAAAAATGAATCAGAATAAGCCTACCACAGCCTAAAATATCTCGGAAATTTCTCAATAAAACCATACAAATATGGATATCATTAGAACCAGCTCGTCGAGCTGGTTCTAATGATATCCATATTTGTATAGTTTTATTGAAAAATAGTGAAATTTTATTTCGAAAAATGTGAAATTTAATTTATTTTTTAGAAATACCTTGTTAGGTAAAGGGTTAAAGGAAAGAAAATTTGTTTGTGGTTGATAGTACTGTGAAGCCCACTATATTAGATATCTCTTAATTAAATAATCCTTTCAATAGAATATAACTTTCAAACACAAGACCATTTACTATACCGTCAGTAAAAATTTGACCAGTTAATTGCACATAGATCATAGAGAAAATTCCTGTTAATGGTATAAAAACTCTTGTTATATGTCAAGAAATTACTTTGACAATCACCAAATTCCTCTTGTTTATAGTTCTTTGGCCTCAGTACAAGCAATTAATATATTATATCTCGTTTAACAGAGCTAATAACAGAGCTCCATGAGAATGAATATTCAATTTATCTCTAAAATACTTCCCCGCGGGAACCCCGGGAAGTGAAGCAGTGCCTGTTCACTGCAGTAAACTGGCTCTGTTTTACTGGTAAAATGGGGCGCGGTGGCTCAGTTGGTAGAGGTGCAGGCTGCAAGCCGAGAGGTCCTCGGTTGGAATCCCACCTGCGGCAACCGCGTTGTGTCCTTGGGCAAGACACTTCACCCCGATTGCCTACATTGGGGCACAATGACGCTGTGCACTGAGGCGTACTGCACGTCGATGGTGCGCATGTCTTCAACCAATCTAACCCTGCCTGTGCTGCGGTGCAGAGTTCAGAGTTACGATGTTGGAGAGCTGACAGCTGCTCGTCGTTGCTCGGTGGTTCTCTCCGGGTACTCCGGCTTCCTCCACCCGTAAAACTGTCAAGGTCATGATTAGCCATTGTGCATAAGTATGTGACCTTAAACACCAATAAATATAAATAATACTGGTAAAATAGGACCCAGTTACCAATGCTTGGGAGGTGCAAACCCTCTCTAAAATAGGCAACATGGGAGCGCAGTAGGTAGAGGTGCAGGCTGCAAGCCGAGAGGTCCTCGGTTCGAATCCCACCTGCGGCAACCGCGTTGTGTCCTTGGGCAAGACACTTCATCTCCATTGCCCGCGTGGGGGCACGATGACGCCGTGTACTAAGGCGTACTGCACGTCGATGGTGCGCATGTCTTCAACCAATCTAACCCTGCCTGTGCTGCAGTGAGGAGTTACGATGTTGGGGAGCTGGCAGCTGCTCATCGTTGCTCGGTGGTTCTCTCCGGGTACTCCGGCTTCCTCCACCTGTAAAACTGTCGCGGTCATGATTAGCCGTTGTGCATAAATATGTGACCTTAAACACCAATAAATAAATAAATAATAATAAATAATAGGCAACATGGCTTATTAACGCTCGCCTCTGGTCTTGAGTTGATACTCATGTTGTGGTCATGATTAGCCATTGTGCAAAAATATGTGACCTTAATCACCAATAAATAAAATAAATATTAATATCTCTAAAATACCGAAAAGTCAGGCTTCCTGTTTTCAAAATTTTGTGTAATCCATTTATCGTTCAACTGTTCTGAGCTTTGGTAACTTATCGTTTGTTCACCTGTGCTTGATTCAGGTAAACCATTAGATAACATAAATCGAAAAATGTATTGCAACTATGCTGCTATATGGACTGTTGTATCACATCCAAGTTCTTGCCTCTCTTGGCAATATCCTGATCCTTAGAAACAGTAATGAGGCTGTGTTGCAGCAATTCAGATACAAATTAGTTGCAATTACAGCCAAATCTTGGCATTGGCTAGCATGCTGTAGAAGAGTATGGCATCCATAATCACTATTTGTGGCAGAGACGTGAATTATTGCCATTTCCTGATTTTGTACCTATGTTATATCTTAAGATGATCAACAGTTTAAAATGGCTTTGAGCATCAACCAATCATCAGCATAGGTGTTTGCATCTGCCTGAAGTATAGCTGCTCTGTTGGCCAACAATTGGCCAACAGAGCAGCTTTACTTTAGGCAGATGCAAACATCAATGTAGCTGATGACTGGTTGATTTGTAACATCATTCCACCATTCATTCGTACTAGATCATTCAACTTGGCAAAAATTTTGGGGGACCCGGCAACAATTTGGCTTGACCCATTTTTCATTAGCGTATTTTTCATTTCAGGTAACCTCCACACGATCCAAACGGTTGTTCGCCTCAAATCGACAGGCCTGAAAGTGACCAAATCCCTGTATATTTGATACCCACTGCATACTCCTGCCCTGTTTAATTTAGAGGGTTCCACTGTACAAAACTACCATCCCCCATCCAGTTCCACGACCATTTATAGATAATATAGTACAAAACTACCACCCGCCTCCCAGTTCCACCACCATTCCAGATGAAGGAAACTGGAGTGGCCTTAGGAAACAAAAAGTGGTGAGTAACTATGAAATTCTTTAACTTTCTAACCAATAGTCAGGTCAGTACAACAAGCATATAACTTTTGTAAGTTTTTAGTTGAGTTTTGACGAAGTCAAACTCGACTTATAATTTGATGAAGTGGCGGCGGGCGTAAACAATTGGTTTCCGGGCAATAACTTTAATTCTATTTGATGCACCTTTACCAAAATTATACCAGAGGTTACCCTATAGGAAAGGAAGACACCTATCGATTTAAGAGTCTCGCGCCCCAAGGTCAAGGTCACTGTTACTATAAATAGAATATTTTGTGACAAATTGGTTTCCGGGCAATAACTTTAGTTCTATTTGACGCACCTTTACCAAACTTATACCAGAGGTTACCCTATAGGAAGGAAAGACACCTATTGATTTTGGAGTCTGGGACTCCAAGGTCAAGGTCACTTACTATAAATAGAATATTTTATGACAAATTGGTTTCCGGGCAATAACTTTAGTTCTCTTTGACGCACCTTTACGAAACTTATACCAGAGGTTACCCTATAGGAAGGGAAGACACCTGTTGATTTCGGAGTTTGGGACTCCAAGGGCAAGGTCACTGTTACTATAAATAGAATATTTTGTGACAAATTGATTTCCGGGCAATAACTTTAGTTCTATTCCGTGTATCTTCACCAAACTTATACCACAGGTTACCCTATAGGAAGGGAAGACACCTATCGATTTCGGAGTCTGGGGCCCCAAGGTCAAGGTCACTGTTTCTATCAATAGAATATTTTGTGACAAATTGGTTTCTGGGCAATAACTTTAGTTCTATTTGACGCACATTTACCAAACTTATACCAGAGGTTACCTTATAGGAAGGGAAGACACCTATTGATTTTGGAGTCTGGGACTCCAAGGTCAAGGTCACTTACTATAAATAGAATATTTTGTGACAAATTGGTTTCCGGGCAATAACTTTAGTTCTATTTGAAGCACCTTTACCAAACTTATACCAGAGGCTACCCTATAGGAAGGGAAGACACCTATTGATTTCAGAGTCTGGGACTCCAAGGTCAAGGTCACTGTTGCTACAAGTAGCTTATTTCTTCAGAATTTAATGTCAAAACTCGACTTCTGGATCCGTGATCCTCTTGTTGGATTTTTTTCTCCATGCCTCACAGTGCTAGTAGAGTTAAAAGCATGCCTCCATAAACAAATTGGATAGATGCATACATTGGGTGCATCTGAAGTCATGTCAAATACAATACTTTTGATTGACAGATTTTTTTTAATGATAATTTATCGACTGAGATGCTAGGACATTGCATTTCAACAGATTCCAAAGGGTTAAAAAAAAAAAACAATACACTTGAGAATCCACCAGAGGGCCCTTTCATCTTCTATTCAGAAAAACATTTCACCAATTGGTTGGGTGTGTGAGGGGCATCCTTCTCATGCTTTCCCCACCTTGCAGCAGCACCTCTCAGATGGGGCATTCCACTCATGGCCAAGGCTTTTAGCTGATGAAAAGTGTTTGGCCTTGGAATATGTTTTGGCGAAGGTAATGTTATCCTAATTACAGGGACTCAACAAGGACCCAGTGTGATACAGTCTGGAGGTAGAAATAAAACGCGGATATTTTTGTCTTGGCAAATGTTTTGTGATGCTGCTCAACGATTTTGCTCACAAACAATTAGCTTGCAACAGCCTTGTTATGGGCTTTCCCTGTTCTTCTTGGTATCTCCCTCTTGTGCTGATGCTTAGTTCTGGAGGCTTCCTAGTAATTCCTACTATATTCAGAGTCACAGGATGTAGACTGTCAGTGAAGCAAATTTTTACAAAAAACACCAGGTTTTTTATGGGTTAAGTCTTATTCTAGAATACAATACAAACTCACAATTTAAAATTAAGATTCCAATCTGTTGACTTTGGAGCTGATGCACCTCCTGGACATGGCTTAAAATTCACATGTGAATCAAAATTGATTCTCGCAAATGATCCACACAAGAAAAACAATGAGAATCAACTTGGATTCTTGCAAAATGTTCATTGCATTCTTGTCATAGATACTGAAACTGTCCGATACCTGGAGAATTCTACTAATTTTTTTGCTCTCATAATAAGATAAAACTTTGACTTGGTTGTTATGTCTAGTGAAGTCTTGGAGGTCTGTATACAGGCAGCCAAGACATCACTAGAAACTACTGCCAAAGTGATGTGACTATCATCACCAAGACCACCAAAAGCCTGTATGTTAGAACACATGTTTTGCATGTGCATACAGGCATGTCAAACTACTGCCGGTAACCTACATAACTGGTTTCAGGACAGGACAGAGCCTGTCCTGTTGAAACCGGTACTGGGACAAATCAACAATTGGATAACATATCATAATCAGATGGGAGAAATTCACATTTAAACCGGCCCAGTCCCCAAGATAGCAAGACAAACATGGCATTGTACCAATTATTCTACGGCGACATCAAAGTAATTATAATGCATGAAGATCGTGCTTTATGATTACTTTGATGTTGCCACAGAATAATTTCTTTGAACTACCCAATGACGGTGCTTTCATTGTCTTTGATGCAACATTTGAAAAGTCAAAATGGTCGGCCTTATCAAGCTCATGGTGCAGACAGAACATGCACCTGTAGGGTGTTTTGATATGTTCATTCACAAATAAGTTAAAAGTATGTCGTACAAGTGTGCCATATACAATTAGCAGCCTGTTTATCCTTGTTCAATTAGGAATTTCCCCATAAAATAATTTTGTTCCGGTACCAGCAGGACCAATACAGGTATGGTTGACATGCCTTGTATATGTTAGACAAGAAACTAACCAAAATTGAAACTACGCCTTGAAGAGTTAAACTCTTGTAAATATATTAATTTGAAGTTTGTTTTTCAGTTTGGAATATGCCCTGTAAAGGGTATACTAGCACTTTAAATTGTTTAAGAACCAAAAACTAGTTCTCGCAGCAGGAGTTCACGTGAATCAAAACGGATTCACACAAATTTTAAGGCCTGTTCAAAGGTCCTGGTAGTGGTTTCTAGCACTGAGACCATTATGATTCCCGATGAGTCTGGAGGTGGGATGGGGAAATCTCACCCGAGGGGCAAGATTTCCCCATTCCCACCACCAGACTCATCGAGGATGATTTTTCTCCCCCCATCATGCATCGATTACGTTAGCCAGAGGTACTCGGAGTCACATGCTGATTCAATCAACTCATTTTGTATTCGTTGTTTTTAAAGAACTGATGATACCATCGGAAAGAGCGTGCACAAGTTATGTCTATATCAAAGGTATATAACACAAAATCGATTAGGAACGCTGGAAGCTTGAGGGTTGAAGAGTTTTAGAGCATCAAACTTTGATCACACTGCATTTCGATGATGTCAGTATGAATTAGTTGGTAGCAAGAAACTGATACGATACGCATAACATCATAATAACGTTATAAATGTATAACGTCATGTGGGGGGGGGGGGGGGACAGAAATATCCCACCCTGCTGCCTCACCCGGGACACGCTTATGTTTCACGTATAGTGGGGGAGAAAATCACAGACTTATCTCTTTACCAAATACAACTGATCAAGCCCGTTCCTGTGTGGAATCATATGATATGGCTTTCTTGAAATTTTGTGAAAAATATTTTTTTAAAAATTACAGTAATAAATGTTGATATTGTGTGCATTTGGTAATATGTTAACCCTTTACCCAACGCAGACGATTTCAAAATTTATTCTTTTAACCCTGTACCCAACGAATCGGCCGCATCCGCCCATGTAATATGCAAATTCAGCAGTTGAAAAAATATTAATTTTCGAAACATTTCAACAAAACCATATCATGTGACCCCTCGTTGGAACGAGCTCGATGAGCTCGTTCCAACAAGGGGTCACATGATATCGTTTTGTTGAATTTTTTGAAAAATTTAAAAAAATGGTATTTAAAATGATAAATTTTGATATCGTCTGCGTTGGGTAAAGGGTTAAATATCATTTTTTAAATTTTTAAAAAAAATGTCTACAAAACCATATCATGTGACCCCTCTTTGGAACGAGCTCGATGAGTTCGTTCCAAAGAGGGGTCACATGATATGGTTTTGTTGAAATTTTTCGAAAAATAATATTTCTTCGGCTGCTGAATTTGCATATTACGCGGGCAGATGCGGGCGATTCGTTGGGTAAAGGGTTAACCAAATAAATTAAATTTGCAACTGCAGTGTAGGAAATTTCCTACTGAAAACATTGTTTTTTTCCACAGAATAGTGAAAGAAAAGTTGAGTGAAAATTGCCTGAGAAACAAGACATTTTTTTAATAGTCCTTAATAGTCCTAAGCTATGTTTTTCATGCAGAAACTGAAGAAATAAAATTTGAATGCCCATTTTTACACACTGTCCTCTGTAGATTATTCTGTTACATTAGGTAAAGGATTACGATGAGAGCTGTGAGCAAAGGCGGCAGAATCAGGGAGTCACAGGAGACACGTACCCCTCCACTTTTTTCCACAAACATGTTACGCAGTAATCAGTGAGTTAAAATGGGTGTATGCAAATGTGTCAATTTAAAGCATTCCTGTAGTATATGGACAAATAAAAAAACAGCATTTGGCCAAAGAATCCCACTTTCCATCACTTCGGTTTGTTTCTTCTACTTCAACCATCTTCCAACCCGAAGACCAGACTTCGGGTTGGAAGATGATTGAAGTAGAACAAGGACAGTGACCACACTGTGGTATACTCATCTAGACAAGAGACTATAGTGTGCAATTTACTGATATACAATTAATTGTAACCTTTCTCTCACTGGACTGAAGTATGGTGAGATTGAAAATTTGTGCCCCTCCACTGTTATTGAGCTTCTGCCGCCCCTGGCTGTGGGGTTTTGATTTTTCAGATTTGGTGGTTTTGGTTCAGAATCAGGAAAAAAACTTTTTTTTTTTGTTTTAATTAAGTTTTTGTGTTAACCCTTTACCGAACGCAGACGATATCAAAATTTTTTCAAAACATTTCAACAAAACCGTATCATGTGACCCCATCTTTGGAACGAGCTCAATGAGCTCGTTCCCATGAGGGGTCACATGATATGCTTTTGTTTAAATATTTTGAAAAATTTAATTTTTTCAACTGCTCAATTTGCAAATTACGCTGGCGGATGCAGGCGATTCGTTAGGTAAAGGGTTAATCATTACAACACTTTTCAGAACTGTTTTCTGGATTAACATAAAAATAAAATAAATTTTTTCAAAAAATTTCAACAAAACCGTATCATGTGACCCCTCTCTTTGGAACGAGCTCAGCGAGCTCGTTCCAAAGAGGGGTCACATGATATGGTTTTGTTGAAATTTTTTCGAAAAATAATATTTTTTCAGCTGCTGAATTTGCATATTACGTGGGTGGATGTGGGCGATTCGTTGGGTAAAGGGTTAAGAACATAACAGTAAATAACATTCTGGGCTCCTTAACCCTTTACCTAATGAATCGGCTGCATCCACCCACGTAATTTTCAAATTTAGCAGTGGAGAAAAATATATCTTTCAAAACCGTTCTAACAAAACCATATCATGCAACCTCCTCATTGGAACAAGCTTAGCGAGCTCATTCCAATGAGGGGTCATATGATATGATTTTGTTGAATTTTTTTGAAAAAATTTAATAAACAATAATTTAAATTATGAATTTTGATATCCTATGCATTGGGTAAAGGGTTGACTTGGAAAAGATCCCCAATAGTTTGAACAAAAAGCTGTGTTTGTAAGTATCTCCATTGTGTTCAGCCTAACTTCCCTTTGATTATTCTTAGTTATAGGAGATCAGTTTTTCTCCGTCTGTTGAGTCAGAAAAACACAGATTAGGGTAACAAATGAATCAAGTTCATGTAATCTCTGTTGTGTTCTCAGTGACACATTTTCTCACTTATTATGCCCCCGACTTGAAAAGTTGAAGGGGTATCTAGTGGAGACCTCCATCTGTCTGTTCGTCTGTCCATCCATCTGTTTGTCTGTCCATCCATCTGTAACATTTTCCCTTGTATCTCAGCCACTGCTACTCAAGATTTGAATGATATTTGGTGTTGTGTTAGAGCATCATGGCAGAACAATGTCTGCGTAGTGTGAGTTTCTTCAACATATTTTTCCAGAGTTATGGCCCTTTTTCACTCTTATGGCTTAGACAAATTTTTTGCGGTCGGGGGCATTAGCAGTGCTTTGCGATGCAGGCCTCTTGTTGACTCTTCCGTTGGTCAAATCAATAAGGGAGAAAATATGACAAGGAGAACATGGTGTATTCCTCCCTTTGCTGGATGGTCTAACTGATGAGCCTCAGAGTCCAGCGTCCAGTTCCCACCCAGTTAGATAGCTTAACTGGTTGAGTGCTAGAAGCCACTATCATGGCTCTATTGAAAAGTGTTGGATGCCACTTTAGTGGCTTTGCACTGTATGCGTTACCTTGATGTTTGCTTAGCAGTAGTAGACACTTCTTTAATCTAAATCTGTTTGGTTGCAATTTATTGGAGAGTGCCTATTGGCACTCTCCAATAAATTGTAACAAAACATTTATGAACAAAATTTTGCTAAACTAAGGCTGTGCTTGCTGATAGTATGATATTGAAAAAAAATATCCTTGTTTCAAAAATTGCCTCTTAAAAATAATTTAGTACCAGTTGATCAGTTTATGCACAAACACTGTAAAACCATTAGACTGGTTTTGGCTGGATCTTCCTGATTTGCTGCATAAAATGGAACCGAACCAGAAAAACAAAAACACATAACTCTAGTTACAGTTTGAAAATTTAGTTATATTTCAAGTTTTAGTGGAAGGGAAATAGACAAACTAATAATGTCTTTATTATGATAATAAACAGCTAGAACTGCCATGTTTGGAGAAAAATGTTTATTTTGTTTTGTGCCAAGTGTGTTTTAATAAATTTGTTGCTTTATTATGTATATACAGGTTGTGATATTACCAAAATAAAAGATATATATAAAATATATATTTCTACTTTTGTTTATGGTCATTAGAATCAGTGGTGGCCGACATATTGTCAGACATTACTGATCTTTTGGGAGGCCTTGAGATAATGGCATAAAGCACAAACATTAGAGGTGTTCGTGACATTTATGGATCCTCACTCCTATAAAGGCTCCTTCCCAACTTCCATTGATTAAACCCCGAAACCACCCAGAACTGCGCACTGCACATCCTTCCAATAAATCATTAATCTTGTAGGGGCAATTCATTATGGCATGATAAATTAATTAACCATTTCAACTCTGTGTTTCTTCTAGATACATGTAGTACCGAGACCCATAGATCATGTTCGCTGGGCTTAATTCTGTGTCATTTTGTATTTGCAAAAAGGCAGGTGTCCCCTGTCACCTTGGTCAAGGGCAGGGGGCAAGTAACCTCTCATGCTCTGGGATCCCTGTCTGTTTAGCAGCTCTAAGTTGACCATACCCGTGCTTTGCTTTAATGCTCTGTTTAATGGTAAAAATTTAAGCATACTAAAATCCAGATATCTTATTTATTGCATGTTATCTCTTGAGTGCAACAAAGCATCATCTGCAATGCTAATGCATTGTAGATGATGCTTTTTGCACTTCTGAGCAGTGGTGGCGCCAGGATTTCAATTTAGCGGGGGGTGGGGGAGGGGGGGTGGGGTGGGCTAAGTAAGATATGGGAGAGGGGGTCCAAGGTCGAGATGACGAAGGCATCTCCCGAACGCCGCAGGCCTGAGCTAGAGGATATTGGGAGGAGGTAGTTCAGCTCGCTGAATGTAGTGGCTACCCCCCCCCCCTTTAAGGGGGTAGCCACTACGTTCAGCTCGCTGCATATGGGAGGAGAGTTCCCCCTCCAGTTTGTGAGGGGGGGGGGGGGGTCTGGGGGATCTCCCCTGGAAAAAATTCATATTTGGAAGCACTTGAAGCGATATCGGAGCGTTTCTACAACACCTGACATGATGTGTATTGTTGTATGCCATTTGCGGGTGTGGTATTGGGTGGGAAAACCGCGGTCAGATAATAAGTTTGATTTTGGGGGGCCCAAGGGAAAAGTGGGGGGGGGGGGGGGGCCTGTGGCGCCGCCACTGTTTCTGAGATGATATACATGGTTAAAAAATTGTTGGTTGTCTTTCTGCAGTCACTGGGCTATTCTCACAAGGCCTGGGTCTGTCCCGCCACCCTGTAGAGTGTTTGGGTGAGGCAAGACCTTTTTCAAGGACTTGAAAAGCAGGTGTTTTGGAGAAAGTACACGAAAGTATTTGAATAATTTCTGTACTCCACATATTGGTTGAAGAAAATCATGTTCAGTTGCATACTTTTTCAAACACTTGTCCATTTACCATACATTCAATTGAAGTTGTACCTGTCAATTATTGTATATTGCTAATAAAGAAACCCAATAAAGAAACCTCTATGGGTAGGACACAGTACCATTTATTGTCCAGATGTGTGGAGAAACTTACTCACGGTGTGTACAGACCCTTGAATGTGCTTGACTTTAAAAACTTACAGGCCTTTAAAAGCAGAACTGTTTACAAACAGTCAGGTAAAGTCCTTGAAAACGTATGTATATGTGATTGGCTGGTATTGGTGCAAATGTGTGCTTACAAGACCGTGTGTCTGTGCATCCTACTTAAGTGGTGTTTTTCATTTTCTGAAAATATGCCTGCCCCTAACACTGATCTTTGGAAGCTCTCTAAGAGAACTTCCCAAGGATAAATGTCAGGTTTAACCCTTTACCTAACATGAAAAGCAGGCGACACTTGCAAACAAAAAATTTTTGAATACCTAATTTTTTTCATTTGTTCTCAAAAACATAGGTTATGCTCCCTCATTGGAACGAGCTCGACGAGCTCGTTCCAAAGAGGAGTCATAATCTATGCTTTTGAGACAAAAAAAAATGAAAAAATAATTGACGACTTTTGTGAAGAGCGCTGGCAGGTTTTGGCCGTTACGTTGGGTAAAGGGTTAAGTCTCATTTGTTTGGAATACTTGTAGAAAACTGTTTCATTGGCAAAAGCGGACCCGCTAACCAACACCTGGAATAGAAATCCTCTTCAAGTCTTGGTTACCAGTGCCATGCTTTGCAGATTTTTATACCCCCCGCATCCCATGCGGGAACCCCGGGAAGTGAAGCAGTGCTTCTTTACTGTGGTAAACAAGCTCTGTTTCACTGGTAAAATAGGACCCAGTCACTAATGCTCGGGGTGCGAGTCACCTAAAATAGGCAACACGGGGTATAAACGATTGACTGACCTTGACTTTATCTCCATGTTGTAGTCATGATTAGCCATTGTGCAGAGGTATGTGACCTTAACCACTAATAAATAAAACATAAATTTACCCCCTGCAACGAGGTGTGCGTGGGGGGGGGGGGGGGGGGGGGTATACTGGAATCACCTTGTCCCTCTGTCCGTAGACATAATTTTGTCTGAAGATTTTCTCAGATGTTTATAGATCAATCTGCTCGAAACTTGGTATGAATATTCACCACCATCGAAACCTGTGCACCTGTGATTATAGTTCCGGTCGGATTATCTTTTCCAGAATTATCCCCCCTTTCAACTTGAAATATCAGGCCTAGAAATTTGTCCGGAGATTTTCTCAGATGTTTATGAGTCGATTCCTTTGAAACTTGCTATGGGTGTTTACTACCATGGGAACCTGTGCACCTGCGATTATAGTTTTGATCAGACATTTTTGTCAAAGTTAAACCCCTTTTCGTTTTGGAATGCGTGAATTTTGTCCGGAGATTTTCTCAGATGTTTATTGGTCGATTCCTTTGAAACTTGGTGTGGATGTTTAATACCATGGGATGCTGTGCACCTGCGATTATACTTTCGATTGGATTTTTTTGCCAGAGTTATGCCCCCTTTAGTCTTAGAATGCCTGCATTGCCAAGAATTTTATGAATGCCAGTGATTTCGATCCGCAGTGATTTCGAACCGAAGTGATTTCGTCCCAAAAAAGTGAATTCGACCCGATTTATCGGTGAATTCGACCCGATTTATCGGTGATTTCGTCCCGGTAATTTTTTTTTTTGGAAAAAGCATGTTACAAAGATTCGGCACCTTGGGAAATCATTTTCCATATATTTCTTGTCATTTATTTCACAGTAATAAATGAAAAATAAATGAGAAAAAATATATAGATATGTAAAACAAATTCTTCTGTCTGATTAGGTTTAGCCGGGAATAATCCCCGTCACCGGTTCACACCACGAGGAGGTACTAAAACAGGACTTTGTGAACCATCTAAAATAAAAGACAAATAATTAGCTTCTGTTCACCTACAAATACAAAAGACACGATTAGTTTCTGTTCACCTAAAAAGTTTCTGTTTTTCTGGAAAAGATGAAAAAAATAAATTATTATTAGTTTCTGTTTTTTTTTTGGAAAAGACGAAAAAATAAATGATTAGTTTCTGTTGTTTCTGGAGAAGACGAAAAAAATTAATTAGTTTGTGTGGAACCTGCTTTGTGTTGTCACCTTTGCGGATGAAGCTGTGGATGCTGAACATCTGGCTGAATGGCTTGCGAATAACTTTGAAGGTGGCATCGATATGCCAACGTTTGGCACCCTCCAGCAGATCCAGTTGCTCGTCGGTGGCAAATATGATGTGTCGTCGACCAGAGACACTGATATCTTTCCTGAAAACCCAATCTGGTATATGCCGTAGTTGAAGGTCGAAGTCGAGCTCCTTTGGTTGTGGTTCCTTTGGCTGGAGAGTCTGTCATAGATAGTTAGCATTACGAGCCAGATACGTCACGTCTTGAAAAGCAGAACACGGGTTGTTTCCTAGTTCACGTAGAAGAACGCCTTCAACAATTGACGGAGCGGACGTGGAGACATTTTCTTTTGCTGTTTTCTTAACCTCGCGACTAATTATGGCTGCTGTCGATGCTCCGGACTTAGCTGCATGACTGTGGCTCCGCGGTCCTTGGGTGAAGATGTCGCCACACGGTGTCACTGTAGCTGGGCATATGCCGTTGGAACCACGGATGCTGCATCTCCACAATGTTGTTCTTTCTGAAAAGAAAAGCATAATATATAGCACCCACCCGCAACGTCCCTGCATGCAGATAAATAAGGCCGATTTAGGTGGCGCGGCGGGAGTGCACCCCCCTCCCCCCCGAAAATTTGCAGACAATAGTATTTTATGATATATTAGTTTCGTGTATTGTAATTATTAAATATATGGGGGGAGGGGTAGATTTTAGTTAATGCGAAACTTACTGTTAACGCGTTTTTTGGTGTAACTGTAGCCAAGTTTGTGGAATAACTTGTTGGCGCCTCTCGTCGATGTCTCCGCGATAATCTGGAAGTCAGGAGTGTCATCTGTGTCGTCAAGAATATGTGGCCGCTGGTCTACGATGGAACTCTCGTCGTATCTGGTTGGAATGTGGACAGTGTCTGACTGGTCAGCCGCGGTTGATGGATCAGCCTCTACTTCGCTGCCTACGATAGTATCGTGCACGATGTAGGTTTGGTTGAGTGGTTTGTCTGTCATGTTGTGTCTGGTGCTATTGGCAACTGGAACGGGTCTGTTGTTGATGGTGCAGATGTTGTCGCCAATGGAAGATGCGAGAAGTGAGCTGGCACCAAGGCTGAAGTATCCGACTTGTATGGCTGAGTCATTTTGATGATCAGGTATAGTTGTCTGTCTACGGTCAACGCAGATGTATGGTATGTCCAAATCCTCTCTGTTGGCGTGGCGGTATTCGTCTCTGGAGATAACTGAAATAAAAACAATGTACGAAATTAGATTCTCCTCCAACTACTAAATTTTCAAACGACTACCACCTGTAAATTGTCAACTACTGAAGGTAATTATTATTAAAAATATCATTGCAAATACTGGACTTTTCGCTAAAGGTATGTTTCGCGGGAAGGAAAAATTGGACAATTTGCCGAACATTCAAAATTTACAAAACGAGTTCAGTAAATTAAAAAAATGGGTAATGTAAAAAGGGTTATATAAAAAAGGGTTATATAAAAATAGGATTATATTGCGCCTCGGGGGTATAAGTCCACAGACCGGTGTAATTATTGAGAGATATTGTTTTATTAAAAAATAATACCTGAGCCACATTTCTTAGTCCTTCTGTGTGTCCATCTGGAACAAGTGTCGCACTCAATGGACTCCTGCCGGTCGCTGACTGGGTCTTTACAAGTGCCACACAGAGTAGGCATGTTGGTGAATGAACCACAAGTCTTCATTGTCGCCTTATATATTATACCATTAGTAATTAGTCATAAATAAATCATATTCATCAGCGAAACCCGTCCCATATCAAATTGAATCACTTGCGAAACCCATGTGTACGCTGTGATCAAATGACCAGTGAAACCCGTCTGTTATCAAAACAAATCACAGAAACCACATTACTCATGAACAGTTATGACTAGTAGGTGACAAAGCTCATCAAAAATTCTCCCTCAACTTACTAAAAATGGGTAGGGCGAAATCACCGATGTCTCTGATGACCGGGTCGAAATCACCGACAAAATTTTAAAATACCGGGCCGAAGTCACCGATTCGGACTGGGACGAAATCGCTGCGGGTCGAATCACTGGACACCAATTTTATCCGGAGATTTTCTCAGATATTTATGGGTCGATTCCTTTGAAACTTCATATGGATGTTCACTACCATAGGAACCTGAGCACCTGCGATTATAGTTTCGATCGGACTTTTTTTCCCAGAGTTATGCCCCTTTTCGTCTTAGAATGCGTGGATTTTGTCCAGAGATTTTCTCAGATGTTTATGGATCGATTCCTTTGAAACTTGATATGGATGTTCAATACCATTGGAACCTGCGCATTTGCAATTATACTGTCAATCGGACTGTTTTTGCTAGAGTTATGCCCCTTTTCGTTTTAAAGAAGTCATGACGGCGGGGGTAGGTATGGACAGGCCCATCTGGGTCAGTCTCACCTCTAGTTCATCCTATGAAGATAATGCTTCCATAGTTTCGCCATCTATGAATATCGTTGTCTGTTTACTAGAGTTATGTCTTTATCAGTGTTAACAGTCACCTCCAGCACATGTGGCAAAATCATGCAAATACCTCGCATTTTATTGAGTACGAAAAAACGTCTTACCGCTAGGGCTGGGCAGTTTTGAAATTTGCGCTTCGGTTCGGTTTCGCTTCCGGTTTTGTACAAAAACTCGGTTTTCGGTTCGGTTTTTCAAAATATATTGTAGAAGTCCACATTTTAGAGGGTAATGCACACATAAAATGTGTCTGTATTTGTCATCCAAGTCATGAGGCTCCAACAGCATGTTGAGTCGCCCGGGTTTCTCAGTGCTCACCATTCTTCTCAGCTGATGGGCATATTGTGGTGGTCTACTGTAGTGGGCCACAGTGGTGGAGCCATAGCGTATCTAGAGAGCCCAGTCCAGTCCCCCACAAATCCCACTTGCTCCTCCCATCCCCAAATTTGAAATTTTTTTTTTTGATTTCCAACCATCAGTATAAGTATAGTACCCTCAGTCCTGAGATCCCCCCCAACCCCCCCCCCCCCAACTTTTCACCAACATGGTCCCCCCAGGATTTCAAACCATTGCTCCACCTCTGGTGAGATCTGCCTTGTTCTGTCGGTGAAATCTGGGGCCTTGTCAAGATGCAAAAATTTATAAGAATAGCTATATTTTAGCAAAAATCAACATTTTCTTATTTTTAAAGAGTCGATAAGTTCGCCTCATGGTTTTGGTGGAAAATATGCAATTGTTGTGCTTATTTCGGTAATTATCAGATCGCTGCAAAATAGACTGCCCCGGTTTCTCAATGGTTCCTGCTTCATTCAAATCACAGTGGAATAAAAGGAACACAAATTATATTTCTTGTGATTTTAATAAATATTATTGAAGTAAGTCGTGATATACGAATCACTTTTATAGGTAACTCTCTCACTCCAATGTTTTCGCAATATCTCTCCTAATTTCGATTGTAGGGGGTTCGTTTTTAGCTCACCAATTTTAGTTGTGTGAGCTTATGGCATGGCTCGATCAGTCGACGTCAGAGTCGGCGTCAGTGTACGTGTCCAATAATGTTTAAGTTTCTGTTTATTTCACTTTCTCGCCCTATTTCCATATCATGGCTTTTATAATGCTACTATATGATGGTTATTATCATTCTACCATGATTTAACCCCTCATACTCAGCATTTTAAACATTTATCTTAACATTTTTATTTGCGTTTAGTTTTCTGTTCAGCTCAGAATTTCATGTTCAACTTAGTTAAGGTCATTTGCTGTGTTCCTTCTCTTCCCACGGCACTTATATTCCTCATACATATTCCTCATTATCATTGTTTCCATGATTTAACCCTTCTTCAGTGAATTTCTTCAAATTTTTCATCAAATTTTGAACGTTAAGTTTTCTGTTCAGCTCACACTTACATATTTTTTCAGTATGTTAAAGTTTTTTTTAGTTCAGCTGTCGACACCCTTTTCATCCCATGGCCATTATATTGCTTCTATATGGTGCTTATTATCATTCTATCATTATTTAACCCTCAGCTGCTGTGTTCCTTCTCTTCTCATGGTGCTTATATTTCTCATACATGTTCCTCATTGTCATTCTAGCATAATTTATGTTCATCAAATTTTTAACGCTCGTTCCAATGAGGAATCATGAGCTGTGTGTTTGGTACAGAGGATGGAAAATGGACAGTTATTCGAGAGGTTTAGTTTCAAATTCCCTCTGCCTTTCTTGATGGGTAAGGTGTTAACTACGATTGGAGGATCTTGACTTACCCGTACCGTGTTTATGAAATAGCTACACACGTTGGAACTGATCATATATATTAGTGTCACGTATATACTATTGTCACGTGAGAACCATGGGGTTCTGTCTTCCAGTGGAAGAGAGAGTATTGTGGTTGTCAGATGACGATATGTCGTTAGAGGTAGCTTACCTACTTTATATGTGATGACAAAACACTGCATGCACCTTGCAGTGATTGGGCTCTTCTGGAGCGCTGCGGCCTGGTGAGTTGGCTGGAGACAGTTTGATATTTGTTTGATGAGTACAAGGTATCAGTCCCCCTCTTTTCTTCCTTCTCTTTTCTTTCGCTGAATATCTACCATATTAACACCATTGCAATCTTGAATAGCGTATTGTTTATTATGATGTGTATATATTGAAAAAATGCTGCATTTACTTGTTAATAGTATACAAAGGAGAGGACGTGTTTTAAGTGTTGAGCACTTGTTGTCCAAGCCTTTTTGTTTATTTTGACAAATAAAATATGTTTAAACTAAATTTTTAACGCTCACACTTACACACTTTCAGTGTGTTGAAGTTTCTGTTTAGGTCAGCTGCCGATACCATTTTCATCCCATGGCCTTTATATTGCTTCTATGTGGTGTTTATCATCATTCTACCATTATTTCATCCTCACCCAGTGTGTTTTAAACCTTTTTCTTAACATTTCTAGTTGTGTTTACTCTTCTGTTTAACTCAGAATGTTTAACTTAGAGTTTAGCTCACCTGCTGTGTTCCTTCTCTTCCCATGGTGCTTATATTCGTCTTACATCTTCTTCATTATCATTCTACCATGGTTTAACCCTTGTCCAGTGAATTTCTTACAAAACTTTTTCCAATTTTGAACGTTTAGTTTTCTGCTTAGCTCACACTTCGACATTTTCACAGGGTTAAATTTTTTGTTTACATCGACTGCTGACACCCTTTTCATCCCATGGCCTTTATAATGCTTCCATATGGTGCTTATTATCATTCTACCACTATTTAACACTCGTCCAGTGTGTTTTAAACGTTTCTCTTAACATTATTTAGTTGCGTTTACTTTTCTATTTAGCTCAGAATTTCATGTTTAACTTAGTGTTTAGGTCAGCTGCTGTGCTCCTTTTCTACCCATGGCATTTATATTCATCATACATGTTCCTCAGTATCATTGTTCCATGATTTAACCCTTCTCCGGTGAATTTCGTTAAATTTTTCATCAAATTTCGAACGATAACTCTTCTTTTTACCTCACACTTACACATTTTCAGTGTGTTACAGTTTCTGTTTAGGTCAGCTGTCGACACCCTTTTCATCCCATGGCCTTTATATTGATTCTATATTGTGCTTATTATCATTCTACCATTATTTAACCCTCGTCCAGTGTGTTTTAGACCTTTTTCTCACCATTTTAGTTACGTTTACGTTTCTGTTTACCTCAGAATTTCATGTTTAAGTTTGTGTTTAGGTCAACTGCTGTTTTCCTTCTCTTCCCATGGTGCTTATATTCCAGCATACATGTTCCTCATTATCATTCTAGCATCATTTAACCATTGTCCAGTGAATTTATTCAAATTTTTCATCCCATTTTTAATGTTAAGGTTCCTGTTTACCTCACACTTAGACATTTTCTGTGTGTTAACGTTTCTATTCAGGGCAGCTGCCGACATTCTTTTCATCCCATGGCCTTTATATTGCTTCATTATGGAGCTTATTATCATTCTACCATTATTTCATTCTCACCCTGTGCATTTTAAACCTTTTTCTTAACATTTTTTAGTTACGTTTACTTTTCTGTTTAGCCCAGAATTTCATGTTTAACTTTGTGTTTAGGTCACCTGCTGTGTTCCTTCTCTTCCAATAGTGCTTATATTCCTCATATATGTTCTTCATTATCATTGTACCATGGTTTCACCCTTGACCACTGAATTTCAATTCAAAGTTCTCTTCAACTTTTGAACGTTGAGTTTTGTGTTTAGCTCACACTTTGTCATTTTCAGTGTGTTAACGTTTCTATTCAGGGCAGCTGCCGACACCCTTTTCATCCCATGGCCTTCATATTGCCTCTATATGGTGCTTATTATCATTCTACCACTATTTAACCCTCACCCTATGTGTTTTAAACCGTTCTCTTAACTTGTTTATTTATTTACTTGTGTTTAGTTTTCTGTTTAGCTCAGAATTTCATGTTTAACTTAGTGTTTATGTCAGTTTCTGTGTTCCTTCTTTTTCCATGGCCTTTATATAAATCATACATGTTCCTCATTATCATTCTACCATGATTTAACCCTCATCCAGTCAATATTTTTCAAATTTATTGCCACATTTTTAACGTTAAGTCTCTGTTTAGCTCACACCTAGACATTTTCAGTGTGCTAAAGTTTCTGTTAAGGTCTGGCAACACCATTTGTAAAACATCATTTCCAAGGTTCCTCATATGATCAGCAATTAATAATCTAATTGTGCCATGTTGATTTTTTTCACCAGTAATTACAAATGATAGTGCATGGAAAAGGCAGTTTCTATCACCACATATTTTTTTTAAAACAGAGGGTTCTTCCATTACTCAATGTAGCGAACTATCAGGTATCTGGTAAGTCACAGCTTTTTGAAAGTTTAATTCATAGTACACTGAAGCATCTCCCAATGAAGACTGATTGGTTCGAAGTAATACTTCTCACTTAATAACGTGGCCATCGTGGCCATTAACCCTTCTGCTGTTAAAATTATTATTTTTTCAGTTTTACTTTTAAGAGGTCGTGTTTAGGTCAGCTTTGTCGCATGTTATAAGCCTGTTTGATACAGTTCTTGTGTTTGTCAAAGTTACTATCAAAGAGGAATGTTGGTGAGCTATAGGGCGTTGGCGTCCTTCTTGTTTACTTTGATTTTGCCCAAACATAGAAATTGGACGAAGTGAGCGGTGCCAAGGCGAAGATAATGACAACTTCACTTCGGACTCTTGGCTGATCCCTGCGTTGATTTCATCTCAGTCAAGACAGGCGATTGATGTTTTTGAAGGGTGACGGCTGCATAATGGGATTTGAAAGTTTGCAATATTGCATCTTTGGATTTGTTGTGGACACAAAATACACATGGGGATAACACGTGTTGATTATAACAACTGCGCATTGGGAATGTAGCGTTAACTTGACACTTCACAACTTATACCTTACAGACCTGGAGTACTGCGCGATTTCTTAACCCTCTGCTCTCTGATGTCAGAATACCAGTATTTCCGACAGCAAATTTTCCTATAATGCGCCCAGGAATTTAACCAATTCAGTCTTATTTGACAGAGCTCAATGAGCTTTGTCAAATAAGACTAAAATGGTTAAATTATAAAGCGCTTGATGGGAAATATTTGTAACTTGAAATTTTTATATTTAGACAACAGAGTGGAGAGGGTTAAAGTAAGTTCAAATAGTATGCAAACAATTCGCAATAAGTTTCAACAACTTTCAATAGTTATCTGCCTTCCATTTAACAGGATATGTTCTATTTTAATTTAACCATTTTATTGTTGATAGAAAACAGAACTGCCAATGCACAGCGTTATCTTCGAGCATGTAATACTTTCAGAGAAAGTGCCAGAAGTCGGTTAATTAACATAATTTACCCGTCATTTTTCCCATGTGAACTTTGAGGTTTCAAAATTCAATAAATTTTATGTTTACCTCCAATCTAATTTATTATGTGCCGTGCGCAGATGATTTTGGGTCAAAGATAATTTATATTACTTTTACACCATACATTGTCAGATAACTTTCAATACCTATTGCTCTGCCAGGTTTATTAAATTTTCTGAACGATTTTTGAGTCGCATGTGTGGATTCTTACGAAAGACTTTTTAATGTTTCATTTTCCTTCTGGTGGTGGTTCTGTAGATATCGTTTAAGATATAAGAAATTTGCTACCACTATTTTAGTTTGAGCAATATTTATTTCCAGTTGGAATATTTATTTATTTATTTATTTATTTATTTATTTATTTATTTATTTATTTATTTATTTATTTATTGGTGTTTAAGGTCACATACTTATGTACTATGGCTAATCGTGACCGTGACAGTTTTACGGGTGGAGGAAGCCGGAGTACCCGGAGAGAACCACCGAGCAACGACGAGCATCTGTCAGCTCTCCAACATCGTAACTCTGAACTCTGCACCGCAGCACAGGCAGGGTTAGATTGGTTGAAGACATGCGCACCATCGACGTGCAGTACGCCTCAGTACACAGCGTCATCGTGCCCCCATGTAGGCAATTGGGATGAAGTGTCTTGCCCAAGGACACAATGCGGTTGCCGCATCCAGTTGGAATACAAAGACATTAATACATAACTACTATTTGTGGATCCGAACATAAGCTTTAAGCTTATTTGGTGTCGTTTCCACATACAAGGTGCAGGGACGTGGCGACAGGGGAGTCGGGGGGGAGTCGGGGGGGAGTCGGGGGGGGGAGTCGGGGGGGGGGGGGAGTCGGGGGGGGGGGGTCACCCCTCACACTCCTGGCCAAAAGTTCCTATAGTTGGAAATTCGGAGGGCAAGTAGAATATCTCAGTCGTTAGCTGACGAAAGGATCCCCAGTATGGTATTACGGGCCAGGAAGTACAGTGGGTATATTAATAAAACGTGTTTGGTTGTTTCAAGCTCACAGCACCTGCACAGTGGAGAGCGTACTAAATGATTATCAAACAAATGTGAGTTTAGGTTACTACAACCCAGACGACAGTGATAGATTTTTTACGTGACCTGGACGCCAAGAAATGAAAAGGGGGGGTCTTCTGGAATTTTTGTTCAAATACAGTTTGAAATTATGTAGGGTAGAGTCTTCTCTGAAGTGTACTGGGCTAATGTTCCACATTCTAGTCACAGAAGGAAGAACCATAACTAATACAGTGGAGCCCACTTAATTGGATATCTCTTAATTGTATATCCCTGTTAATTGAATATAATTTTCAAACACAAAACCCTTTACCATATCTTCAGTACAAATTTGATCTGTTAATTGCATATGGGATGTGGAGTAAACTCCTGTTAATGTATATAAATTTTTGTAATATGTCGAAAACATTACTGTGACGCGCACCAAATTCCCCTTATTTATCAACCTTTTTTGGCCTCACTGCATCCAATACAGGCATTTATTCTATTATATCTTGTTTGACAGAGCTCTATGAGCTCTGTCAAACAAGATATAATAGAATAAATGCTCAGTTTACCTCCAGAACACAGGAAGCTGACCAAATCCCTGTTAATTGTATACTCCTGTTAATTGAATAATTTTCACTGGCAAAATGGATATTCAATTAAGAGGATTCTACTGTACAATGTAGTGCGGCAGTAAGGAACGCGCAGGTTGCTACCCGTGCGTAGATTATGATGCAGGCTGCTTGAGATGGGGGTTAGTATTTTATTGGCAATGTAAGCAGGTAGAATATTATGATACATTTTAAAGAATTGGACTAATGTCTCTCATGTCTGATTCTCATTGGCACCCAGCATGTTTCAGTATACAGCTGGGCTCTGCTAGTACTAATTGTAGCGCCAGTTACAATTCTGACAGCAGCGAGCTGTATTTTTTCAAGCTTCTCGGAATTTAATTGTGTACAATTGTCCCATACAACATCGGCATATTCGAACCGAGGTCTTACAGAGACAAAATATATATTTTTTCTAAGGTTTCACGATCTAGCACAAATTTATATCTACGGAAGAGGTCAATGAGCTTCCACTCTTTATCGCATATGTGCTCAACATGATTGCTCCATGAGCACCTGTTATTCAAAATAATGCCAAGGTGCTTATGTTCGGTGACTTCTTCTATTCGGGTTGGGACAATATGAGAGGCCGATGGAAGGAAAGTTCAGTTTTGCGTGATATTAACATCACTTCTGTTTTTCGTAGATTGAACTCGACTAGCCAAGTTTGTGCCCATTCTTCAATCGTAGCTAAGTCTCTGTTCAAGTTGGCAGAGGCTGCAATTGAATTTTCGGCTATTACATAGAGGGAAGTATCATCAGCAAATAAACGAATGCTACTGGTTAAATTATGGGTGGTGTCGTTATTGTAAATTAGGAAAAACAGCGGACCAAGTGTAGACACCTGCAGTACCCCCGATTCAACCGATTTCCAGGCCGAAGACTCTCCTGAGACCACAACCCTTTGCATTCTACCAGTAAGGTAGGATTTCAGGAAATCCAAAAGTTCACCCGTAACTCCAATTTTCTCCAACGTATACACGAAATACCAGTCTTATTAGGACGATAAGAACGACAGGGGGGTCGAGTTCGAACGTATTTTGGAAATGGGTGAATAAACGTAACAAAGGAAGTAACCCATCGAGTATTAAAGTAGATGGCAGAGTTACAGACGAGCAAGATCAAGTCGCATCAGAACTAGTCAAGCACTGGGAAAAGGTAAACGATAAGCGATGGGGCATGGGGAGTCCACCTGAGTGTCCGAATCAGGTCGAGGAAAACATATCGAACTTCGTGTGCAGCGAAATTAAAACGGTGGAGGTGCGAAATGTGATCTCAAAATTAAGGGATGGAAAAGCGGGAGGAGTGGATGAAATTCCAAACGAGTTTATCAAAAAAGGGGGAGAGGAACTCGTGGAAAGCCTAACTGCCCTATTCAGTCTAGCCATAGAAAATCAAGAGGTCCCGAAGGAGTGGAGAGAAAGCAAAGTGACATTTATTCACAAAAAGGGGGAAAAAGACGTTTTGGATAACTATCGAGGGATCTCTGTCAGTAGCAACATTGGAAAAGTTTTCTGTAAAGTCCTGTATGGGAGACTAGAGGAGGTGATTGAAGAGAAGGGTTTTTTGGGAGTAATCCAGAATGGCTTCAGGAAGGGAAGGCAAGTTACTGACCATCTTTTCACGCTATCCCAAATAATAGAATCCGCGAAAGCAAAAAAGAAAAAGCTGTTTATGGCCTTTTTGGCTGTCAAAAAGGCATACGATAGAGTATGGAGGAAGGGTATGTGGCGCATGCTGGCGGCTCTGGGCTTAGGAGGCGAGTTTGTTGGAATTATGAAAGCATTATATAAAGACGTACAGAGTGAACTTAGCCTGGGAAACATTACAACAAAACGTGTGCCTATGGAGATAGGCCTAAAACAGGGGTGTATCCTTTCGCCAAGCCTGTTTGCATTGTATATCAAAGATTTAGGAGAGGAACTCCTGCATAGCGAGGAGGGGGTAACAGTTGGGGACTTGAAGATCCCAGGGCTATTTTGTGCAGACGACATGGTGCTAATGTCAGAAAGCGAAGAGGGGCTAACAAAAATGCTGGGAATTGTTTGGAAATATGGGGGCAAATGGAGACTCGAACTTAATGAAAGCAAGAGCAAAGTTATACCTGTGGGCCGCAAAGTGGACCCCACTCGCAGGTGGAGAGTGGGTGAGTTCTGCATTCCGGAAGGTAACAGCAAACTTCTCAGTGTAGGGGAGACAGGTGATTACGAGTATTTGGGGGTAAATATAAACATTACAGGAAGAGGCATCTACCGAAACCACACAAATAAATTGATTCTGAAGGGGAAGCGAATCCTTAACCAAATGAAACTTATAGGGAGAAACAGTTTCGATAAGGTTTTCGTGGGGAAAACCGTTTGGGAAATGGTGGGTCTCCAAGTATCACATACGGTACGGAAGTGGTACCCCTAAACCATACGGCCGCAAAGAGCTTAGAAATCCTACAGAACGATGCAGGACGATGGATAACGGGGTCGAGTAATGCCACAGCGCTAGAAGCAATCAGGCGTGAGCTTGGGTGGATGAGGATCAAGGACAGGATAGACCTGTTGAAACTCGGTTATCTTAATTATTTGGTAAATCTCCCAGACAGCCGATGGTGTAAAGTAATGTTCCTGAGAATTTTCAACTCAAATATAAAGACGGGGTGGATGGTCCAAGTGAGGGAGCTAGTAGAGAACTACTCATTGGAAATCTCGGACCTGGACGTTGGGGCCAACCAGGGTTAAAAAATCGTCAGAGAAAGGGTCATGGAGGATTGTAACCGTAATTGACGAGAGGGGGTCAAATCAAAGATGTCTTTGAGTGGCCTGCTTGATAAAGAGAAGCCAGGCTTTGAAGAGTATCTTGATGGCACCTTTGGGGGGGGGTCACTGCTGTTCAAGATGAGGTCGCGATCCCTGGAGCTGAGGGGAAAAATTGGGAAGGACAGTGAAAGGGAGTGCCAGATGTGTAATTTGGGCATGGTGGAGACCCTGGAACACTTTCTTCTAGAATGCCCAAAGTACCAGTCTAAAAGAATAAGATTCACTGGGAGTATAATGGGGAAGTGGGATGGTTGAATGAAGTGAATGAAGGACATGTGGTTAGGGAGAGACTCAAAGGAGAGGGTTAATATGCTAATCGGAGAGATTGGGAAGAATGGGGCAAGGGATGTCATCAAGCAGTTCGTCTACGAGTGTTGGGGGGAGAGGAGAAGCATGGGAATAGGGAGGCAGTTGGGAGTACAGGGTTAACCAAGGCCTTCTCGTCCGAGAACCGCGACAAATCAGCGGCTGGCCAAAGTGTTATTATTATTACACGAGACCTGAATGCCAAACCCTGTCGAAGGCTTCGCTGACATCACAGAACACTACTCTTATTTCCTTACCATCGTCAAGCGCCCGACAAAATTCGTCATAAAGGTCCTAAGTTGAGGAACCGTTGAGTCTCGTGGGGTAAATCCCGAATGAAATTCACTTAATGAATTATAATCTTGTAAAAACTGCCAAAGTACCTTAAAAATACATTTTTCAAATACTTTTCCAAAACACCTGATCAGGGATATAGGGCGGTAATTACATGGTTGGTTAGCTGGTGGTTTCTTCAGAACTGGGATCACATTGGCTTCTTTCCGTGTTGAAGGAAAGAAAGAATTATTAAGCAGGATATTGAAGAAAATAGTAAAGGGTTCGCATAAGGAAGCGCTGCATTCTTTAAGGAATCTTGGGCTGATTAGGCCTGGGTCAGTGGCATTTAATATATTCAGTTATTTCAGAGCTTCGGATACATCAGTTGTATTTAAGCTTACATTACTTATAGATGGTCTAACCAAGAAGTCGTGGATTGGAAGAGTTACTTGGGAATCGTCAACAGATGCTACAGAACAAGAGTAGTGATTCAAAGCTTCAGCCTTTTCCACATTCGAACATGAAATTTTATTCTGATAATGTATGGCAAGAATCGCAGGTTGACGATCCCCGAGATAATTCTTCAGTGTTTTCCAACACTTGGTAGGTGTTGTTTTGGGGTTATCTAGGACTTTTTGGATTTTTGTGTTGTATATGGTTTTCGCCTGTCTAACAGCTGAGACCACCAGGTTCCTTATTCGGCGATATTTTCCCCATGCTTCAGGCAGGCACCTGCGTTTCGCTTGGAGGTAAGCACGCAAGCTTGTGCTGACGGATCAGCAATCTAATTTTATTGTGCATCTATTTTGGTTCATTTGTTCTGACCCTAATAAATTTATTGGGTATATATTTGGATGCCAAGTCAAGTAGTTTTGAACTAATTAATTCAGTCTTCGTTTCAAGGTTATCTGTTTAAAGAATAGTTTCCCAGTTTGCATTTCTAAAGGCAATATTAAGGCCTCCGTGGTCATTCTCATCAAGAAGCCAATCGCGACGCTTAAAGGTTGTGAGTGGGTCCCTTTTACAGTTAATTTCTATATAAACTGGATAGTGATAGCAGATTAAATCTGGGGAAAAGGGTCAAGTACTAAGCAGTTTAATACATTTATTGAATTGCCGACTGCTATTGAGTCTAAAAGTGAAGAGGAGGTTTCAGTTTGATAGGTGGGCTCAGATATTAACTGATTTAGATTGTAGCTATCTGAAATTTATTTGAATTTCCCTCGTTCTGACCGGAGCTGGTTATATCATTGAAATCTCCGACAATTACAATGTCAGGAATGCCGGAATGCCTATGTCTTTCACTTCATCAAGTGTGGACGAAATAATGCCCCACTGGGCAGGATCTGAATTTGGAGGACGATAAAAGGCCCCATGTAAAATAGATCTTTGGGCTAACCTTATTTCTATCCAAATATTCTCAAGGCCAAATACTTCGAGTTCTGGACGTGTTATGTAGTGTACCTCATATTTTATATAAATGGAAACCCCTCCACCTCTGGTTTTACGGTCCTTACGAAGAGGTTCCCCAAATTCAGGTAGGAGAATATTTGAGTTAGGTTCTGCGGGATCCGACCAAGTTTCTGACAGGACAATTATATCAAATCTTAAGGCTTCGTATTGTAATATATCTATTTTTGACTTTAGACTTTGTACGTTAAGATGGCATATACTCAAGCTATTAGTAGGACGTTTAAGTTGACAGGACTCGGATCCAGGGTTCAGTTCAATATCACCCGATAAGAGCAGTAAGATGAGACCAAGTGCAAGTAACATTTCACCTGGTGTAAATGAGGTTGGTAGAGATTTGTTGTCCAGGTAAACCACATGAACCTTATGACAACTGGGCATGAGATCATTAGAACCCCTCTTATGGATTGATTTATTATATTTATTTATTTATTGGTGTTTAAGGTCATATACTTATGCACAATGGTTAATCATGACCATGACAGTTTTACGGGTGGTGGAAGCCGGATTACCCGGAGAGAACCACCGAGCAACGGCGAGCAGCTTCCAGCTCCCCAACATCGTAACTCCGCACTGCAGCACAGGCAGGGTTAGATTGGTTGAAGACATGCTTACCATCGACGTGCAGTGCACCTAAGTACACGGCGTCATCGTGCCCCCATGTGGACAATCGGGGTTAAGTGCCTTGCCCTATCGCTCAGACTGTCACCCATCCAGTGATTAACCGGGATCGACGTTGCTAGTGTTCAACCGATGACCAAAAATGGTCGCTGACCGATTACTGGTTATTTGAGATCACAATCGGCCGATTCTGATGCCGATTCCGATTGTAATACATTGCCCTACTAGAAAGGTCGAGTCTCGAAAGAACTACATTAAACTGAACATTTTTCGCAGTGTTAAAGGTTCAAAATACAGTGTTTTCGTGATAAATGGCGCCTCTAGTGGTTGACAACCTTTAATGGAGGATAAAAGTTTCCTGCTTTATGCAACTGGTGGAAAGTGAACTGAGCTTGTAAGTGTGAATAAAATATTAAAGTGCATGTTTTGAAAAAATTATAAAATATTGGTGATAACTGTCTTCTGGAAAGTGTGAGAGAACATTAAAATTGGGTGGGGCCAAGTAAAAGTAGGTCTATTTTATTGAGTGCGAAACTGGACAGGAGTACAGGAAGCACTAATTTTGAAGGCAAAAATCCCATGGCGACCAATACATTTTTTTGGTATATTTTTTTCATGAGGTGATAAACTTAGTGGATATAGGGTTGTTTTTTCCGAAAATGTGCTTGATGAGGTGGAGAGAGATTAAAAGGTTTGTACTGTCTTCAATGTAAAAAAACACTGTATTGTAACCTAAACTTCGTTGACTGGGGGTCGCAGTAAAATTTCGAGTCGCACACACTTGGGCGGTAAACGTGGCTCTCTCTCAGAGCCACGTTTACCGCCCAAGTGTGCGCGACTCGTTTACTGCGACGTGAGTCAATGGAGTGAACCCTTCACTTTTCCGGTATGAACTGGCAATTGCCGCAAGTAGGCTCAATTGTAAGCTTTACATGTCGTTTAACTTTTTATATCCGGTAAAGGGGCGTCTGGGGAGATTAAGTATACACATTGTGGTTCTTTCTCAACTTTATTGAATGGTATCAATTGAGATTATTTTATATTAACAATTGAACAATTGCAGAAGATTATATGACCTTAAACACCAATAAATAAATAAATATTGCAGAAGATAATAAAATGCAGTTAATGAATCATCGCAAAATGCTTTGCAACAATCGGTTGAACCGATGTTTCAGGAGCCGTTGCCGTTGTCATCCGATTGCCCACAATTGGCCGATTGTGGTGGCCGGTTCCGATCATCGGTTGAACACTAATTAAATTTATGTCCCCCAACTGTTAACATTCCACCAGAGACTGGCGATTTAATAAATTATGACAGTGACAACATGGATGACAGGAGTAATGAACCAGATTGTTTGTTTAACGAACAATATTGACTCCTCGAAGGGGCAAGTACCGGATCATATAAATTTTAATATGAACCCGAACTCTGTGGGAGCCCCTAATAATTTATCAGAGTGTACTGAATCGCCTCATGCTCCTGATAATAACCAGGACCATTCTATTATTGCTCAGACTTCACAGCAGAGTGTAACCGCCAATGATTTTTTCTTTTGTCAGCAAAGACCTAAACACATCTGTAAACAGTCTGCGTCAGTTACAGCGGTGTGACCCGAATTTGGCACCATTTATTGATTTTCTTACTTAATGAAATTTACCCCAATCTCAAAAGCTGGCAAGAGCAATTCTCTTGCAGCAGTCGGATTATGCTATCATTGACGATTTATTGTTTCATTTGAGAAAAACTACATCAAAGCGGTCCACTTTGCTGCCTAGATATCAGTTAGTCTTGCCTTAAGCCTTAATTCAACATGTCACGCAATCAAACCATGACTTACCGTTGGCGGGTCATGGCGGCATTCATAATACGATTGAAAGGATGCAGGTGCATTATTATTTTAGTGGTTTAACCAAAATTGTCAGTGACTATGTACGGTCGTGCCACGAATGTCAGACTAAAAAGATCACTCCAACTCATGCCAAAAATGCAATTACTGCATATTCCTGTCCCACTGGCCCATTTTCAATTTGGCAAACTGATTTATTTGGACCATTACCTTGTGCTGGCAAAGCTAATTCTTACATATTCACAGCTGTTGGCATGTTTTCTAAATATTTGCATGCCGTCCCTATACCAAATAAGGATGCCATGACAGTGTCTGGAGTTATATTTTACCTCCTACAAGTATCTGGGAATTTCATTGGTTCAAAGACGTCACATGCAGACTGCATATAAAACCATATACTGCCTGTCAACATCAATATACGCTGACAGCTATGGGTAATCTCCCCTTTGTTCATTGATTATTCAAAATGGCGGCAGCCGATAAACGTTTCAAGTTGAAAGATTGAGTGTTGGAAGCCCATATGTGGTCTGAAGTGCAGGTTAGGCAACTTAAATGCTTCATAATCTGTGGATGTGTGTCATGTTACCTTCGAAATGAAACTGCTTGGTATGTATGATTTTGCCTTGTTACAAGGCAAAGACACGTGAACACATTGTGAGAATTCTCTCATTTAATCTTGATCGCTGTTGTTATTAGTTCTGTGCATCGATGCAGCAGTCGGTAAGGTATATTCGTTACACAGTTTGTTGGTGGCCTAATATGGTATATATGGTGTCAGTTAATTCCATATTGGACTCGAGCTTCGCTCTAGTCCAATATGAAATTAACTGACACCATATATACCATATTAGGCCAACAACAAACTCTGTAACTAATATTATTTGACATGTTTACCTTGTATGGAATATGTGATGTTCTCATTAGTGATCAAGGTTCAGAATTCACCGCCAGAGAGACTAGAGGCCTGTGCAAATTATTACAGGTTTCACGGCAGTTTATACCTAGCTGTGTGCATCATTGCTTAGGGGCACGTGAAGGACTCCATTTAACTTTAGCCAACAAACTTGCGCCTTTTATGAATAATGTTGCTGACACTGGGATATGTATCTTTCATCTGTGGTGTTTGCAATTAACTCAGTACACACTAGCCTGGGCTACTCCCCTTTTGAAATAATTTTTGGTACTCGCCCCAGATTTCCATTTCTAGGAAGTACAGATAATTGTAAGAATATTCTAAAGGATATAGACTCTTATTTGACTCGCAAACACTCACTTCTCACAACTATTCAAACTAATGTTCAGGAACACTTGAAGAAAAAACAAAATCGCATACTTGATAGAACAAACAAACATGCGGGAATGTTAGCATTGGCTCCAGGGGATTATGTGTACATGTATAATGAACCTATTGGCCCCGGCAAAGAGTTATACCATTGTTATACTGGACCATACACAGTTAAGGCTGTCCACAGTTCTCACATGGTTATCCTTTCCGACCCTGCAGGAAAGAAAAATTTTACTCAACCAGTGCATACAGATATGACTGAAAGTAGCTTATGTTCGATCACCCACTCCTGTGCAATATTTCACCGCTAACACTTCTGCACCAGCTGTACTGCCAAGGTCTGTTGCAGTGCAAACATCAGATGCCCCTGCCGCTGATGTCGGCGTCGAAACGATTTTTCTGCAGCTGATGCTCATTCTGGTCAGTCGTTCCAGACTTTGGATAAGAGACGTAAAAAGTTCATTCGAAAACCGGTTAGATAAGAGATTCTGACCACTTGGATCCATCTGAATCTGATCTTAACATTTCTTTGGATGGAGGTTACAGGGAAGTTAAACGAGTATTAGCTCAACGTACCACCTTGGGTGGTGAGTGGTATTTAGTTCACACCGTAGAGGAACCTGCACAAAATGCTTTCTGGGTCCCCCTACGTAGATTAAACGCCAAAGCCCAGATGTATATTCAACGGCGGCCACCAGCAACTATATAAAAGCAACTAGTTATTGCTCTACTGTTCAAACATAAACCCTCGTGTATTTTTTCATTCTTCGCTGAATGGTTGAAAGATTACCCAATTGCTCATCTTCAATTTTAGCATTGTATTTTCTAAGGATGATAAACTCATTTATCTTTTTTCTTTCCCAAGTTCATTCTCATGTTGTTACCCAATAGGTACTCATTTGATTGATTTTTGAATGCTGTCAGATTGACTTTTATCACTTTCCTTGTGTCAAGGAACAACATAATAGACTGTGGCATTTTAGGTACCAGTATGTTTTAACTTTACAACACTGCAAGCAACGTGTGAGATTGCACTGCTTAGATGGTTGTTTAATAAGTAAAATAGAAAAATTAATCTCTTGAATGTGTTGCTGATGTCAAACGGTGGTATAATTGAAAAATTGGAGTATAAAAACTATTAAAAAAAGTAGGGGATATTTGATAGGGGATATATGAAGAAATTTATTTATATTTTCATCAGAAAAACAGTTGATGCATTGCACTGTGACATCTGTGAATGATTTCAGCGATAGTTGTGTGCCTGACAATCAAACATTCCAGGCACTGATCTATAGAAGGCATGGATGGTAAGTCAGATAATTTACCACATTCAGTCCAAAACCTCAATACCCTGTAAATCCGCCTCGGTTGGTGAGACAAGCGCGGATCCGACGTGGCATACTCCTAACCAAACGTCCAATCAGCTTGACTGATGTTATTCCATTATTCCTGCAGTGCAGCGGCGAGTTCCTGGACATTGGTAGGGTGCTGTTGGCGTTGTCATAGGCGCCTACCAATCATATCCCAGACGTGCTCGATTGGTGAAAGGTCTAGACTTAGTGCTGTGTAAGGCAGTAGAGTGATATTCTGCTCCTAGAGGAACCCTGTAGCGACACGGGCCCTGTGTGCTCTTGCATTGCCATCTTGGAAAATGAATCGACGGCAGTGACGTCGCGAAAATGGCTCCACTTGAGCTGCTAAAATGTTGTCTCGGTAGTACTGCCCTGTGACACGTCCTTGGATGACATGTGATGCTGTTCTGCTTGTCATGGTTATGACTCCCCACACCATAACCGATCTACCACCAAAATGATTGCGCTGCCTAACGGTTACGACATGGTATCGTTCGTTCCGCCGACGTCACACTCTGTTTCGTCTGTCGTGGAAGTCGAGAGTGAACCTCGATTCATCGGAAAACATAACGTTGCTCCACCGACGATTGTCCCAGCGCTGTCGTGCTCCACGCCAATTACGCTTTGCTGCGAAGTGACGTTCAGTCAAACGTGGAATTATTCGAGGTCGTCGAGCGTACAAATTCCAGCCGTGTAGACTTCGGATAGTCTGACCACTGACTGTCGCTCGTTGCAGCCCCTGTCCAATTTCTGAGGCACTTTGATGGCGGTTACGTAATGCTGTGGTTCGGATGAAACGATCCTTGTTAGCAGTTGTTGCCCTTGGACGACCTGACCGACGTCTGCCATCAACATTGCCTGTCTGACGGTAGCGTGACCACAACCTGCTAATCACCGATTGAGTAACGTTGAGAATTTGAGCCACTGCAGTCTGTCTGTTGCCAGCTTCCAACACGCCAACGGCACGTAAACGTTCGTCACGTGTCAGTCTTCGCATTCCTCAAAGATTACGTTTCGACCAGAAACTATTGATGAACGAGTTTATACCAATAAACAAACGATGAGACCTCCGAAAAGCCCGTCCAGTACAAATGAAAATTTCAAAACGAACCCCACAGACATTAACGCGCGCTCGTGCGAAAAACCTGCACGAAGTTTTCGTGGGTCGGTGACATTCGTGATCCACATTAAACTTGGTAACATATTGGTGTGTTCAATTTATTTATTTATTATTTATTTATTGGTGTTTAAGGTCACAGATTTGCATAATGGCTAATCATGACCGTGACAGTTTTACGAGTGGAGGAAACCGGAGTACCCGGAGAGAACCACCGAGCAACGGCGATCATCTGTCAGCTCCCCAACATACTAACTCCACACTAGCAGGGTTAGTATTGGTTGAAGACAAGTGCACCGTCGACGTGCAGTACGCCTTAGTACACAACACCAACGCGCCCCGACGCGGTTAATGGAGATGAAGTGTCTTGCCCAAGGACACAACGCGGTTGCCGCAGGTGGGATTCGAACCGAGGACCTCTCCGCTTGCAGCCTGCACCCCTACCTACTGAGCCACCGCGTTCCCCGATGTGTTCAATCACGCGTATCCAATACCATTTTCCAAAAATATCAACATCAGTTTGGATATTCCCTACTTTTTTTGAATAGTATATGTGAATTTATAATGTACCATATTTCCCATAAGAAAAGACCACATAACATTGCTCATTATATGGTAGCAAATATGACAGTAAATTCATTCATGATTGTTTTGTTTGGGTAATTTTTTAATTTTTGTTGGTGAAGCTGAGATATAGACAGTCATGGATACAGGGACAACCTGTACCGTTGGTGGTAAACTGTAATGTGCAACAGATATCTACCTAGTTTTGTCTACTGATCTTTAAGCCTCAAAAATGTTAATATTTCCTTGCACCATGTAAGTTCTTTCTGCTGATCTTCTCTCCTTCTGTGACTCGTGGAAATTTTTTTCTTCGGATCAAAAATTTTAAATTTGAGGCGGGGATGTTGTGTATTTGGGCTAGTCACAGATGGATGGACCGAGTTCAGCGGTTCGCATTGTTGCTGCCACTTTGGTTTTATTTGTCGATCGGATTTTTGAAGGGTGAGTGCTCCCCCTTGTTATGTTGTGCTTGGAGAAGAATAAAAATGTGTTCTGTGAAAGATATATTAATCGATGTTATCTTTGTTATGATGTTTGATTTACAACCAATCCCCAGTCGTAACAGTCATGATACTGTCACCATTTAAGTCGATAGGAACTCAATTTGAAATAATGAAAGTTCTTATACGACATTGCCATTGCCTTAAACAAATGGTAAACTTGGAAAAATGTTTTTGAACGTAATGGGGTTCGAAGCACTTCACCCGCTCTCTTCTCCCATTGCTTACAACGTGTTTTCTTGAAATGTTCACACCTCGCGACCTGTGACCTTGCATAGATTAAAAGCCAAGATGGCAGTTTCAAAAAAGGCTTATTGCACCGACAAATCGCATCAACATATAGCGCAAATATTTTTGTTCTATTCGCACAAAAATTGTAGGTGCAACATCGCATTGAGTGGCTGAGAAGAAAGTTGTAGTTGCAACATTGTTAGGAACTTGCAGCAAATAGAGACAGGTTCTAAATTTGTTCAATAAATTGATGCAATAAATCCATTTTACATGAGCAATATTTCATGCAATATATATGCGGTTGAAATAAATTGCACGCAAGAAATTGTAGGAAATATTGCTCGTGTAAAACCACTTTAAAAAACGGAACAGTTGGGTTGCAAGTCGTCGATACAATTTCCGCTACGAGGCGTGGATGGATATTTCATAAAACATCCTGTCTACGAATTAATATCTTTTATATTGATTAACAGTCCCCAGAGTTCCATTGTGTTCTATGTGCCAGTAGGCACATAGAACACATTGGAACTCAGGGAACGATATGTTATTTTTGCCTTGGGATTAACAAGGTAAAAAATCCATTCTCGCGGAATCTGTCAGAGGGTAAAAGATTAGGTTTAAGCGTTGCTTGCAGTTCTTACCATGGTAACCGATGGCCTTGCCGTAGCTAAATTTATACAAGAATGGGGCTTTAACGCAGTAATACTGCTTCTAGTCTCTCACATTAGCGGGGTCTATGATGAACTGAAATCCCCACGTAAACCCCGGGAAGTGAAGCTGCGTGTGTTCACTGCGGTAAACAATCTCTGTTTTACTGGAGAAAATATCACCCGGTCACCAGTGCCTGAGGCGGTAATGATCAACATGGGTATGAATGGAGATCAAATGGTTTTGTGCGCCGAAGGTGCGCAGGGACAGTTTGGGGCAAGCCCCGTTCGACCCTTCTATGAAGTAATTAGTTGAAAGTTTTTTTCACAGATGCCGACCATGACAGGAAGCAGCAGAGGAGGAAACGCTATACTGAGATATAGAGTGATGTTCCGCAATAAGAGCATCCCTTTGATGCTCTTATTGGTGATCTGGTTGAGGTGTTATCCTCGGGTGAGGACCAGTGTGAGAGGGGGCCCTCTCGACAAAGGTGCTACCTCTCCTCTCCCCGAGGGTGATGTGGTGTCTTTTTCAGGCAAGTATAGTCTGCCGCTTTTAAGTATTATTTCTGAGGCTATCATTAGCAAGTATAGTCTGCCTCTGGCAATTGTCAGAGAGGTTGAGCTGGTTTCTGCGGGAAAGCTTCTTTCACAGAAGTAAACCGAGACATGTATAAAACAACGGCCCCTATCGGGGACCACCCAAAAAGAAGCCCGAATTTCCCTGGTTCGGGGGCAGTCCTGCATGTTAATATATTTGGCCGAGGCCTGAATGCGCACTAGTAGCGTTTACAAAAAGGGCATGAAGAGTGACGCAGGACCAACGTTCGTCTCCGCGGAGGTGAGTGACCACTTCTGGGGATGGAGTGAAGGATGATCAGAATCCATAACGGTTACTAAATATCAATAGCGGTTATAATAATTCCGTAACGGTTATTTGGGAAAAATAATTTGCTCATATTTCGTCGTTAGTTTATCCATGATGGGAGCAACCGATGTAATCTGAATAAAACTGGACATTACATTATTTAACTCAGATTAGAACAGTGGCGTAGGAACCGGGGGGGGGGGGGGGGGGGGAGGGAGATATTTCAGCGAGCAGTTCGCAATCTGAAATATGATGTCAGCAAGCAGTTCGCGGTTAGTAATTCGAGATGTGAAGTCATCAAGACGTTCACAGTTAGCAATTCGAAATGTCATAGATATTGAATGCTTCAAGACATTTCACACACAAGGCGTTTCGTAAATTTGTGATCAATCCGGATCCGAATCTGTGGTCGTTTCGTGCAGGAGATTGGACGTTGTTTACCCATATGTTGGTAGGAGGGGTATACAAAATGTTGAAAACACGGCACACGAAAGGTACAGATCACTGAGTATGAATTTCCAAAGATGAAATGGAATAAAATCGGTAATCGGAAAGGCTGTAAGGATTACGAGCCTTCTTACTTTTAACTCTTTTCCCAGCAAAGTGGGGAAAAAGCTCGTAGAAATATTCCTGAATAAACCTGCCAAGGTTAAAGTAACTGTTTACTGTCACAATAAAACCACACAAACATGGATATCGTCAGAACCGGCTTGCCAAGCCATTTCTATGATATCCATGTTTCTATGGTTTAACTGAAATATGTCATTGAAGCACTGAGAATTTGGGGGAAATAAGAAAAGTTACCACACTGTCTGGCAATGCAATCCAGTCGCGGATCGTTTGAGGTACATATGAATATTTATAAGTAAGTGCCAGTGTTGCACGTAATTAGTTTTACTAATTCAGAGTTAGTGTGGCGTTATCTACATTTGTTCAATTTCAGTATTTTGTGGGATGGAATGGCTACCAGGTCGTACATATTGTAGTAAAAAAATCAACGCGTTGGTCTCGACGACGCTCCTGTGATGGTTTTCAGTTGAGGTTTTTCATCAGGCTTGAGACACCACTCCTCTAATGTAGTCGTTACAAACGAATCTCGCTATCTGTCGCTGAACACATTCAATTCTATTGACATCTTTTTATAGGTATGAGTTGTCCTAGAGTCTTGGACTTGCTTTAAATGTGGTTATTTAGTGTGTGATTGTATGCTGATGGCTCTTTTTTCCTGCTAATTGACAAAAAATAACATTTTGGTTGAAATTTATCCCCCAATTGTTTGTCCATTTTGTTAGTGATTTCAGATCCATTTGAAGTTCAAGATGATCTTGGAATGATTTTATTTGCCGATATACTAGCAGGCAATCGTCCGCGAATATTCGTACTTGTGATGTAATACCTCTGTGCAGATTGTTTATGTAAGATTACTGAAGTAGATCAACGTCGAGCTCGATTAATTAGTGTGTGGATGAGCGACCATTTACAAATTAATTCGGATTTCCGCGCTGTGTCCTTGGACAAGACAGTTCATCACGACTGCCCACATGAGGGCACTGTGACGCCGTGTGTTGAGACGTTCTGCATTCCGAGGTGCACATTTTCAACCAATCTTACTCTGTGCTGTGTAGTGCGTAGTACTAATATGCGGTGCATAGTATGATCTGATGTTATGACGTTGAGAGCTAGCAGGTGCTCGCCGTTGTTCGATGGTTCTCCCTGGGTAGTCTGGCTTTCACCGCCAATAAACCTGTCACCGACACAACATGACCTTGGCTGTTAAAGTGTCGTTAAATACCAATCAATGAATAAAAAAAATCGTTCATGTAGCACAAAAATAGTAAAGGTCCAAGAACTGTCTCTTGTAGGACTCCAAATTCAACTCGGCAAGAAGATGGGGTCACCCCTCAACAATCACTCTATGTGTCCGTTCCATGGGAAAAAAAAGAACCAGTTCAGGATCTTACCACGTATACCATGATTGTCATGGAGAAGTTTTAGATGGGGAGCCGTGTCGAAAGCTTTAATAAAGTACAAAATTCCATTATTATGTCTATTTGTTGTTGTTGTTGTTGTTGTTTTTGTCATTCATTTTCACATCGAAGATGGTGATGATTATTTAGCTTTCGCAAGAGTTGCCGTTTCTGTAACTGAGTTGCAGTGAAATGGGGATGTTGTACTTTTCCAGATGATCAAAGATATGGCGACAAATGGTGTGTTGTAAAGTTTTATGACACCGGTAATGTAAATGATACCGGTCAATAATCGCTTGCCTCATGGTGATCTCTTTTCGTGAATTTTGGTGAAATGTTGGCATTCGTCCAGTCCGAGGGCAGGGTGTGGGTGGAAAGACCCCCCCCCCCCCCCTCCCATGAAGATATGATGAATAGCAGGAGCCGATTCCTTAAAAACACTGACGAAGAATGTGGTTAAGAATATTGTCCGGGCCCCGGCTTTTTTAACATTGAATTTATTTAGTAGTTTTTTAACACCCCAGGTTATAATTTAGATACGTGTGGAAAACGAATTTTATTTAATTTTGGTTGAGATGAATTTGGAACTTCTCTTGAAAACAATTTTGAAATGAACCTTCTTACGTCTAATTCTTTACTCGGGAAAGTGTAGAAAGCTGATTATAAATGGCTCCAAATAAACCCCCGAAGTCTGCACTCGGCAGTAACTGTTTACTACCCCAATGAAAATGCACAAACATGGATATCGCCAGAATTTGCTCGCCAAGCCATTTCTAATGCTATCCAGGTTTGTATGGTTTTATTGAAATATGTCGTTTAAACATTCATAAGTTGGAGAAATAGAACAGAAAAATTCAATTTTTGTTAAAGATGTGTCAGGTACAGACCTGTTAACTCTCCCGGTTTCACCGTGAGTCTCCCGGGTAGAGGCCCCAACTCACGCTCTCGCGGTCACATCCTATTTTCTCCCAATTTGACACTTTTCAAAATATTGAAATCGTTCCCCGAGTTCCAATGTGTTCTATGTGCCTACTCAGGTATTGTATCCGGTGGGGTTCGCCACATTTTTTTTCGTAAAAGTTCAAAAGTAGTAGGATGGGAACGAGAATCTGCTGAGTTGTCGCTTTTTGTGAACCTGAGAGGCTCTATTGGGTGGAGTGACTTGCCTACCTCACTCACTTCTGTCGATACTCAGAAAAAAAGTCAATGGGCAGTGAGCAATTCAGAATGTGAAGGCAGCTAACAGTTTGCAATTCAAAATGTGGAGTCAGAAAGCAGTTAGCAATCGAGCTGTGAAGTCATCAAGGCGTTTAGAGTTAGCAATTAGCAGTTCGAAATATGTCAGCAAGCAGTTAACCCTTTACCCAACGTAACGACCAAAACCGGCCAGCGCTATTCTCAAAAATCGCCAATTAATTTTCAAAGTATTTTCATTTTTTGTCTCAAAAACATAGGTTATGACCCCTCGTTGGAACGAGGGGTCATAACCTATGTTTTTGAGACAAAAAATGAAAAAAATTAGTTATTCAAGAATTTTTTTTTGCAAGTGTCGTCTGCTTTTCATGTTAGGTAAAGGGTTCGAAATGTAAAGTCGCAAAGAAGTTTGTTTGAAGTTCACAATTCGGAAAGTGAAGTCATGGGTGTTTAGGTTTTCTAGACGTTTTGTGCACAGGGCGTTTCGTGCCAAGACATTTCGCACCCACAGTTGGCGTTTTATACCCAAAGTCGTGTTCGCTCCCAGTCCAATGTCACTGTTGTTTTGTGTACGCGAGTGGACGTTTGACATCATTATCTTGGGGCGGGGAGATCGAAACGTTGAGAACACGACACACGGAACGTCTAGATCAGTAGGTACCAAACGACCAAAGGTGAAATGGAATGATATCGTTAATTCCATGGGTTTTGTGGAGTAGTCAGCCTCCTTACTTTAACCCTTTACCCAGCAAAGCAAAAAAGTGGCTAGAAATAACGCCCACTCCGACCCGAGGTCCAAAGTAACTGTTCACTGCCCAATAAAACTACACAAACATGGATATTATCAGAAACGGCTCAGCAAGCCATTTCTGATGGTATAAAAGTTTGTATGGTTTTATTGAACTGTGTCATTCAAATATTCAGAATTTCGGGCAGAGATGGAATAAAATCGGTTTTTAGGGGGAAGGGTTGTGTAGAGTAAAGAGCCTCCTCACTTGTAACTCTTTATCCAACAGTCAGGAAATTATCGTCTTTTCTTTTTGTGAACCTGATAGGGTCTTTGGAAGCGGAGACTAGTGACATTCATGATAAGCGATAAGATAAAAACAGCAGGCACTGGGTGATTTATCGCAGTATATTTATCAAAATTATTTGTCAATATTTATATCAGCTTGGCTGTCGATTACGTTTTTAGGTGTATGTGTGAAGTGTATTTATTAATGTAAGTTCAAAAGGACGTGCAGCCGTAATCTAATAGTTAAATGGTACAAACTATAGATGGGTTAAGCGTTATTAATATATATATATGTGATGTGAGATACAGGGTGGCCGAAGCTCCCTAAAAGTGTGTGTGCATGGAGGGAGCAAAAATTTTTAGGTCACACTCTTATCTGTTTATTTGTTTATTGGTGTTCAAGGTCATATATTCCTGTACAAAAAGAAAAACTCAAGATTAGCCAATCAGTAAAGGTCATATATCCCTTTACCTAACCTGAAAAGCAGACGACACTTGCAAAAATAATTCTTGAATAACTAATTTTTTTCATTTTTTGTCTCAAAAACATAGGTTATGACCCCCCGTTGGAACGAGCTCGACGAGCTCGTTCCAACGAGGGGTCATAACCTATGTTTTTGAGACAAAAAATGAAAAAAATAATGAAAATTAATTAGCGATTTTTGAGAATAGCGCTGGCCGGTTTTGATCGTTACGTTAGGTAAAGGGTTAAGCCTACACAAAAAGGCTAATCATGACCGCAACATAGATATAATCTCAAGTTTAGCAAATCATTTATAACCATGTTGCCCATTGTAGAGGACTTTTATCCACGGCATTGGTTACTGGGTTCTATTCTACCAGCAAAGCAGGACATGTTTAGCACGGTGAACAAGCACTGCTTCACTTCCCGGGATCCCCACGGGGGTAAGTCGCTCTGTTGGCTGTTTATGAAAGACTTTTTTTATCTCTGGAAATTATACTTCCACACTTGGAACGCCTTGGTAGAACGTTTCTGTCGGTTTTGGAGGGGGGGGGGGGGGGGCAGATTTGTAACTTACACCTGCCAGGAAATGGAATATTGTGAGAGAGAGGCCATGATCTGAGCCGGTGATAAAACATTTTCATTTTAAAACCCAAATAGATGCAATATCCTCGCATCTGGAAGCCCCCCCCCCCCCCCCCCCCCCCCCAACAACAACAACACTCACACATACACACCCACAAACACACTTTGTTTTTGCTTAATCATTGTTTTCTGGTGTTTCTGTCCCATTTTCCCCGGAAATGACCCCAAAGGTGGGTTGGGGCACCATATCGCCCACGTAACACCATGGGTAGCAAAAAACCTATATGCCTACGTTGTTTAACATTTAGATGCTAATGACTATTGAAAATAGTAATGCGTTGACCCTCATCCCTTCGTCATAGGCCCATACTCACGATAATGGCCCGTCAGAAACCTACTGTAGGGCCAATGATAAACCGGGCGTCCAATTCGCATGGAAATAAAATTTTAAAAACGTCATGGCGGACTTTCCACTCAACGACATGAGATTGGGGAAAAAAAGAATGTCAGTAACTATAATTTATTTATTTATTGGTGTTTAACGACGCTTTCAACAGCCAGGGTTATGTCGGTAACAATTTGTTTTTCATTGGTGGAAGAAGTCGGAGTACCCAGAGAGAACCACCGAGCAGCGACGAGCACCCGCCAGCTCTCCAACGTCATAAGCCAGAACATACTATGCACCACATAGCAGTACTACGCACTATACAGCATAGACGGGTTAGATTGGTTGAACACATGTGCGCCTCGGCGTGCGGTACGTTTCAGCACACGTTAGTGTGCCCCACTATACTGTATTAGAACAGTCAAATTAGCACATCAAGGCACTTTGTATCATTACCGACCTAACTTCTATCTTATTTTGCCTGGAAAAGCGTGGAATTTTGGAAATATGTATGGTGAAATTTTAATTTTTTTCCAACTGCACCGGTTGTAGTTTTATGAGAGACCACTCCGACTCACAAAATATAGTTTTCTTTGAAATGATCGAGAGTTATTCTTTCAATTATTTTGGTGGTTTTGCCGCATAAGGTTATTGCTTATCATGCATGTACGTATATCATGGCGGAGGTGCAGCATATAGGTTCAAAGAAACTGCGTCTTTTGGGGTCTGAAATTCAAAAGTTTCTCATGACCGACCACTCGTCGCCCAAACCTTGATTGAACGATTCGGACTTCAGCGTTCGGTCCTTGGGCAAGGCACTTCACCCAATTACCCGCATGGAGGCATGATGATGCTGTGAGCTGAGGTGCACTACATGCCGATTTGCAGTGTCTCCAGCTTATCTGACCTCACCTGCTTCAATTATTTGTTGTGAGCTGACAGTCACTTCGAAAAGGTAACTTTCAGTTTGGGCCGTGATCTAAAAAACAACGTGGACACTGCGTCATACATTCAGTGCGAGAAAAAAAATACTCGCACCATCTTGCACCATCGATGCCCAGGTTTTCTCTGAGCACTGATAAATTGACAGTCTAAACGAGATAGTGCCTGTTGGGCACCCAACCAAAACGCACGACCAATTACCAGTACTTTTTCCGATGTGGCGCATTGGCTGAAGGAGATCGTACGCTTTGGAATACCATGTTTATATTACGCATAACAGCCTGTGGTAACAGCTTACATATTTCTGGAGACTATGAACCACTTACCATTTGTAGGCCTACAAATCTCAAAACAGTAAATATATAAGGGGGCACCAATTGTTGGCTTGGGCATGAGTTGTAAAGGTTGGCGTGTGCGGGTCCACTGTTGGTCCTAGTATATATTTGCTTTAACCCTTTACCCAACGTAACGGCCAAAACCGGCCAGCGCTATTCTCAAAAATCGCCAATTAATTTTCAAAATATTTTCATTTTTTGTCTCAAAAACATAGGTTATGACCCCTCGTTGGAACGAGCTCGTCGAGCTCGTTCCAACGAGGGGTCATAACCTATGTTTTTGAGACAAAAAATGAAAAAATTTAGTTATTCAAGAATTTTTTTTGCAAGTGTCGTCTGCTTTTCATGTTAGGTAAAGGGTTAAAAAATCGGCATAGCCTTACACCCCCACTCTTTGATACTATGGGTCTGAGCAAGTGTGTATACTGACTCGCTAAGGTCCAACGGTGAACGCCCATGCCCATTCCAGCATGAGGTTTAGCGCACTGGGTCAGAGTTTTGTCACAATGAAGGTTCCTATTCCATGAAACTATAAAGTGGTCACTGACACTTGAAAACTATAGAAGGTGGCTGAATCAGAAAAGGGAATTAACCCTTTACCTAACATGAAAAGCAGACGACACTTGCAAAAAAAATTCTTGAATAACTAATTTTTTTCATTTTTTGTCTCAAAAACATAGGTTATGACCCCTCGTTGGAACGAGCTCGACGAGCTCGTTCCAACGAGGGGTCATAAACTATGTTTTTGAGACAAAAAATGAAAAAATAATGAAAATTAATTGGCGATTTTTGAGAATAGCGCTGGCCGGTTTTGGCCGTTACGTTGGGTAAAGGGTTAAACATTTTTCTCTTAGTGCGTTAGGGCAAAACTATTTACTCTTGTGTATCTTTCCCTCTCCGTTGGTTCACCATCCCGCCACCTTTCACATCGATATGATGGGTAATGGCTGTAACACAAGAGGTCAAAGATATAACATATTATTCAAAAGGCTATAATTACATGTAATTTCAACATAATGCCTGCAGAAATGATCAGACCAAGCAACGTTCTATTCCAGTAACAATCCCATGTTGAAACAACAGCATTACACATGTTTATCGGATATGAGTTGCTGTGGTCAAGCTGTGAGGATTTGAAGTTGTTAAGGGAAGGTAGAAATTATTTTAAAAACATGACTAGAGGACCACAAATCAATAAGTCGAGTTTCGACATTGAAATAAAAAAGCAAGTTATCTGTCGCAACAGTGTCTTCCAATCCTATAGTGTACCTCTGGTAACCCCCGGTGTAACTTTTGTGAAGATACACAAAATAGAACTAAATAAAGTTATTATTAACAATGACCTTGGTCTAAGGTAATCAGACCCTCCCCCCCCCCCCCAAAAAAAAAAAAAAATCAATAGGAGTATTGCCATCCTAGACAGTACTGCACAATTCGAATTTCTAACTGCTCACTGACTTCACATTTCGAATTGCTAACTGCTTTCTGACTGGACTTTCTGAATTGCTAACTGTTTACTGACTTTTTCTGTGTACCGACAGAACAAGCGGGGAAGGAAAATATCTCTGGCTCACAGTCCTACTCGGGTTGGCAAAAAGTAGTGTTGGTACAAAATGTCTTGGTAAAAAATGTCCTTTGGACGAAACGTCAAGAAAATCTCTTATCCACGACTTGAAATTTTGAATTGCTAACTGCTAACTGCTTTCTGACTTCACACTTCGAATTGCTAACTGCTTTCTTACTTCACATTTCGAATTGCCAACTGCTTTCTGACTGGACATTCTGAATTGCTAACTGTTTGCTGACTCCACAATTCGAACTGCTAACTGCTTTCTTACTTCACATTTCGAATTGCTAATCGCTTTCTGACTGGACATTCTGAATTACTAACTGTTTACTGACTTTTTTGAGTTCCGATAGAATAAGCGGGAAAGGCAAAGCTCTCTTTCTCACAGTCCTTCTCGTGTTGAAAAAAGTATTGTTGGTACGAAATATCTTGGTACGAAACGTCCTCTGGACGAAACGCCAAGCAAGCATCTGATATCCGCGACTTGACATTTTGAATTGCTAACTGCTAACTGCTTGCTGACTTCACATTTCGAATTGCTAACTGCTAACTACTTGCTGACTTCACATTTCGAATTGCTAACTGCTTGCTGACCTCACATTTCGAATTACTAACTGCTAACTGCTAACTGCTTGCTGACTTCACGGACCCAGAAAGAAGTGTGTTAGTGTTAAGTGTATGTCGTTGTATTCTTGTCGTGTCTTCAAGCAAGTATTGTCTGCCACTTGTTTGTCATTTTATTTTGGAGCTGTCATTGGCAAGTGTAGTCTGCCTCGAGTTCTCCGGTTGCTGTGTCCTTAGGCTGAGTGCAGTCAGACTTGCTCAGTTGTTGGCCTTTCTGTCGGTCTTGTTAGTTGGTCGGTCGAGTGGGATCTGACGCTCTTGGCATGTTGCTGATGGTCCGTCTTGTGTTTTAGGTATATCTGAAAGTGAAAATGTATATAGGTTACCCCCTCCCCCCACCCCCAGTCTTCTCGCGCATCATGAGTTTATCGAAAGCAGCCAGCTACAGTGGCGTATCACACTCATAGGTGCAATGACTGCTTTCGTGGTGGGTAGCATTCATTTATTGGTGACCAGGTTTTTATCGGAAGCCGCTAGCGACAATGGCATATCACACCTTGAGGTGCAGTTAATGCTTCTGATGTGTGCAGGATTTGCTTGGGCCCGTTTAGCTAAATTAACCTCGAGAGCAGCCAGCTACAATGGCATATCACACTCGTAGGTGCGGTTACTGCTTGCGTGCTAAGTAATATTTATTGGTGATCAGATTTTTATCGGAGCAGCCAGTGACAGTGGCATATCACACCTTGAGGTAGGATTTGCTTGGGGGTCCGTTTAGCTAAGGAAGTGACCGGGCCAGGCAGGCCTGAATCCAATTCAGTTTAAGACCTCCAGCACTGACCGGTCCGGGCCCACTCTGGTCCTGGAGTAGTTGAATTCGGTTTGAGCTGATTATTTAGTAGCATTTTTCGTTTTTTGTCGACTGGCACAGATGTCGTTTAATTCTGATATTAGTTTGCTGTCCTTGAGACGGTTGCGGTTTGTGGTGGCTAGAATAGTTATGCGGTCTTTTATAGTTGGAATATCGGCCCAGTCATGGGGTAGTTTAATTGGGGTGTCCCAGGGGAGCGTAGGGCAACCCTAAGCGCATGGTTCTGAACTCGTTGTAGTTTGCCAATGTTGGATTTGAGTGTTTCACTGAGGACAAGTGCCCCGTACTCAAGTACGGAACGCACGAATTCTTTGTATAATTTGAGTAGGACTGCATTTTTAGTAGATTAATACATTTTGTTGCTTTTGTGACGATTTTATTGCTGTGTTTATTGAAAGTCATTTTTAGGTCAAGGGTTATACCAAGGAATTTTGCCTCGGTGCGTTCTGGGAGGACTTTACCCGATAGTTTCAGATCAAAGTCGCGGTTTTTCCTCTTCCGGTTGAAGGTGATTATTTGGGTTTTGTTTATGTTTAGCTTAATTCTCCACTTCGTACACCAGCGCTCGAGGTCCTCCGGTGCGCGTGGAAGGGGATTTTGGACTTGGTGGGTTGTGCTGTTGGAATCCCACAATCCTTTGTCGTCCGCGAATTGTGATATTTGAACGCGCTTATCGGTGAATGTAATGTCGTTCACATGAATGATAAAAAGGAGGGATGATGACGGAACCCTGGGGTGCCGGCTTCGAGGGGGACACTGTCGGACATTTCGTTGTTGACTCTGACTTTAATTTTTCGGTCATTACGGAAAGGGGAGAGTTTAATTGGGAGGTTTTGTTTAGAGAGTTTATAGCGTGTTCCGTTGCGCCAGACGGAATCGAACCCCTTTTCCACATCAAGTAGGATGGCTGTGTTGTTTATTGTTGATGCTGTTTTCATTTGTTCCACAAGGTGATGGATGTATTCCATGCCTTCCTTCGGTTCCTGTAGGCCCGTTGCCAGTCAATAAAAAGTTGATGTCTTCAAGGTGCTCCCTCAACCGATAGGTAAGGACTCTTTCGAAGACCTTGCCAATGCGGATGAGAAGGCTAATTGGGTGTTAGTTGGCTGGATTGGAAGTGTCTTTTTCTGGTTTGGGTATCATGACACCAATGGCTGATTTCCAACATTTTGGAAAGTATGCATGGGTGGGGCATGCATTATAGATGGTTGTAAACCTGTTCGTAAGGGAGTTTGGGTTTTGTTTGAGAATTTTATAGCTAATTTCGTCTTCCCCAGGTGAGGAAAACTTCTTGCACTTTTTATGATGTTGATGATTTCGCCGTTTGTGATGGGGCGACGAGGTCGCCGTCGTCCCTTTTTCGGGGACGGTGTTGAATTTAGGATCGCGGTAAACATCGGAGTGGTCATTGATGAAGCTATCTATCGCGTCTTTGACTGTATCGTCATAGCCGGGGCCTTCATGTGAGCGGTGAGTTTTCTTGGGGAGGTCGGCAAAAGTGTCGGCCTTCTCCTTGTCGCTATCGGCAGTGGAGCCATCTTCATTAGGCAGGGGCTTAGTTGGTGTTTTTTTCTACTTTTACTCTTCTGGCCTGTTAACACTTGGAAGGTGTTCCGAATTTTTTTGGTTTCCCTTGCCCCGTTAAGGTTGGGTGTGGCCCTTTCCCATTTAGCTTGTTATTCGCCTGGAGGGCCTTTTTATCTCGCCGTGAAGGCGGTTATAAGTTTATTTGAGAACCGCTTTCTTGGTGGGATCGCTTCTGATTTTAGTGCGCGGTGGGCTTTCCGTTTAGTTTTTATGAATAAGAGAGTATCCCCTGAGATTGTTCTTCTCCAGAGGCGCACCTCATCTAAGGTTGAGTTGATTAAATTCTGTAGGTCCGCGCATTGGGCCTCGAGATCTGTGGCGTTGCAGGGGGTGTTGTGGGGGAGTTTTACATCGACTATTTCGCGGTAAAGATCCCAATTTACTTTCTTGAAACTTCTACGAATGGTGGGGGTGGGGGATATCTGAGGTGGCCATTTCCTAGTTGGACTGAGGCATGATTAGCTGGATGTGACTTTATATCCCATGGCGTCAACCACTCATCATTTGCACCTCTCACTTCAGAGTGTGAACACCATCTGATTAATCACGATGGCAAATTTGGATATTCCAATTAAGTTACAGGAAGCTTTGAGCTTTTTCAGCTCTGGACGTCTCTTTCTCTCTCAATTGTACTCTCCAGGCGAGAGCCAAGAGCGTCCATCTGACGCTGGAGTTTTGGCACAGAGCAGGACGCCACCACATCTCCTTCGTGGAGAGGTAGTACCTTTAGTGAGAGGAACCCTCCCACACTGGTTCTCATCCGAAGGAGTCTGGACCTGGTCCTGAGAAGAGGAGGAAGAAAAAGATGAGCCCCTCAACTAGGCGCCGAGATGCTCGGCGGCTGTATGATTTCCTGGAAAAGGAAGAAGGAAGAGAAGGTGGAGAAGAAACCCGACGAAGCCACTACTATTTCCCCACCGACAACTCCTGTAACTCCCATCCACACTCCAGTTGCCTCTCCTCGGGGTGGGGGTAACCTGGAAGATGGAGACGTTATCAGTGCGGCGGAGACGGAAATGGAAACTGGCTTTCCGAAGTCTCCTATTCCAATCTCTTCCCTACCTCCGGATCAGGAGCAGGATCGAGGTTCCCGGATCTCATGGCAGTACTGGAAAGCTCGAGGCAAGAGGTTAAAAGAACGCAACAACAATGCGAATGCACTTCTGACAGAACACAACATCCAGGGAACTCCTGAGGCAGCTTGGACTAGACCCTTCCATCCAAGTCAGTCCTCCAACCAGAACATCAACAGCCCAACAACACCAGCAACCACTACAGTCTCACCATCGCAGCCACCTCCAACCAAGAAGAAAAAACAAGCGACACAAACGCCACTAAACAGCCAAAGAGGGTCGAAAGGGGCTTACGCCAAACCGTCCCTACGCGTCTTCCGCGCGCGAAACCATTGATTCACACTTTATATCCATGTTGGGATCACGATTACCCACCGTGCAGTAGTGTGTGGCTTTAAACACCAATAAATAAATAAACTGATGTACTGAAGAGCTGACATAGAAAAACACCCGGCTTGGATCAACAGAGCGTCTGAGACTACTGTACATAGACCAAGATGTTGGTGACTTTGAAATATCTTTGTAACAGTTGTCGTTTATTAAATGTGACCTTTAAGGGCACACAAAGTAGATCTTCTGTTTCTCAGGCCATTATATGTAAAATTGCATGCGGGCGAGCCGCAAGCGGTTTTTTATTTTATTTTTTATTTCTGCAATTATTTCTTTGCCATGACAAGTTCATGTTCTTGGTTTATGTTTTAGGCCTCATAAAATACGAAATAGCATGGGTGGTGGTGTATTTCGTCCCTTGAGAGCAAGAAGGCTTTGCAATGCTAAAGCATTGCAAAGCTTTCTTGCACTCAAGGGACAAATTTATTTATCAATTTTTTTAACTTGGGTAAGATATCAGACATAAACCATTTAATTTTTATTTTTTTAAAGTTTACATTGGTTATGAAAAGAGACCATGTGGCAGCCAAAAGTACCATGCGGGAGGGCCTGAGAAACAGATTTTATAATTTTTTAAGACCTAAACATATATTAATTACCTTCAGTTTGCCTTGCGTTTGGCTGGCAGGACTCTTATTATATCTTTCGTGTCAGAGATAGCTTTTTTATCAAGTGTCTTGTTCATTGTTGCTAATAACACATTACTGTTACAAACAAGTAAGGGTGTTCATTGGACCCCTTTGAATCGGGATAGTCATGGTATAGGGTCGGTTTGCCAGCCTTGCACAACTTTGTATCGGTCCATCCGTGTTGGTGAACAAATGGTGTGCGGGAGGGTGGGGGGGGGGGGGGGACGCAGACTCTTCCTTGGGGTGGCCCTAGTGAATATAATGTGTACAAGTCGGCACTCTCGAAGTCGCGGCACAAATCCAAACGAGACATAAATTCTCCTTACAGTTTGAGTTTATGAGCAAGCAGTCGGTTGTTCTACAAACAGTCTCCACTAACACTGCGGGGAGCGTGAGAACTATTCATGCCCTGGAGGATCGTATCTTGGACAATTCGTCCCTTCGCTTGGACGATTCGTATCTCATCTCTGGACAACTCATACATCCCTCTGGACGATTCGTACACCACCTGTGGAGAACTTGTACTCCGGTTTAGACCGCGGGTTCCTTTTGTTGGGACAACCGATATAATCATGGGTAGGGCCGGTTCGCCGGCCTTGCACAACTTTGTTCCGATCCACCCGTGTTTCAGTGATGATGATACGCATTATAGCCATGCAACAGGGTGGACAAATGGTGTGCGGGGGGCGCGGCACTTCCTTGGGGTGGCCCTTGTGAATATAATGCGTACAAGTCGGCGCTCTCGAACTCGCGGCACAACTCCAAACGAGACATAAATTCTCCATACAGTTTGAGTTTATGAGCAAGCAGCCTATAAACCGTCTCCACTAACATTGCGGGGAGCAGGAGAGCTATTCATGCCTTGGAAGATTGTATCTTGAGCAATTCGCCCCTTCACTTGGACGATTCGTATCTCACCTCTGGGCAACTCATGCAACCCACTGGACGATTTGTACCCCGCCTGTTAAGAACACTGGCATTTATTTTTTTCAAGACACGTGCATAACACAACACAGAAAACACAAAACAATATATATATATATATATAGGATATCACGAATACGACTTAGATCTTCTCTCACTGTCCAAACCCAAGGCACATGACAAATAAACAAATAGAATACAATGGCGATAGAAGAATAAAAACACAAAAGTAAAATGAACCACAAAGATATAAACTGGCACAGAAACGTGTACACAAAGCATTTTTGCTTTCAGTATTTATATAGAGTGGGCGACTACTTTCAAACGAAGAATTGTAAGAATAGCAGGCGGTGTGCTTTAACCCTTTACCTAACATGAAAAGCAGACGGCACTTGCAAACAAAATTCTTGAATAACTATTTTTTTGAATAACTACAAAAAATGAAAAAATAATAAAATTAATTGGCGATTTTTGTGAATAGCGCTGGTCGGACTTGGTCGTTACGTTGGGTAAAGGGTTAAATATCTTATAAATGCATGTCACAGCTAGATGAAGCATATCAAAGAAAACACTTTATATGTACCCATTCACCCCCCCCCCCCCCCCCCCCCCACAACCTGTCCCCTTCCCGTTTCAATGTGCATCAATTATGTTTTAAACCTCTATCCAAACGATAACACCCGACCAGCATTATCCACAAGAATCGCCAATCAAATTTGATTACTGAATCAAGGTTTGTCTCCAAAACATATTTGATGACCCTCGTTGTGACGAGCTCATTGATATCGTTTCAGTGGTGTATGGTTTGGAGGCAAAAACTAAAAATCGTATTCTATTTTTAAGGAATAAGGTTAATATCACAATCACAAGGGCTTGTTCTAGCCCACTGTTGAAGAAACAGTATTACCTGAACTGATATCTATTGGGTTAAGTATATCTTGGGTGAAATTCGATCCCCAACAGTATTTTATGTTTTATGCACGTTCCCCCGTCCATTTTTGCCCAGAAATTCGAGATAGAGGTAGCGGGAGGGCGTAGAATTTGGCGAAGGTAAGAGCAGAGATCCCTCAAAACTCGAATACAGTCACCTGACACTTGTTAGCGCGGTGGCTCAGTGGTTACAGCCTTGGACTTCAAACCGAAAGGTTCACGGTTCGATCCCCGCCAGTAGTAACTGCGTTTTGTCCTTGGGCAAGGCACTTGATCACGATTGCCCACGTGGGGGCACGGTGGAGTTGTGTACTGAGGCGTACTGAACGTCGGGGGCGCACTTGTCTTGAACCAATGCTAACCCTGCTCGTGTGGATTTAGTATGTTGGGAGTCTGATAGCTGCTCGCCGCTGCGCGGTGGTTCTGTCCTGGTACTTCGGCTTCCTCCACCCGTAAAACTGTCCTAAACGAGGTGACTCTGGCTGTCGAAGGTGTCGATCCATTAATTTCTATAACCTTTAAAGTCAAGAAAAATGCATATTTCTGGCTCCAAGGGGGTGCAGTAGCTCAGTAGGTAGAGGTGCAGGCTGCAAGCCGAGAGGTCCTCGGTTCGAATCCCACCTGCGGCAATCGCGTTGTGTCCTTGGGCAAGACACTTCACACCCATTGTCCACGTGGGGGCACGGTGACGTTGTGTACTAAGGCGTACTGCACGTCGATGGTGCACCTGTCTTCAACCAATGCTAACCCTGTTTGTGTGGAGTTGGTATGTTGGGGAGCTGACAGTTGCTCGCCGTTGCTCGGTGGTTCTCTCCGGGTACTCCGGCTTCCTCCACCCGTAAAACTGTCACGGTCATGGTTAGCCATTGTGCAGAAATATGTGACCTTAAAACACCAATAAATAAATAAATAATTCTGGCTCCATAGTTAACAAGTTTTCTCCCCGTGCCGAACATAGCTTTATGTCTTGTATTCCTTCCATACCACTGAAGCACACAGAGGCGGACTGGCCATATGGTCCACCGGGAATATTCTCGGTGGGCCCCCTATTGTGGGTCCCTCTGGGGCCCCCAAATTAATGAAGCCCAACACGAGTAGGTGCATAAAATTTTGTAAAAATGACCAACAGGCGAAATGAATTTGATTGTATAGACTGCCGGTACACCGAAATGCTCTCTATGTGGACTGCCATCGACAGTCCACAATGGCAGTCCACATAGAGACAATTCGAGACGCCAGCAGATTTGTATGCATTTGATCTCTCCGATGCAAGGAAACAGCGTTCTGTCAGATTGAAAAATCAAAATTTTCTCCCATTAGGTCGAACTATGGTCGCCTCGATGGGTCTCCCCACACCCTGGCAACCATTTGTTTCGAATGATTGACGAAGATGACATAAATATGCCATCGAAATGTCCCCTATGTGGTCTGCAATTGATCGCTCAGATTCAGGGAAGCAGTGTTCTTTCAGAGGGTTCTTACAGTCAAGTACCAAAAGAATTCAAGGACTTTTCAAGGACATATCAGCATTTTCCCCAAGGATGTTTTTTTTTAAAATGTACATTTGGAAAATAACCATTTTTAGAAGACTACCTACTTTAACCCTTTACCTAAAATGAAAAGCAGACGACACTTGCAGAAAAATTCTTGAATATTTAATTTTTTGTCTCTAAAACATAGGTTATGACCCCTCATTGGAACGAGCTCAATGAGCTCGTTCCAATGAGGGGGGGGGGGGGGGTCATAACCTATGTTTTTGAGACAAAAATGAAAAATATAATTGAAATTAATTGGCCATTTTTGAGAATAGCGCGCTTACGGAATAACACCCAGTTAAATAATGCCTGAACTTTAATTCCTCATTTATCGATTATCCATTATTTATGTTCGTTTTTTTTTCGTTTGTCAACAAACAAAAGTGCAAAAGAGATATTTCAATTGCCCACTATTACAGAGGAAAAAATGAAATAGGGCAAAATTCAAGGAATTTCAAGGAATCTGATGGATTTTCAAGTACTTTTCAAGTACATTTTCTGAATTCCCCCCCCCCCCCCTCCTCTGGTGCACTTCCCGGCATCTTTTCTTGGCCCAGCCCGCCCCTGGAGGCACATGGGCCACCACCATTGATACATATCAATATGTGGATGCCCAACCTAGTTGGAAACACTTCCAGCATCCCTGTTCTCATTGTAAAATTTTGCAAGTGTGATACCTTGAAAATGTCGAAATTCCTGGCGGGAAAAATGTCGCCATGTATTACGTTATCAAAACATGTGATACGATCGTGACACATTCCCGGGTCAATAAAAATAAAAATTTTACAATAGTATTATCTAGTATTGTATTTTCTATCCTTAACTACAAAAGACTGAAATGAAAAAAATGGCATTTTAACAAACGTGACAGTTTGCCAGTGCAAGTGAACAATAAGGATGTGTTGTTTCAATAATCCCCCTATAAGAGACTATACATGTATTTTTACAAATCAAACTATTACACGAGATAATTCCTACCTTTGAATGGGTACAGGGGCGGCGGAAGCTCAATAAAAGTGGAGGGGCACAAATTTACAATGCTACCATGGTTCGACCCACTGTGAGAAAGATTACAATCGTATATCGGTAAATGTACCATGACTCGCTATAGTCTCTCGTTTAGATGAAGGTGCTGCTGTGTGGTCACTGTCCTGTCCGTTTCTTCTACTTCAACCATCTTCCAACCCGAAGACCGGCCTTCGGATTGGAAGATAGTTGAAGTAAAAGAAACGGACCGGAGGGACCTAAAGTGGGATTCTTTGGCTAAACATTGTTTGGATTTGCAAATAATGTTACAGGAATGCCTGTTTATTGACACATTTGCACGCGCTCATTTTAACTCATTGTGTAACTGCGAAACATATATCTGTGGAAAAATGTGGAGAGGCACGTACCCCTGTGCCCCCCTGGCTCCGCCGCCTCTGAGTGAGTATGCCAAATGTCTAAGATACGAATCGTCCAGGGGACGAGTTGTCTAGAAGCCGTATGCGAGAAAAGGCTCAACAGCCATAGCGGAGGGGGGGGGGGGGGGGGACACAGTTGGACATTGGACTCCCCCCCCCCCCCCCGCAGAGACAACACCCTTAAGCTATTTTATTTTTTTTATAAAAGGAAGCTTATCATTAGAACGTGAAAGTAAATCAAACAGATAATTGTATTTTCTGTTATTTTTTGGCCATGTGAATGTCGAATGCACATGAGATAAAAAATTAACCCCGCTGTGCGCCTAAGGAAATTTTCAATACTTATGACACAGTCATCTTACCGGAGGAAAATTGCTTATTCGTTTGAAAAATAGTCTGTATAATAACTTGTTGCAACCAACATATATGTGGTATATATATATGTTTTCAAATTTCTATCAAAGGCATGGACTGAATAACCCCAAATCCTGGCTGGAATCATTCAAAGAGCTGGACCTCACCATCTAAAAAAGATGGCTAGAATTCGGTCCAGAGTTCTTGGCTGAACCGTTCAAAAAGATAGTCCTAGTCGTCCTGATGGTAAGTATGGCGAGCATTGGGGTGCAGAAGGAAGAGGTGGGTGGTAAGGTGTATAGTGGCTCAGAGGTAGTGTGGGCAGTGCGGGGTGGTGTACCAGGACGGCCGTGTGATGGATTAACACTGGACTTGTGCTAACTGTCTGGAAATTCTGCGGTTGTTGGAAGCGTATGTAAAGCTTGAGGTGGAAATGGAGTAGTTGAGGGGGAAGTTAGATAAGGCGGGATATCCAGTGGTTACCCCGATGAAGGTAGCATAATTATGATGGTGGATGAAAAGTGGTTGACATCTTGAAGAGAAGGGCATGGGGGTAGTGAGAAGAGGGCCTTTGATATCGAGGATGAGAGGGTAGTTAACAGAAAGGTCCGTAGATCAGACACGGGGAACCGAGAGGTCTGAGAGGGAGGGAATAGAGGTAGGAAGACTAAACGATGTTTACAGTTGGGGTCTGAGCTTGAAAAGGAGGATGACGAGATGGTGGTGGCAAGAGGAAGGGCGATGAGGATGGATGACCGTAAAGTAGTGAACGGAGGTGGCTGGTAGTTATGGGGCCTGAGGAGGTGGTCGGTGATTGGAAGAAGATGCTATCAGGTGGCGGCGGTGATATAAGTCAGTGCAGGAAAGGTGGAGTTGTAGATAGGTGGAGTGCAGTGTCCAAAATAGATTCAGTGTGTTAGGTAATCTCGAGAATTCTGAGGAGCAGGGTGGGTCTGAAGAGGTGGAGGTACTCATGGAGGTTAGTGTAGGGGAGTGCAAGATTGCGAGCCGGTTCGGTGGTAACAGGGGTAGTAGGACAGGAAAGAGGACTGGAAAGAGGCAGTTAGTGGTTGCAGGGAGTAGTATAGTGCGGGGGTTAGATAGTGTGGTGTGTGGGCCCGACAGTGTCAACAGGACCAATTTGTGCTTTCCGGGGGCTAGGGTGGAGGACCTAAGGGACAGAGTGGGTGGATTAGTTAAGGGGTCAGGCCCAGACCCAGTGGTTGTTGTACACGTGGGGACCAACAACATCAGGGAGAGAAAATCGGTTCAGCTTATTGAGACTTACAAGGACTTAATAACTCAACTGAATGCCAAGAATGCACAGGTAGTGGTTTTTCGGGGCTTCTCCCAGTACTAGGTGGTGGGGGCGAGCGTAATTCGCGGATCATTGGGACCAACGAGGAATTGGGGGAGTGTTGTAAGGAACTTGGGATACCCTTTGTAGACAATTGGGGATCGTTTTGGGGCAGAAAGGACCTATATGGAAGGGATGGTCTCCATCTTAGCCCAAGGGGCACAGAGGTTTTAGGAAGAAATATGTTGCAGGTGGTGGAGCCTTTTTTGGTATAGTGAGGGGAGGGGGGACCAGTGAAGGGGGGGAATGAACACAGGAAAGGTGTCACGAACCATAGGTGTAAAAAATGGGACAAGGGGGATACGGAAAAGTGTCCAAAAATCCAAATCAATAGGAATAGCTTCCCAAGGAAAGCACAGGTACACAAAGTAGGATATACAAACCTACAGGGACTAGATAATAATGGGACCAGTAGGCGGAAGCCGATGAACCTTGATTCCCTGAAAGTGGGTTATAGCAACATCCAGGGTCTCCACCGGAAAGTAAGTAAAATTGCTACATTGATCGAGGCAGAGGAGGTTGACGTCATGGGCTTAAGCGAAACGTGGGTAAGACACGAGGAACGGGTTGACCAAGTAAGGGGGTACGTATGGATAGGTGTAGGGCGAACGGAAAGCCAGAAACAAGGGGGAGGGGTAGGCATGTACATTAAAGAGGATTTAAAACCATCACTGATCACAGACCTGGAAAACATCAGCACCCCGGCTGAGGTATCGAAAGAAATTGGATGGGTAAGGATCAGTCTGAAAAACAAAAGTATTGCCCTTGGGGTTGTGTATTGTGCGGTGGAGGGAAGCAAACCCGAATGGAATGATTCGATATACTCAACACTAAGGTCCAATATCACCGAATTACAAAACAAGGGGCTCGGTATAATCCTGATGGGTGACTTTAATGGCCACATAGGTAATGATGAAGAAGGCATAGAGGGTGGGGACAATAAAGTCAACAGGAATGGAAGGAAGCTGTTGAACTTCACAAACAAGCTCGGTCTGAAGATTCTGAACAGGGACGCGAGGTGTAAGGGGAAATGGACCTTGGAGAGGAACGACAGAAAATCAATAATCGACTACATCCTCACAGATATTAATTTATGGAGGGAGGTGATAGGGGTAGAAGTGGATGATGAGGGTAAAATGGAGGTGGATAGTGATCACAATTTGATTACAGTGACAATCAGGGCCAAAACTCTAGTAAAAAGCAAAGGAGGCTCTAAGGAGATTTGGGAACTCAATAAAGATGCTGACTGGGCGAAGTTCAATGAAAAACTGAAACAAACGCTTGCAACCGTACCCAAGAAGTGCAGTGTCCAGAAGATGGCAGACGCCATAGTCGCGAGCCTGGTGGAGGCAGGGAAGGAAAGTGTAGGAAAGGTCAGGGTGCCAACACGGGAACTTGGGTACAGAGTGAATGAAGAACTGAAAAGGGCCATAAAGGGAAGAAAAGCTAAATGTGCTGCATACAGGAGAAGTAGAAAACTTAAGGGGCGGAAAGCAACGAGGCCACGGTAGCAAAGGAAGAATACCACCAAGCACGAAATAAAGTAAATAAGATTAAAGACGATAATCGGAGAGTACGAAATAGCAGTCTTATTAGGACGATAAGAACGACAGGGGGGGGGGGGGGGGGGTCAAGTTCGAACGTATTTTGGAAATGGGTGAATAAACGTAACAAAGGAAGTAACCCACAGAGTATTAAAGTAGATGGCAGAGTTACAGACGAGCAAGATCAAGTCGTATCAGAACTAGTCAAGCACTGGAAAAAGGTAAACGATAAGCGATGGGGCATGGGGAGCCCACCTGAGTGTCCGAATCAGGTCGAGGAAAACCTATCGAACTTCGTGTGCAGCGAAATTAAAACGGAGGAGGTGCGAAAGGTGATATCAAAATTAAGGGATGGAAAAGCGGGAGGAGTGGATGAAATTCCTAACGAGTTTATCAAAAAAGGGGGAGAGGAACTCGTGGAAAGCCTAACTGCCCTATTCAATCTAGCCATAGAAAATCAAGAGGTCCCAAAGGAGTGGAGAGAAAGCAAAGTGACATTTATTCACAAAAAGGGGGAAAAAGACGTTTTGGATAACTATCGAGGGATCTCTGTCAGTAGCAACACTGGAAAGGTTTTCTGTAAAGTCCTGTATGGGAGACTAGAGGAGGTGATTGAAGAGAAGGGTTTTTGGGAGAAATCCAGAATGGCTTCAGGAAGGGAAGAAGAGTAACCGACCATCTTTTCACGCTATCCCAAATGATAGAATCTGCGAAAGCAAAAAAGAAAAAGATGTTTATGGCCTTTTTGGATGTCAAAAAGGCATACGATAGAGTATGGAGGGGGGGTATGTGGCGCAAGCTGGAGGCTCTGGGCTTAGGAGGCGAGTTTGTTGGAATTATGAAAGCATTATATAAAGATGTACAGAGTGAACTTAGCCTGGGAAACTTTACAACAAAGCGTGTGCCTATTGAGATAGGCCTAAAACAGGGGTGTATCCTTTCGCCAATCCTGTTTGCATTGTACATCAAAGGTTTAGGAGATGAACTCCTGCGTAGCGACGAGGGGGGTAGCAGTTGGGGACTTGAAGATCCCAGGGCTATTTTTTGCAGACGATATGGTTCTAGAGTCAGAAAGCGAAGAGGGGCTAACGAAAATGCTGGGAATTGTTGGGAAATATGGGAGCAAATGGAGACTCGAACTTTAATGAAAGCAAGAGCAAAGTTATACCTGTGGGCCGCAAAGTGGACCCCACTCGAACCAAATGAAACTTATAGGGAGAAACAGTTTCAATAAGGTTTTCGTGGGGAAAACCATTTGGGAAATGGTGGGGCTGCCAAGTATAACATACGGTACGGAAGTGGTACCCCTAAACCAGACGGCCGTAAAGAGCTTGGAAATCTTACAGAACGATGCAGGCCGATGGATAACGGGGTCGAGTAATGCCGCAGCGCTAGAAGCAATCAGGGGTGAGCTTGGGTGGATGAGGATCAAGGACAGGTTAGACCTGTTGAAACTCAGTTATCTTAATTATTTGGTGAATCTCCCCGCCAGCCGATGGTGTAAAGTAATGTTCCTGAGAATTTTCAACTCAAATATCAAAACGGGGTGGATGGTCCAAGTGAGGGAGCTAGTAGAGAACTACTCATTGGAGATCTCGGACCTGGACGTTGGGGCAAACCAGGGTAAAAAAAATCGTCAGAGAAAGGGTCATGGAGGATTGTAACCGTAATTGGCGAGAGGGAGTCAAATCAAAGAGTTCTTTGGGTGGCCTGCGTGATAAAGAGAAGCCAGGTTTTGAAGAGTACCTTGATGGCACCTTTGGGGGGGTCACTGTTGTTCAAGCTGAGGTCGCGATCCCTGGAGCTGAGGGGAAAATTGGGAAAGACGGTGAAAGGGAGTGCCAGATGTGTAACTTGGACATGGTGGAGACCCTGGAACACTTTCTTCTAGAATGCCCAAAGTATCAGCCTAAAAGAATGAGATCCACTGAGAGTATAATGGGGAAGTGGGATGGGAGAATGAAGGACATGTGGTTAGGGGGAGACTCAAAGGAGAGGGTTAATGTGCTAATCGGAGAGATTGGGAAGAATGGGGCAAGGGATGTCATCAAGCAGTTCGTCTCCGAATGTTGGGAGGAGAGGAGAAGCGTGGGAACAGGGAGGCAGTTGGGAGTACAGGGGTAGCCAAGGCCTTCTCGTCCGAGAACCGCGACAAATCAGCGGCTGGCCAAAGTGTTATTATTATTATGTCTCAAACCTACAAGAATGGCACATCACCTGCAGCCATGAAAGAGAAAAGGAGGGTGGAAAAGAAAGAGCAAAGGAAAGAGAGAAGAGAGAGGGAGAAAGCGGCGAGAAGATCAGCTTCTTTCTGTACCAGCAACCAAGTAAGTGACATTTCATTCAATTCTAACTTTATTCCTAATCCTAATTCTGAGCTCATGACCCTGTTAAGTACTCTTCAAAACACAGTCAAAATTCTTAATGACAAGATCTCCAGCCTGGAGGCCTCCATCAAGGAGAAAGATGAGCGTATTGCTCAATTCACTGCTGGCCAAGAGTGTCCCAACAGGCACAGCAATCCTGCTGTAGTAGCTTCGGGGGTTATTCCACCCACCCCTGGCTCCCCTGCCAAGGAGGTCCAGGTGGTGGCGGATTTTCACCATCAATTCATCAGCATGGAAAACAGTGCTGGGGGAGATATTGCTTCTACCACCACTCTTCAACCTGAGTCCTGTGTTTCCGCTAAGGAAGTCCAAGAGGAAGTAGTCTACTCCTCCTCTGTTCAAGACAGTGTATTACCGGAAACAACATCTGGCCTAACTACTGCAACAGAAATTCACTCTGTTTCACCCAAGGCAAATGAACTAACTAAAAATACAGTCAAAGCTACTGGTGGCTCAGCAACTCCAGCAACCCCTGAGTTGGAAAAGGGCGGAAGCCCTAGATCCTATGCAGAGGTCGCTCGGGCTGCTGGGGTGGCCAGGACAACCAGTTTACCTTCACTCAATGATCCGAAAGACCCCTTGAATACCAGGGAATTCAACCCTGACAAACCTCTATCGAAGTTATTTAGTTCTGACTTCTCCATAGGTAACGGGGGCAGCAACTGCGTGCCTGTGGTCCCCGCCTCCAATGTCCAGGGCCCTACATGCAATAGAGCCAATCAGAAAAGAAAGCAGCAGAGAAGAGAAAGTTCAGATCGCGACATTGAACTGCAGGAAAGTACGAACGAGGAGGGCTTTGAGACCTTGACGGAACGCAAAGTCAAGAGGTGTCGGAGTCTCATTCCTCGTCCGTGCCCTCCTGGTTCAATCTCTACAACTAGCGCAACTGACCACAGTCGCGTTTCAGAGAAAGCAAAACAAACCAATAACGCAAGAAACTCCTGTAATCCTAGCCTAGCAGCTAAGGCATCAGGACAGCCGAGACCAAGCAACTCAGGGCCATCTCCATTACCAACACCACTTATGGACCTAGAGTTCTCCACCGTTGTTAAGAAAACGGCAGATCGCCCAATGACTAAACCTATAAGGCAGGGGAAAGGGAAAGCTACACCTGCCCCACCCGTCAAAAAAAGCAAAATCATTCATAATAGTCGTTACGAGGGTTCACCCAGACACCCCCCAAAGAGGTAATCTCTAAGGGGTTGCCGGGGTGCGATTGGGAAAGGTTTACCTCTAGAGCCACGGGCAAATGCACGTGGCGCCTTAAGGTAAACTGCCCCAGTAACGAAACCAAGCAGAAATTTACCGCAAACGGGGGTCTTGATCAATGGCCGAAAGCACGAGGTGGAGGATTACAGATCCTCCCCTCCACCAATCCAATGTCACAAGTGCCAAAAATTCGGGCACTTAGCTTCGAAATGCAGGGGAAATCTGACCTGCATGAGATGTGGAGGTAACCACCTCACACATGGATGCAAGACAGAGTCTCCCTCATGCCCAAATTGCAAGGGAGACCACGCAAGCAGCTATCACGGATGCCCCCATTTTAAAAAGGTCAAACAAAGCATAGATCTAAAAAACTTAAACTTAAAAAATCCCGACAGCGCCTCCTCCCCCCATACAATCTGCTCACTAGTTGCAGGAGCATTGTTCACAGTATTGGATAAACACGTTAATACTAATCTGTCCGACATCTGTCGTGATGTTAGCCGGTCAGCGTCCCGGCTTTTCAAAACACAGATTTCGGACTCACTAATTAAAGCCTCAATCAACACACAATAAGGCCGCCATTAATCCTCTATCAAAACACCGTAACCTAACTACAACCCCACCATGAATAAGTTACAAATAGCCGTTTGGAACTCTAGAAGCGTTAACAATAAAAAAAACTCCAAATCAGCCGATATTTCGAGGACACAGACATTATCTAAATCTGGGAAAGCTGGCTTCAACCAAGTAAAACTTTCTCGGTAAGCAGGTTCAGCACTATTAGAAGAGATCGACTAACCACCACTGGTGGAGGCGTCGCTCTTCTAATAAAGCAGAACATCAAAACCAAAACCATAAAAAACTAATCACCTCGACGCAGAGGTGATTGCCCCTGAAATGACTGTTGATAATAAATACATCGCAATTGTTTGTTATTATAATGACCCAAGCAAAATTGTTTCTGACACTGTCTTTGAATTCTTTACGAGGAAATACAAACATTGCATTTTCCTCGGCGACTTCAATGCCAAACACCTGTACTTTGGCTGCAACAAAACAACCCAAGACGGTGAAGCCCTCCTTGAAATCACAATGGTTATGAATGACAGCTCAGCAACGTATATCAGTAACAACCCATTATTCTCATCCGAAATCCTCGATCTAATTATCGCTAGTGACCCCCTGATAAACCATATCGATGACCACTGGGTCGGCGACGACGACGTAGGCAGTGACCACCTCCCGGTCCATGCCTCTCTGCAGCTTGGAAATGGCACACTCAGGTATCCCGCCCCCCCCCCCCCCCCCCACACACTCTCCGTAGAAACTTCAGGAAAATTAATTGGAACCTCTACCGCGACATCATTGATGTCACTAACTCCCCCCATCCAATGCAGCGGAACTAGAAACCCAATGCGAGAGCATTGAGAAAATCATTAACTCAACCTTAAACGAAATATGCCCAAAAGAGGAAGTACGCCCCTGGAGAAACACTATCTCGGGCGAGACTCTGTCACTTATCAAATCTAAACGGAAAGCTCTCCGCGCTCTCAAAAAAGAAACTGACCCCATCAAGAAATCCGAACTCAAAAAAACATACAACCGCCTTCACGGCGAAGTCAAAGAAGCTCTCAAAGCTGAAAAACAAGCCAGCTGGGAAAAGGCAACAGCCAACCTAAACGGGACCCAAGATGCTAAAAAATTCTGGGACTCTTTCAAAATTCTTACTGGGCAAAAAAACAAGGGCGACAAAGCCGCAGCAAAACCTCTTAAGAAGGAAGATGGCTCTTTCACTCGCACCGACAAAGAGAAGGCCGACACCTTTGCCGACCTCCTAAGAAAAACGCATCGCCCGTATCAAGGCACGGGCAATGATGACGCCGTCATCAACGGGATTGACGACTTCATCAATGAACACCCCGATATCTACCGAGACCCCAATTTCGAAAACGAGCCAGAAGAAGGGGACGATGATGACCTTGTCACCCCCATCATCAATGCCGAAATCATTAATGTCATAAAAAATGCAAAAACTCCTCCTCACCCGGCGAAGACGAAGTAAGCTACAAAATTCTAAAACAAAGCCCAAACTCCCTAATCGAAAAAAAAACTAAACAAACTATTCAACGCATGCCTCACCCATGGCTACTCTCCCAAATGCTGGAAAAAAGCCATCGGTGTCATGATACCAAAACCCGATAAGGACCCCCTCCGATCCAGCCAGCTACCGCCCAATCAGCCTGCTCAGCTGCATTGGTAAGACATTCGAACGAATCCTTACCTATCGGTTCAGGGGGCACCTTGAAGACATCGACTTCTTCAATAAATGGCAAAGAGCCTACAGAAACCGTAAAGAAGGCATCGAACATGTCTACCGACTAGTGACCCAAATGAAAACTGCTATTAACAATCAGCAAATAGGCGCGGCAGTCCTGCAAGACGTCGAAAAAGCATTCGACTCTGTTTGGCATAATGGAATGCGCTACAAATTATCAGAAATGAGACTCCCCGTGAAACTGATTAGATTACTATCCTCCTTCTTAAATGATCGCGAATTAAAGTCAGAGTGAACAATGAAATGTCCGACAGTGTCCCCCTTGAAGCAGGCACCCCCAAGGATCCATCCTAAGCCCCCTCCTATACATCTTTTTCGTGAATGACCTTTGCTTCTCCGATGACCGCGTCCAGGTTTCCCAATTCGCGGATGATAAGGGCCTCTGGTACTCTAACAATACGGCCAATCTGCTTCCAAAAACCCCTGCAACGCGCTCTCGGTGAGCTTGAACAATGGTGTGCCAAATGAAGAATAAAGCTAAACGCCAATAAAACCCAACGAATCACCTTTACTCGCAAGACAACTAAACGGGATTTTGACCTAAAACTTATGGATAGCACCTCCCCAGAATGCAAAGAAGCGAAATTCCTGGGCTGGGTCCCAAGCACGAGAGTATGTTACTTGCGCTCACGAATGTAAAGATTCGTGCATTTCATACTCTCCCCCACATACACAGCAGATACCATCACGAACACGCAACTAAAAGGTGCTACTTTTATCTTTACAGTTTACATATTCTAATGAAAACTAATTCCTCCTTTCTTCTTTTAAGCAGGTACACAGAAGATGTTTTTTTGACCAGCACCCCAATAACCGCTACAGACAGTCTAACCGTTATGGAAACAGTCACCCCCAACGGTTCCTGAACATCCTCCGCTCCATCCCTAAAGTGGTCAACCACTTTAAGGGAGGCGAGCGTTGGTCCTGCGTCCCGCCTCTGCCCCTTTTTGTAAGCGCATTGCGCATCTTTTTGTCCCAACCCAATAGGATTACAATGCAGGGCCTGCCCCCGAACCAGGGAAGTTCGGGTCTTCTTCTTGGTGGTCCCCGAATGGGGTCGTTGTTGTTTCTTTCAAAGACATCCTATCAAACAGAGACAGCCTGAGGCAGATTATAATTGCCAGTGATGGCAACCACGTCAAATCATCCTCGAAGCGGCAGACTATACTTGCCCGAAAATCGAGATCGACTGCACCCTCGGGGAGAGGTAGTACCTTTGTGAGAGGACCCAACCTCCCACACTGGTCCTCACCCGAGGGTTCAACCGACATCAGTCAACGAGACCGCCTATCTACAACTGGAGACACCTGCCGAGTACCGGATCCTTTTCCCTCCTTCAACACGCCTAGACATGTGACAGCCATCATATACAGTTACAGAGGGTCGAAAGGGGCTTGTCCCCTATACCGTCCCCTGCGCGCCTTCGGGCGCGCGAAATCATTTCGTTCTCCTGCCCGAAATGAATGACACATTCATCATCATTTCCTTTCACGCACCTCTGATTTCAGAGAGCGAACATCCAATCATGGAAATACCGGATAGATTGTTGAAGACTATTTTAGCCTTAGGGGTCTCTCGTCCTATCACCTGGACTGTCCAGGAGATAGGAACGAGAGTCCACCTGTCTATGGAATTCCTAGTTGAAGAAGAGAAAATATCACCGCCCTCCTCGGGAGAGGTGGTACCTTTGTTGAGAGGACCTCCTCTCGCACTGGTCCTCACCCGAAGAGGGAAGGAGGCCCTGAAAAGAGAACGAAAAGAAAGAAGAGCCCGTTTACCAAGCGGTGGGATTCCCGAGTCTTGGAGGCATTCTTGGAGATGAAGAAAGAGAAAGGTGAGGAAAAGAAAGAGCCAGAGGCAGCCACCACTTCCCCTCCCACTCCCCACAGACAGCCCCATCCAAATGCCGGCTTCCCAATCGGTATTGTCGGATGTGGAAGAGTCTGTCGGAGACTGAGGTGGAAATGGAAGAAGCTGCCCTCTCGCCTCTTCCTGATCCCCAATCGTCTCTTCCTTCTAAACCAGAATGCCAGGACGCGGACGACAGGATAGAGAACATCTTACGGAAACATGAAATACAAGGGGACCTCCACAGACAAAAGATGGACAAGCAATACCAAATATTCCTCCAAAAAGTCGAAGAAACCAAAAAACTAATAGACGCCAGAAATCTACAACAACAAAAGACTCAGCAATCACCCACAACCACTCCCAGACTCGGCTAGGACCAGACCCTACAAAACTCAGCAACCACCATCAGGCAGTCCACCACCAACAACACCAACTACCACTGTCCCTCCTTCCAAACCTCCACCTCTGAAAAAGAAGCTGAAAAGACACAAGCGCTGCTAACAACCCAACAACTTCTCCTCCTTTACCACGGTCTGACACTTTCAAATTCTACAGCTAATGAGGGTAGAAAGGGGCTTGGCTCCCCAAATCGTCCTAGCGCGCCTTCGGCGGCGCAAAACCATTTCATTTGTTTGTTTTGTTTGCCCGAAAAATAAAACACTACAGCACCCTCAGGGAGAGGTAGTACCTTTGTGAGAGGACCCCACCTGTCACACTGGTCCTCACCGAGGGGTCAGTCAACGACCCACAACAAAGTCATCCCAACACTGCTGATATTCTGGCCAAGGACAAATGATCATCTTGGGAGGAAATTATAAGAATTCAAAATTTATAGCAGTTTAATGCTTTTTTGATGTGGCCAATAGAAGCAAAATATGTAAATAAAATATACTGAGATAATGATAAATAAATAAAATACAAATATTAAAATAACAGGAATGAAATATGTCCATCAATTATCCAATCAAAAGCTGAACTACGATAAAAAATATATCAACTGTTGATGAGCAATATCATTTAATTTCAATTCACATAAATAAATAATCAAAATAAATAAATATTTCACTTACATCTGGACAAGGTCCACTCATTAAATTACTATACTAACATAAATGCTATGTGTGTATATTTACAAATTTTCAGTTATAAATTCTCTGTTCTATCTGATAACGGTCTGCAAATAAAATTTCTTCATTACAGAAAATAAATAGGGAGGGTGGGAGGGTTTTTTGTTTGAGAAACAAATACCATGACCCAACCAGAACCAACCAAATTGACCACTGAATCCCGAAAAAGCCGAATGGAATGGTTTTAACCGCGCCGAAGGCGCGCAGGGACGGTATGGGGAACAAGCCCCTTTCGACCCTCATTGACTGTAAATGACTAATTTCCACATGTCTACTCGTGTTGAAGGAGGAACAGGTTCAGGTACTCGGCAGGTGTCACCGGTTGCGGCGTGATGGTCTCTTTGACTGATGTCGGTTGAACTCCTCGGGTGTGGACCAGTGTGAGAGGTTGAGTCCTCTCACAAAGGTACTACTTCTCCCCGAGAGTGCAGTCGTTCTTGATTTTCGGGCAAGTATAGTCTGCCACTTCGGAGATGATTTTATGTGATGGCCATCACTGGCAAGTATAATCTGCCTCAGGCTGTCTCTGTTTGATAGGATGTCCTTTGAAGGAAACAAACAACGACCCCTTTCGGGGACCACCAAGAAGAAGACACGAACTTCCCTGGTTCGGGGGCAGGCCTGCATTGTAATCCTATTGGGTTGGGACAAAAAGATGCGCATTGCGCTTACAAAACGGGGCAGAGGCGGGACGCAGGAACCAACGCTCGCCTCCCTTAAGTGGTCGACCACTTTTAGGGAGGGAGCGAAGGATGTTCAGGAACCGTGGGGGTGACTGTTTCCATAACGGTTATACTGTCTGTAGCGGTTATTGGGGTGCTGGTCAAAAAGCATCTTCTGTGCACCTGCTAAAAAGAAAGAAGGCAGAATTAGTTCTCATTAGAATAAGAGTTAAAAGTAGCACATTATGTTTTAATTATGATCACAGTTAAGCTGCTGATCAGCCTGTTAGATCACCTTCATAGGGTGATAGTGAGTTTGTAGCGGGAGGGTAACATGTTTAGACACTAAACCACAACCCGAGGGTGTTTCTGTTATGCCCTTCGCTGGTTTCGACCATATTCAGATTAAATTGAGTTTATTTAGGGTCACGAGTTTGGGCAGGGTAGTTTGGTTCCGCGCATTGTAGCATGCCTGGAGCAGGACATGTCGTACTGTGGAGTCGCAGTAGGTTTGCTTGACAGTGGCTTGGGCCTACCTACCCTTTCCCTACGTAGAATTTGCTGAGATTGTGGGGGGCAGGGTAGTTTGGTTCCGCGCATTGTAGCATGCCTGGAGCAGGACATGTCGTACTGTGGGGTCGCAGTAGATTTTACTGACAGTGGCTTGGCCTACCTACCCTTCCCCTTTGTTCCCCGTGTTGTTTATGCGCGCTAAACTGTTTTTCGGGCGGCCTTAGTTTTGATTGCAATTTTTGGGCTTTTGTCGGCTTTCGCAAATGGTTCCAAGTTCGGAGATTAGTTCGCTGTCGGCTAACCGGTCATGATTTTTCGCGGCCAAGGTGGCTAGGGCGGTCTTTAATGGTGGGGATATCGGCCCTGTCGTGGAGTGTTTTGATGGGTGTGTCTCATGGGGCGCGGAGGGCAACTCTTAAAGCGCGCGATTTTGGACCCTCTGGAGTTTACCCATATTAGGTTTGGTTGAGGTCAGTATTCGAGTACTGGGCGCACAAAGGATTTGTATAGTTTGAGTAGGGTGGACTGGTTGCCCCCCCCCCCCCCCCCATGACGTTCCCTTAAGCATTTTCAGTAAGGTAATTCGTTTGGTAGCTTTTTTTCGCCATGTCGTCGGTATGTTTGTTGAAGGACAGTTTTTGATCAACGGTGATGCCCAGGAATTTCGCTTCTTTGCATTCCGGGAGGGTGTTATCCGTAAGTTTTAGGTCAAAATCACGTTTATTTTTCTTGCGAGTTAAGGTGATTCGTTGGGTTTTATTGGCGTTTAGCTTAATTCTCCATTTGGCACACCATTGTTCTAGGTCATCGAGAGCGCGTTGCAGGGGTTTTTGGAGCAGATTGGCCGTATTGTTAGAGTCCCAGAGGCCCTTATCATCCGCGAATTGGGAGACTTGAACACGATCCTCGGAGAAGTTAAGGTCATTTACATAGAATATGTAAAGGAGGGGGCTTAGGACGGATCCTTGGGGGTGCCTGCTTCAAGGGGGACACTGTCAGACATTTCATTGTTCACTCTGACTTTATTTTCGCGATCATTTAAGAAAGAGGATAGTAATCTGAGCAGTTTCTTGGGGAGTTTCATTTTTGATAATTTGTAGCGTATTCCATTGTGCCAAACGGAGTCAAATGCTTTTCGACTTCTAACAGGACTGCCGCGCCTATTTGCTGATTGTTGATAGCGGTTTTCATTTGGGTGACTAGTCGGTAGACATGTTCGATGCCTTCTTTACGGTTTCTATAGGCTCTTTGCCATTTATTAAAAAAATCGTTGTCTTCAAGGTGCCCCCTGAGCCGATTGGTAAGGATTCGTTCGGATGTCTTACCAATGCAGCTGAGTAGGCTGATTGGGCGGTAGCTGGCTGGATCGGAGGGGTCCTTGTCCGGTTTTGGTATCATGACACCGATGGCTTTTTTCCAACATTTGGGAAAGTAGCCATGGGTGAGGCATGCGTTGAACAGTTTGTTTAGTTTTTCGATTAGGGAGAATGGGCTTTGTTTTAGAATTTTGTAGCTTACTTCGTCTTCGCCGGGTGAGGAGGAATTTTTGCATTTTTTATGACGTTGATGATTTCCTCATTAGTGATGGGGGTGACGAGGTCATCGTCATCCCCGTCTTCTGGCTCGTTATCGAATTTGGGGTCACGGTAGATATCAGGGTGTTCATTGATGTAGTCATCAATGGAGTTTATGGTGGCGTCATCGTTGCCCGCGCCTTGATGCGGGCGATGTGTTTTTCTTAGGAGGTCGGCAAAGGTGTCGGCCTTGTCTTTGTCGGTGCGCGTGAAGGAACCGTCTTCCTTCTTAAGAGGTTTGCCTGCGGCTTTGCGGCTTTTGTTTTTTTTTGTCCAGTTAGGGTTTTGAAAGAGTCCCAGAATTTTTTGGCATCCTGGACTCCGTTTAGATCGGCTGTTGCCTTTTCCCAGTTTGCTTGTTTTTCAGCTTGGAGGACTTTCTTGACCTCCCCATGAAGGCGGTTGTATGTTTTTTTTTTAGGTCAGCTTTCTTAACGGGGTCAGTTTCGGTTTTAAGAGCGCGAAGAGCTTTCCGTTTAGTTTTGATTAGTGAGAGAGTGTCGCCCGTGATAGTATTTCTCCAGGGGCGTACTTCTTCTTTTGGGCATATTTCGTTTAGGGTTGAGTTAATGATTTTCTCTATGCCCTCGCATTGGGTTTCGAGTTCCGCTGCATTGGATGGGGGGGGGGGGGGGGGGGGGGGGGGGAGGTGTTTGTGAGTTTGACATCGATGATGTCACGATAGAGGTTCCAATTAATTTTCCTAAAATTTCTGCGGAGAATGGGGGAGGGGGGTACCTGAGTGGGCCATTTCCTAGCTGCAGTGAGGCATGGACCGGGAGGTGATCGCTGCCTAAGTCGTCATCGCCGACCCAGTGGTCATCGATGTGATTTATCAGGGAGTCACTGGCGATAATTAGATCGAGGATCTCAGATGAGAATAATGGGTTATTACTGATATAAGTTGCAGAGCTGTCATTCATGACCACATGAAGGTTATGCTTTTTTGTGATTTCAAGGAGGGCTTCACCGTTGGGGGTGGTTTTGTTACAGCCAAAGTACAGGTGTTTGGCACTGAAGTCGCCGAGGAAAATGCAGTGTTTGTATTTCCTCGTAAAGAATTCAAAGACAGTGTCAGAAACAATTTTGCTTGGGTCGTTATAATAACAAACAATCGCGGTGTTTTTGTTGTCGACAGTGATTTCAGTTGCAATCACCTCTATATCGAGGTGATTGGTTTTTATTGTTTTAGTTTTGATATTCTGCTTTATTAGAAGAGCGACGCCGCCACCTTTGGTGATTTGTCGGTCTCTTCTAATAGTGCTGAACCCGCTAACTGAAAAGTTTTTGCTGGGTTGAAGCCAACTTTCGCAGATGCAGATAATGTCTGTATCTTCGAAGTATCGGCTCATTTGAAGTTTTTTGTTATTAACGCTTCTAGCGTTCCACCCGGCGATTTGTAGCTTATTCATGACGGGGGTTGGGAGTTAGTAGCGGTGTTTTAGATATAGGTTTGGACGGGTGCTTTAGTCTGAGCTGATAGCGGCTTTGATTAGTGATTCCGAAATATGCGTCCTGAAAAGTCGGGAAGCCGATCGGCTGACATCCTGGCAGATGTTGGACAGATTGGTTTTAGCGTGTTTGCTTAATACTGAATAAAGGGATCCGGCGATAAGGGAGCAGACGGTATGTGGAGATGACGCATTGTCAGGCTTGATGAGATTTGGGTTTTTCAGCTCGATGGCAGTTTTTACTTTTTTGAAATGAGGACACCCCCGGTAGCTGCTGGGGTGACTTCCTTTACAGTTGGGGCAAGAGGGGGATTTTAACCTGCATGACTTGGTGAGATGTGATTCTCCGCAATTCATGCAGGTTAGATTCCTTCTACATTTGTTGGCTATATGCCCGAACTTTTGGCATTTGTGGCACTGTATGGGCGTTGGGGAGGTATTGTATTCCTCCCCAGCGTGCCACCTGCCATTGATGTGGATACCATTTTTGATTATTTTTATTTTGGTTTCCTTGTTGGACCAGGTAACTTTAATTTTCCACGTGGCCTTGCCCGTGGCTCTGGAGTGGAATCTCTCCCATTTGCAGTTATTAAGGCTGAGGTTTATGGTTCCACTGGGTGTATCGGGGTGGACCCTAGTTATAACCGCAGTGAGGTTTGGCGAGTTGTTACCCCTGCCCTCCCTGCTGCCGTTTGTTTTGTTTTTTGTACTGTTGGTACTATTGGTGGGGGTGTTTGAATTCCCCCCCCCCCCCCCTTTTGGTTTTGGCTGTTGGCTGTCATGCTAGTTTTTGCCTTCTTTCTTTTAACCACTGTTGTCCAGGGTGTCTCCATGAGTGAGGGGGCCCTGGCTGGTTAGGTTGTGGCTCATTGTTAGTATGATGGAGTGCTTTGAGTGAGGTGGTGGGTGGAGGGCAGTTCCTCACTTTCTTGACCTGCCGGTCAACGGTGTGGTAAAAGCCCTGTCCGTTCACCACCTCCACCAACTCACTCTCTAGGTCTATTGAATTCTTTTTTTGCCTTTGTTGCGGGACGGGGTCAGGGTGCTGCTAGGAGCACTGACCAGCGGTGTGGCGAGCATTATATCTAGATTTTTATCTGGGCAGATGGTGCCCAGAGAGCAGGGATCAGCTGGATCCTTGAGTGCTGCATTGGTAGGGCCTGTGTCCCCCGACCAGATGATGACTCTTCAGGGACAGGTCCCTCAAGAGTAACCACCTGGAGATCGGTGGGTAGAATCTCTCTTATAAAGGAATTATCCAGAGAATTATCCAAGGCCTCTGCCTCTGCCTCAGCATGAACCTCGGCAATTGCTATAATTTGGATTGGGCTGCAAGGTGGAGACCCAACAGACGCCACAGTGGCTGCTGGAGCATCCCTCAGTGCTGTAGCCTCCAATGCAACACAGCTGTCTGGTGCATTTGGTGGTTTTTGCAAGCCCAGTTGGGCTGACAGGGTACTGATTTGGTTTGTCAAATCGATAAACCTCTCGTTGGCAGCTATTCTCTCCTCGGCCATTACTCTGGTTAGTTTTTGTCAATGGTATCCTCCTGCTGGGCATGCTTTCTTTCCATTTCTGCATACCTCAGCCGCCATTCCTCCCTCTCCCTAATTCTATCTTCCCGAATTTCGGCTCTTTCCTTCTCTCTATCCTCCATAAATTTTTGTATCATGTCATATTGGGACCCCCCTGCCCCCTTGGTATTTCCACTAAAACTTACCTTGTGTGCTCCAGTGATGGATTCTCTACGAGCTGCTCTCTCCTTCTCTCTCTCCTTTCGTTCTTTCCTCTCCCTCTCTTTCTTTTCCTCCCAGGTCTCTTCCTTCCTTTTTCCATTTGTGGTGAAGTTGGCTGGCTTTATGATGCTGCTAGTGTTGGTATTGATGCTAGTCATAGTTAATTTAGTTAATTTATTTTTAGTTATTTTGAGAAGTTTGGGAATTTAAGTCAGACAAGGTGCGTGTGTGTTATATAGTTTACTCTTAGCTTCTCCGAGATATGATGAGATCACTTTCTCAGGACCTCGTCTGGTTAAAAACTGTCAACTGGTCTCAACTCAATGAATGTCTCCACTGAATGAAACTGTTCACTGCATTTATTCGAATGGGGGAGTGAGTAGAGTTCAAATGAAGGTTGTTATTGACGGCCAGGAGAGAATTTCTCCCTGCTCGATGACCATTAATTATTTTGAAGTCAAAATAAACTACTGCTGAGTACCCGAACCTTTTCCTCCTTCAACACACCTTGACTTGAAGCTACCAGATCTTAAACAGTCAATGGGGGTCGAAAGGGGCTTACTTTATAGCGTCCCTGCGCGCCTTAGGCGCGCTGAAACCATTTCGTTTCGTTTTTTTTAAACTTATCATCACTGTATATTCGATAATTCACTTGATACCCGACATTTATTAACGATTTTTCATAGAAGTCAGAAGAGATGGCAGCAGACTTTCAGCTTACGGACCATTGTCGCAAACTCCAAGCCAAGCCATAAAATGTTGTACAAACATGTCTTGCACACTTGACAGCTAATTGGTTTGGTGTCAACTGTGGATGGGCGGCCTTGAAGGACTCTTGTGCACCAATTACCTTTCGAGTCTGGATTAGTGTCTTTCTGACAATTATCGAAGTATTATTTTGCAAGGGACATTTTCTTAGAGTTCCCAAGAATGATTCTTTTTTATATTATTTATTCAGAATACTACTGGTAGGTTTTAGATTTTAATAATATTCACTAATTGGTTTTATTTGAACCCCCAAATTTAATTTTAAACCATTTAAACAATTATTTTGTTAAATTCCGGAGAAGTGCATTTCCGGTGAATTGCGACCTCGGCGAAGTGTCCACTTCGGCGACAAGTCCATTCCCCTGCAGAAATATGTGAATGTAAACACAAATAAATAAATAAATAAATAAATAAATAAATAAATAAATAAATAAATAAATAAATAAATAAGAGAAAGTTGATTCTCTCCAAGGTAATTGTATACAATTTTCAGACCTATTCGAACTTGTTCTCTCGTTTTCCAATATAAACCAGTTTTCGACCAGCCCAATCCTTTAGGCCAAATTATATGATGATTTAATATATTCCTATTTCAAAAGTTCAGCGATTTTACAAGTACCGAGATCAGTTTAGTCCGTTGGAACATTGCATGTTCCCGTTCCGCGCTTTCAAAACAGCAAGTTCCTGTGGGCATGCGCAATACTCATTATGATTCCAGACCAATTTTCATGAAATTATTGGAAATTCACAAATTCGCAGATAACGTCAGTTTGATGCTATTTTTACTCGAGATTCCATAATCGTGCATTTATTATGCATGCTTGATTTGGGTAATAGTTGTCTCTATTTTCCCCATGCTGCCATTTCCCCACAATGACTGAAATAACAATGAATGGTAAACCGTATGTGTTGTCTGTCGAATGATTTTGTTGTGTTCAGTGTATTTCAGTGCGAGCTTATTCTGGAAAATGGTAATAGTTGTGAACGCAATATGAACTGTGCATTCGTCATATTTATTTTGCATGCCGAACAGGATGATACTGTTGTATTCTGATGTTGGACCACATCACTCCATCTGTAGGTGATGGACCAAATCCATAAAAATTTGAAGTTGAACCATAAATTAATCCATATTTAATTTCACTCAGGTCAGATGAGAAGATTATTGTCTTATTTTAGTTAAGTCTTAAGAATGGGTAAGACGAAACCCATAAGGAAAAGGTTAATATCTTTTGAGATGCAATATAAGTAAGGGAAATTTGTTTACTTTGAAATTCCCACCCCTGTTATTCCATAAATTCAAACTAAATATCTACAAATTGTACATCAAAATGAAGGGTTCCTAGACAACTTGTACCCTGGACAATTCGTACCCTAATATGAAGGTACAAATTGTCTCTCGTAAAGGTACGAATTGTCCAATGTAAAGGTACGAATTGTCTAGTGCAAAGGTACGAACAGTTTCATGAATTATCATAAAATAAGTAAAACATGTTTTGGAGAGCTGAAGTCCAACATCTCAGAAAGTGCAATCGAGCCTTGAACCTCAAGTGGTCAAATGAGTTTGACAGAATCAAAGAGATAAAAAGAAACAAATGAAATGGATGACCAGTAAAAAGACATATGTTTCATTGTTTATTTTATTTAAAATCGTTTCGATCCCCGTCCGGGACGACCACGTTGTGTCCTTGGTCAAGGCACTTTATTCCGGTTGCCTACATGATGACGCCGTGTACTAAGGCGTACTGCACATCGATGGTGCACATGTCCTCAGCCGCTGTAACCCTGCTTGGGTGGAGCTTGGACAGAGTTAGAATGCTGGGGAGCTGACAGTTGCTTGTCGATGCTCGGTGGTTCTCTCCAGGTACGCCGGCTTCCCCCACCCGTAAAACTGTTACGGTCACGATTAGTCATTGTGCATAAGTATGTGACCTTAAACGCCAATAAATAAATAAATAATTTTATATCGTAGAGTTGTATGAGGAGAAGTAGATTTGGTGAATGGTCATGTAGTTTGTGTCAAACTTCAATTAAGCTCACATGCAGAAAATACAAATTCCGGAAAAACATGAATTAACTCCGCCTTTCAGTGATTTATTTCATTTGAATACAGAAAAAAACGTGTCTCTCAACTTATAGTGCATTTTACTTTTGTGTTTTTCTGTTTCATTTGTTCGAACGAGAGTGCTTGTGTGTTATATCTTTGTTTTGTTGGTAATATATTTCTTGAAAAAATAAATGTCAGTTGTGATTTTCATGATTAGTCTTCTGTATTCTTTCACATATAGTCTCCAGTGAGGGTACGAGTTGTCCAGAGTCGGGGTACAAGTTGTCCAGAGGCGAGGTACGAATTGTCCTGAGGCGAGGTATGAGTTGTCCAGGGAAAGGTACGAATTGTCCAGGGTACGAATCATCCAGGGTACAAGTTGTCCTGATACCAAAATGAAGGTTGTGAGTATAGAAAACAAAAAAATATATGCAATCAACTCATAGACTTGACAACAAGCACCAGTGGTTCCCGGAAGTATGCTTCCATATTCCTAACAGAACTGATAATATTTCCGGAGAACAACACATGGCCAAATGCAGACCTTGTGATTTGAAATTTGAAGGCGTGCATTTTATATAGTGCACCAAAAATAGAATTGGGGGCGCGTATTTCACCAGGCGTGCTATCGGGGGAAATGAATAACTGATATAGACTTACTCATGCGTTTGTTACTGATGATTTTAATTTGCGGCCTCAAATAATAATGCCGCACCAGTAACTTAAATTTGTGAGCATGCAGTTACTTTGCGATCATGCAATGTTATATGAAAGGAAGCTGCTAAAGAGATTAATTCTTGGAAAATGACGTCTGCACGTGATGCTCAAACTGGCTGATGGTTGTTTATTGATCAAAGCATTCCAACTGACTGGTTTTAGTGACTGTCCTCTTTGATGTCGGTAAAATGTTGCAAGCAATTAAAGTTGATTGTATTAATTTTATATTTAAGCTTCACCTACGCAACCTTTGTTTTCATTAATCGTCGATTTCGGAAATAACTTTACCGTTAAAGATTGGTATAATGCACCCGATTTATGACCGAGATCTTAAGGGCCGCCATTGATGACACAACTAGCTTTCAAACCAGGTTTGTTATGGGGCGCGAGTGTGATGGCGTGCCTCAAATTACAAGGTCTGCAAATATTCTTCAGATATCCCAAGAACAAAGCTAGACATTCGAAACACTTCAGGGACAGAACTGCATTTGAGGATAGGACAGAAGCATTTTTATTGAAGATGGGTGCCATGGTCGACTGACATGCGTATATCACACGATACCACAAATTTTCATCAAAAACAATCCCATAATTCTAAGAAATTCAAACAGGTGTCTTGATACCTTGCAAGCAATATGGCAACTGTTCACTGTTTAGTCTCCATATAATAATAGTGTGTAGTTCAAGGCAATCTTTCTCATTATTTAATTTTAGACAGCATTGTGTATCAGTACTTTTTTGGCCTCGATTTGTTCACAGAAAAGTGATTAGAAACTTTTTGTTGCCAAGGTTGAGGTCCAAGGACTCTCAGAGTCAACCATGGTTCAGTCGGGAGCGTGAAAATTTTACCTGATAGACTCATTTTTCTTGCATCTTGGAATTTTGGAATGTAACTGAGCCTAACTTTCAAACACATTTTTCCAAGTGTATAAAGAGAAATTATATTATTCTGTTACTTACATGTACATGCACTAGTATTCAAGTGCTAGATGAGGCCAGGTAAGAAAATACATTACTATGATATGGGTTTATTCCATCTTTAATAGGTCAACAGATTCATCAAATTTTGTTCTACATACTAGCTGTGTATGTCCTGCTGTGTTTCAGAACACATGTAAAGTTTACCTTGTGACATGTTGTAATTTCAGTTTCATGAGACACGTGAAAATACGTAAACATGTGTCTCTGACATTCCGGTTCAACATCTGAATTTCCCCACCTACAATTCAGAAGTGATACGGTTCGCGGAGAGTGTATTATCACTAAATCACCCACATAGTGGAGATTCCACCCAAGCAATAATTGCAAATTTGTTGCAAAGCATAACAAGCACAAGCAAAGTTCCAGCCAATGGACCTCCGGGTTAAACCCGGAGGTCCATTGGCTGAAACATTGCTTGTGTTTTTTGTTGACAAGAACTCGTCATCGCTGTCTTGTAAGTCTGAGACATTAGTTAATAATTAATTATTATACTTTCACCATTCTGGCAACCCTGTACATTCTCTTCTTTCCATTCTCGTCCTTATTATTTTAGCTCTTGTCTCTTATTTTTCGATTTTTCCTTTTAGTTTAAATGCTAAACATTGATTATCGGAATAGTCTGACTACCTATCTGCGCTTAAATTCAAACACATGTCTGCCGCGGGGAAATGATATATTATAAGCCGATGGCTTACATTCAAATCCCCAACTTCTTTTAACAGTTGCCATGCTTCAGCTTGTATTACTATATGTCTATACCATTTGTCAATTTCTATTTTTGTAGCTGTTATGCATATGTCTGTAGTCTATTTACAAATAAAATATCGTTTAAACTAAACCCGGAGGTCCATCGGCTGAAACATTGCTTGTGTTTTTTGTTCATTTGTACAGAATTTGAAAGGAATATTTTGGGTGATAACTCCACACCACGGGTGATTTAGTTACAATCCACTCTCCACATACTATATATGCTCTACAAGCTACACACGGTAGTTAATGATTAAAATATTATGTAATTTGCATACTCATTACACATCGTACCATCTAACTCTGCGATTGTGAGAATACTTTTTGCATTTGCAGACCTGTGTGTACATTTGAGGAAAACGATCATTACGCTCCCCAACGTTTGCCCAAATTAAATTTCAGGTAAACGTTGGATCATTTTCTTGGGACAATAGACAGTCAGCGATCTGATTCAGCTGTGCTAACTTCAACTTGCCAAAAAAACCTGAGCCTATTTAGTCATAAAATGTTTTCCCGATGTTTCAAGTGGAGAATTTCATATGCGACACAAACAAAATGTCAATCAGTGAACTGCATGCCATCAGCATTGCAGAGCTAAAAATAACACACCTGTAAGACTTGTGACATTGGCGACAGACATAATTTATCTTTTTAATATCTCACACAACTGATCAGCACATTTTCAATATTTAAAAACGTGGTGGCAAGTTCATAGGAAGATGTAACAAGTATGGGTAGGTTATTCAGCATGGGTATGCTAGCCTCACAGCCTGGAATCTCATAACTGAAGAAAAGCCACCACTTCAAATAAACTGAATCGTTGCAACAACAATGGCGTACCGATAATTCCTGATTGGCATAAAACTGCATTTTCATCTGTAATAATCAGTGACACATCATAGCACATACAGCACACGGAGAGTAGATTGTAACTAAATCACCTGCATAGTGGAGTTATCACCCAAACTATAAGTTTCAAATTTTGTACATATCTTCTAAAAACACAAGCAATATTTCATCCAATGGACTTCCGGGTTTAACCCGGAGGTCCATTGGCTGAAACTTTGCTTTTGCTTATTATGCTTTGCAACAAATTTGCAATTATTGCTTGGGTGGAATCTCCACTTTGCGGGTGATTTAGTGATAATACACTCTCCAAGTACTGTACAGATAAAACATTAAACTGCAGCTATTTTACATGTATGTAAATCCAGAATTTACCAGACTGTGCTCATCAGTACACATTTTCCACTCAAGTCAAGTAGCAGTTATTGACATAACAATTTTACTCCCAAAAAGTTTAACGATAACTTTGATAAGGCGAACAATCTGCTACCTTTGAAAAATTAAGGTCAGTGGAACGATCGTTTACCTAGCCTATTTAGGGGAGAACGATGAATCTTTGACCTTAACTTTTGAAATACACACACCTGCGTTCATAGATTTTATCCTGAAGTAAAAAAAAAACCTAATCAATTCCAGATATTGCATCACAATTTAAGCTTCAAATTTTGCAATGCAAAACCGAACAAATTGAGGCCTGACCCTGTCACCCTGACCAAAATGTAAACAAACATAAAATGAAAACAAACCTGGGAGTTTTGGAATTTAGCCCAATGCAGCTCTATTGCTGCGTTTTGAAGAATTTTGATTTCCTAGCATTGTTCTTGGATATCTTAAGCCCATTTGACCACTAGTTCTGTAATATTATTTTAGCGGTGGCATTGTGGTAACCGGTTCTCGTCAGATCACCGAAGTTAAGCAACGCCAAGCCGGGTTAATCCTTGGATGGGTGATTGTCTGAGCGATCGATTCTGATTCCCGCATTGTGTCCTTGGGCAAGACACTTCACCCCGATTGTCCACATGGGGACACGATGACGCTGTGTACTAAGGCGTACTGCACGTCGATGGTGCACATGTCTTCAACCAATGTAACCCTGTCTGTGCTGCAGTGTGGTTTGACGATGTTGGGCAGCTGCTCATCATTGCTTGGTGGTTCTCTCTGGGTACTCCGGCTTCCTCCACAGTAAAACGGTCACCGATACAAAACAACATTGGCTGTTAATGTGTTGTTAAACCCTAATAAATAAATAAATATTATTTTATTATTTCTGATACAAATATGGTAGCAGACTTCCAGGAACCATTGGTGCCTGGTGTCAACTCTGAACTGATTGCATATATTTTGTGTTCTAGACATCACAACCTTCATTTTGATGGATAATTTGTGTATATATAATTTGAATTTATCGATTATCCAAGGTGAGAATTTCAAAGAAAACAAATTTCCTTGACTTAGGCCTAAAAAAATAAATAATCTGTTTCTCAGGCCCTCCCGCATGGTCCTTTTGGCTGCCGCATACTCTCTTTTTATAACCAATTTAAACTTAAAAAAATAAAAATTAAATGGTTTATGTCTGATATTTTACCCAAGTTAAAAAAAATTGATGAATTTGTGCCTTGAGTGCAAGAAGGCTTTGCAATGCTTTCGCATTGCAAAGCCTTCTGGCACTCCAGGGATGAAATACACCACCACCCATGCTATTCTGTAGATCATGAGGCCTAAAACTTGAACCAAGAACATGAACTTTTGATGGCAAAGAAGAAATTACTGAAATAAAAAATAAAATAAAAAAACGCTCGCCCGTATGCAATTTCACAAATAATGGCCTGAGAAACAGAAGATCTACTTTGTGTGGCCTTATATAGAACCTTAACTAATAAGGTGCTATATATATGTAAAGAAGGAAAATTAGTTTGTTTTTAAATTCCCACCTCTCATTTTCCATCAATTCAAATAAAATATACACAAACTATACATCAAACTGATTCATTGTGTATGGAACATGAAAAATATATGCATTCAACTTACAGAGTTGACAGCAGACATCAGTAGTTCCTGGAAGTCTGCTACTGTATTTATATAGAACTGATAATCAAATGATATTTCATGAGAACACGTCATGGCCATTTTTAACGCACTTCAGATATCCAAGGAAAAAGATAGGCATTCAAAATACTTCACGATCCAGCAACAGGACTGCGTTTAGGGGAAATGTCAACGCTGACTGAATTTTTTATTGAAGAAGGATTACATGGCAAACAGACATCTGCATGTCAAATAATGCCAAAGTTAATCGAAAAATAATCATGAAATCCGAGTTTTTCAAACAGAAGTCATGATACCTTATATGGTTACAACTAAAAGTCCTGTCCTGAAATGCGCACATATAGCACGTTGATCTGCGCATTAATATACACGTTATGACCATAGTAAGGCTATCAAATTGTGTACATGCGGCCAGTGCACAAGCAATGTTTCAGCCAATGGACCTCCGGGTAACCCGGAGGTCCATTGGCATAAACATTGCCTGTGTCTGCTATGAGTAACCAGGAGAACCTGTCATGCTTTGGATGCCATTCAATTTGGCTGTTGTGCGCAATTCCTATGCGTACATTTCGTGACAGGACTTCTAGTTTCAACTGTAAGGAATATAGCAACTATGTAATTTCTATGTTGCAACAGTTTGTAGTGTGAAGACAGTTATCTTATTATTCCATTTTAGATGGCCTTGTACAGACCTTCATTTGAAAAAAACACAGGCGCTATACATTGTGCGCCCACGATGATGCCAAAGTATGCAGCTTCTTTGGTGGCACGTTGAATTGGAAAAATGCCTCTTTTTAGTCTTAGGGCACAAAAAGGAAAAAGGAGTTGCAATTACGAAATAATAATATAAAGCACTGAGATAAAGTGCAAATTGTTTTAATGATACAAACACTACAATTTCTTACCACTAAATTTCTAACTTTTAAGCATAATACAGTTGAATATTTAGCGAGGTACAAGTAAATACAGTTCAAAATCATGACAACACAAGTGAAAAGCAAAGCACCGTCTGGACTCTGATGTTTTTATTTGGGTCATTTTGGGGATCTAGAAAATCGCTTGATGAAAATTGCCAGGAATATAGCACACAGTGTTTCCAGCCAGTCGGGTCATCTAAAAACTAGGGTTTCCCGGGAATTCCTCATTGACGTAATCAACTTTGTGCCAGTCGCTGTCATGTGATGCTTGCTAACACTTCAGCGTATGGACATTCTTTCAGAAATTTAGTGTCAATAAATTCCACATCGATATTAAATTTATCGGATTTAAATATTAAAATGGCAAAAATTAACATGGATTACCAACAATTTGTTCACAATGGCTTGATCCAGAGCAGAGTTTAGGTATGACAACGTCCATTTTATGAAATAATATGCGAGGGTAAAGTCCAAATTACTGCCCATTTTCGTGATATAAACAATGAATAATGATGGATAACAGGTACTGAGAAACGTTACCTGTCCTTCTCAGACCAATATTATCATTCAGTGGCATGATGTATATATATACAGCTAAAAAAACAGCCGACTATGAAAAATAATAGTGGACTATAGCATCTTATAATAGTTATTCGATTAATCAAATAGTCGAGGTAGCCCTAGTGTTTACAGACTCAGTTTCTGAAACTCTGACATCATTGACGTAAACTTAAAAAGTAACTGCTTTTTTTCCATGTGTGCGATTGATCGTTCACCACAAATTGTAATTACATGAGCGATTGTGCATGAGAGTGATCATGCACCATTAAAATGAAGGTCTGCCAGGAGGTTTGGGAACTCAAAAAGGATGCCGACTGGGCGAAGTTCGAAGAAAAACTGAAACCAAAGCTTGCAGCCGTACACAAGGGGGGCAGTGTGCAGAAGATGGCCGACGCCATAGTTGCGAGTCTAGTGGAGGCAGGGAAGGAAAGTGTAGGAAAGATTAGGGTGCCAACACGGGAACTTGGGTACAGAGTGAACAAAGAACTGAAAAGGGCCATAAAGGTTAGAAAAGCTAAGTGCGCTGCATACAGGAGAAGTAGAAAACTTAAGGGGGTGGAAAGCAAAGAGGCCATGGTAGCAAAGGAAGAATACCAACAAGTACGAAATAAAGTAAACAAGATTAAAGACGACAACCGGAGAGTGCGAAATAGCAGTCTTATTAGGACGATAAGAACGACAGGGGGGGGGGGGGGGGGGGCGAGTTCGAGCGTATTTTGGAAATGGGTGAACAAACAACAAAGGGAATAACCCACAGAGCATTAAAGTAGATGGCAGAGTTACAGAAGAGCGAGATCAAATCGCATTAGAACTAGTCAAGCATTGGGAAAAGGTAAACGATAAGCGATGGGGCACCCACCAGAATGTCCGAACCAGGTCGAGGAAAATCAATCGAACTTTGTGTGCAGCGAAATCAAAGCTGTGGAGGTGCGAAGGGTGATCTCCAAATTAAGGAATGGAAAAGTGGGAGGGATGGACAAAATTCCTAACGAGTTTATCAAAAAAGGGGGAGTGGAACTCTTGGAAAGCCTAACTGCCCTATTCAATTTAGCCATAGAAAAACAAGAGGTCCCAAAGGAGTGGAGGGAAAGTTAAGTGACATTTATTCACAAAAAGGGGGAAAAGACGTCTTGGATAACTATTGAGGGATCTCTGTCAGCAGCAACATTGGAAAAGTCTTTTGTAAAGTCCTGTATGGGAGATTAGAGGAGGTGATCGAAGAGAAGGGTTTTTTGGGAGAAATCCAGAATGGCTTCAGGAAGGGAAGGAGAGTCACTGACCATCTTTTCACGCTATCCCAAATGATAGAATCCGCGAAAGCAAAAAAGAAAAAGATGTTCATGGCCTTTTTGGATGTTAAAAAGGCATATGATAGAGTATGGAGGGAGGGTATGTGGTGCAAGCTGGAGGCTCTGGGCTTGGGGGGCGAGTTTGTTGGGATTATGAAAGCATTATATAAAGATGTACAGAGTGAACTTAGCCTGGGAAACATTACAACAAAACGTGTGCCTATGGAAATAGGCCTAAAACAGGGGTGTATCCTTTCGCCAATTCTTTTTGCATTGTACGTCAAAGGTTTAGGAGATGAACTCCTGCATAGCGACGAGGGGGTTGCAGTTGGTGACTTGAAGATCCCAGGGCTATTTTTTGCAGACGATATGGTGCTAGTGTCAGAAAGCGAAGAGGGGCTAACGAAGATGCTGGGGATTGTTGGGAAATAATGGGAGCAAATGAAGACTCGAACTTAATGAAAGCAAGAGCAAAGTTATACCTGTGGGCTGCAAAGTGGACCCCACTCGAAGGTGGAGAGTGGGGGAGTTCTGCATTCCGGAAGGTAGCAGTAGACTTCTTAGAGTAGGAGAGACTAGTGACTATGAGTACCTGGGGGTAAATATAAACATCACAGGAAGAGGCATCTACCGAAACCACACAAATAAATTGATTCTGAAGGGGAAGCGAATCCTTAACCAAATGAAACTTATAGGGAGAAACAGTTTCAATAAGGTTTTCATGGGGAAAACTATTTGGGAAATGGTGGGTCTGCCAAGTATAACATACAGTACGGAAGTTGTACCCCTAAACCACACAGTTGCTAAGAGCTTGGAAATCCTGCAGAACGATGCAGGCCGATGGATAACAGGCTTGAGTAATGCCGCAGCGCTAGAAGTGATCAGGGGTGAGCTTGGGTGGATGAGGATCAAGGACAGGATAGACCTATTGAAACTCGGTTATCTTAATTATTTGGTAAATCTCCCCGATAGCCGATGGTCTAAAGTAATGTTCCTGAGAACTTTCAACTCAAATATCAAGACGGGGTGGATGGTCCAAGTGAGGGAGCTAGTAGAAAACTACTCATTGGAGATATCAGACCTTGACGTTGGGGCAAACCAGGGCAGAAAGATCATCAGAGAAAGGGTCATGGAGGATTGTAACCGTAATTGGAGAAGGGGGGGGTCCAATCAAAGAAATATTTGGGTGGCCTGCGTGATAATGAGAAGCCTGGTTTTGGAGAGTACCTTGATGGCACCTTTGGGGGGTCACTGTTGTTCAAGCTGAGGTCGTGGTCCCTGGAGCTGAGGGAAAAATTGGGAAAAACAGTGAAAAGGAGTGCCAGATGTGTAACTTGGGTGTGGTGGAGACCCTGGAACACTTTCTTAAAGAATGCCCAAAATACCAGTCTAAAAGAACAAGATTCACAGGGAGTATAATGGGGAAATGGGATGGGAGAATGAAGGACATGTGGTTAAGGGGTGACTCAAAGGAGAGGGTTAATATACTAATCGAAGAGATTGGGAAGAATGGGACAAGGGATGTCATCAAGCAGTTCGTCTCCGAGTGTTGGGAGGAGAGAAGAAGCGCGGGAATAGGGAGGCAGTTGGTAGAACATGGGTAACCAAGGCCTTCTCATACGAGAACCGCAACAAATCAGCGGCCGGCCGAAGTGTTGTTATTATTATTATTATCCATGCTTTTTGGCTATGTTGACCTCAACCTAACTAGTGTTCAACCAATTGCCAAAGATGGTTGCTGACGGATTACTGGTTATTTGAGCTCCCAATCAGCCAATTCCGATGCCGATTCCAATTGTAATACTGTGCGCCACAAGACAAGTTGAGGATTTCAAAGAACTACATTAAATTGAACATATTTGTTGAGGTTTATTTGATGAATTGTTTGCAAGGGTATGTTTAGATAATAATAACATTGTTTGGAGTGCATGTGCAACTGCTGAGAGAATCATTTGAAAGAAAAGAAATTCTCGAATAACAATGTTTAGTTTCTTTTGTCCAATTTGAATTTCAATTAGAGGATTAACTGTATTGAAAGAAAACCAATTAACTTGACTTGCTGATCTCACTCATTTACTTCAGCTATTACCTGTCACAACTGAGTTGTTGTGTAGTAAACTACAAATTATGTTTCCATGTGGGTTCATTCCATGAAGATTTTCTCTCAATCTTGAAACAATTTTCAGAATTTTTCTCAGCATTTTGTCAGGAGGTAATAATATTTCATTGAGTATTTATATCTGGTAAATGTATGTGTGATGGACAAAATTGCATCTCATAATTTTGCTTTCATTAATTTTAGTGCTGAAGCTATATGCTAAAAGAGTGTGTTCCAATAACAGCCACATTTCTATTATTTAATTAACAAAATAGCATCTCATAATTTTCTTATGAATAATTTTTGTGCTATTAAAAGGTATTTGTTTTTTTGTCAATGAAATTATACAAATGTGATGTGATTGGAACAAGCTTAATGTTATGATGGATGGAAATTAGCTGGGTGATTTGGTCATAATCCACCATCCATGTGTTGTAGTTGTGAAAAGTAATTGAAAGTAATTAAAAGTAATTAATTACTTTTCAAAAAGTAATTGTAATTGCATTTTCCCCAAGCAGGGTATTTGATGACTGGATTCGCATCGCAAAATGCTAGTCAAAAATGGCCAAATGCTAACCATTTTTCTTTCATATTTGCCTTATATTCACTATTTAACATCACCTTTTGAAACCAAGATGGAAACTGCTAATCAAATTTTTAAAAACAAAAAATACCCTGCCAAGTAATTGCAATTGTAATTAATTACTTTGAACGTAATTGACCCCAGCCCTGATCACAAAATGCTTGGCAACAATCCTTTAAACCAATGTTTCAGGCGCCATTGCCATTGTTATCCATTTGCTCACAAATTATTGCTGATTGTGATCATCGGTTGAACACTATCATTGTGATAACTGTAAAAAAAATTGAAAACAAAACAAAGGAGAGGGTCTTGGAATTTACCCCCATGTAGCTCTGTCGATGCATTTCTCAGAAGTTTGATTTTCTATCTCTGTCCTTGGATATCTGAAGTACATTTGTCTAGAAGTTTGATTATCAGTTCAGGTATGAATACTGTAGCAGACTTTCAGGATCCATTGATACCTGCTGTCAACTTTGTGAGTTGAATGCATATATTTATGTTCTATACATCACAAGCTTCTCCCCGTGGGAACCCCGGGAAGTAAGCAGCACTTGTTTACTGTGGTAAACCAGTTCCGCTTTACTAGTAAAATAGGACCCAGTCACCAATGCTTGGGGTGAAAGTCCTCTAAAATGGGCAACATGTTGATCAACGATTGACTAAACTTGACTTCATCTCCATGTTGTGTCACGATTAGCCATAGTGCATAAATCTGTGACGTTAACCACCAACAAACAAACAAACATCACAAGCTTCATTTTTCAAAGTAAACTAATTTTCCTCACTTAACAACTTAAGATACTACACACATTTTAAAGGCTTTAGGACACCTGCACTTTTCCTTTCCAGGCCGGCTGTAGTTTTAAAAATTACAGGAATTATTGTCCTCCTTACAGTACAGCCGCTGTGGACTGGTCACTTTCCACAGGTGGGCAAAATTTCCACGGACGTAATAATATTAGATTCTAAAACCAATTACAGGCATAATCATCAAAAATTTAATTAATGCAGCACCGGGTATAACCTGGTGATTCATAAATTAAAATTTTGCTGCTGATCATTTTTATTACCTGGTAAACACATGCGTGGACATCACTGGAATACGACCAATCCACGGCGGCTGTACTGTAGAAGTATAACCGTCACTTCACTATGATGGGAAAACCCTGCGCCTTGAGCTTTTCTTTAATAGCATTCAATGGAAATAGATGACATTTGTAGTGGTTTCTGGCTAAGTCTTGGCTGCCTCCAAGACCTGGTTAGGAATCACTGCTCAGCTTCGGGATTCACAGGATGTGGTGCAGAAGAAAGTATGAAAATTATCCCGTTCCTTAAGGGTTTTACAAGAGACTTGGTCTGTTTCCATCAAATTTATTGTGTGGCTACCAATGCTAGAATCCTTTAGTTTATCAGGATTTTCGTGGTGGGCATTGCCTTGCTTCTTATTTTCAAATTGGGTGGGCTATAGAGTAGAGTTGGCTCTAGACACAAGAAAGGCTGCTTAACTGGTAGAGTGCTAGAAACCCATATTTTTTATTCTGAACTGCATGTACCTAAAGTTAAAGGGTTCATACATGTTTTATGTGGATGTCCTTCATATCATCTTGTAAGTAAAATTACTTCATCTCCATCGGTTTTCATTGTTACAATTTATGGGAGAGTGCCTATAGGAACTCTCCCATAAATTGTAACAAGACAAAAATGTGTGAACGAATCTTGAGACTGAGAAAAAAAATTATCACTCTACCAGTAAAGTTACTCAGACCTTACCATTTCGCATAGATTTAAATTTGCGTAACCACCATGCGAATGAAACGAATGTTCTTGTCAAATTTTGCACACTGGATGTGTCAGTACGAGAGGAAATGTGGGAATGAAAACATGAGTCAATAAGGGAGAAAATGTGACAATGAAAATACAATGTATTCGTCCCTTTGCCAGATAGACTAACTGACGGGAGTCTGTAGTGGTCATTAGTCCATTTCCTTCCCAGTAAGTTTGATCAGTTCATGTACAGTAAAACCATTCAGACATTTTTTGTTGGGTCTTGTGGTTCGTTTTTCTGATTTGCTCTAAAAACCAGAACCAAACCGGAACACAGTGGTTTGAAATTCAACATAACTCTCCAATTTGAGTTTATGCACATATGCACATATATATATATATATATATAAACAATTTTTTTGTTGCCTACTCCTCCAAAGGTTTACATGCTATATTGTTCAAACTTTACAAACATGTTGATCAGTAATTGCCGCTGTGCATGTGACAAGAGCAGGTAACTCCATTTTGTATTTCCAGAGTTATGCCCATTTTGGTACTTAAAACATTACATTATTGTGTCACCTACTCCTTCAACATTTTACATGCTATATTGTTCAAACCTTGCACACATGCTGATCACCAATTGTCGTTGTGTATGTGTCAAGAGCAGGTAACTCTGTTTTGTATTTCCAGAGTTATGTCCCACCTTTTAGTACTTAAAACATTACATTATTGTGTCACCTACTCCTTCAACATTTTACATGCTATATTGTTCAAACCTTGCACACATGCTGATCACCAATTGTCGTTGTGTATGTGTCAAGAGCAGGTAACTCTGTTTTGTATTTCCAGAGTTATGTCCCACCTTTTAGTACTTAAAACGTTACATTATTGTGTCACCTACTCCTTCAACATTTTACATGCTATATTGTTCAAACCTTGCACACATGCTGATCACCAATTGTCGTTGTGTATGTGTCAAGAGCAGGTAACTCTGTTTTGTATTTCCAGAGTTATGTCCCACCTTTTAGTACTTAAAACATTACAGTATTGTGTCGCCTACTCCTTCAACATTTTACATGCTATATTGTTCAAACCTTGCACACATGCTGATCACCAGTTGTCGTTGTGCATGTGTCATGAGCAGGTAACTCTGTTTTGTATTTCCAGAGTTATGCCCCCTTTTAGTACTTGAAACGTCACAGTATTGTGTCACCCACTCCTTCAATATTTTACATGCTATATTGTTCAAACATTGCACACACGGTGATCACCATTTGCCGTTGTGCATGTGACAAAAGCAGGTAACTCTATTTTGTATTTCCAGAGTTATGCCCCTTTTAGTACTTGAAACATTACAGTATTGTGTCGCCTTCTCCTTCAACATTTTACATGCTATATTGTTCAGCCGTTGTGCATGTGACAAGAGCAGGTAACTCTCTTTTGTATTTCCAGAGTTATGCCCCCTTTTAGTACTTGAAACATCACACTATTGTGTCGCCTATTCCTTCAACATTTTACTTGCTTTATTGTTCAAACTTTTCACCCATGTCGATCATCAATTGTCATTGTGCATGTGACAGGAGAAGATAACTCCATTTTATTTTTAAACGACTAGAATCCTCGCTGTATTATAGCTGTTATGATCCTCAAAATGTCCTTTTCCTTGGCGCCACCTATCGTCAATGGTTATCAATGAAGTTAACCTGTCAATGAATGGACGCTACCATTGTAAATGGCGAGGAGAATCTTCTACACCTAAAAATTGTTTGCATTTCCATTCTGCATACTAAAATTTCACAAAAACAATATGAAATGTGTGCACACAAGCATACAATTTGAAACCCTTTACCCCAGACAGGGCAGTGGAATGGGCAAAGATTGGAGGGGGGGCAGACATAGTCGAGTCAACAAAAATTTCAAACTTTACCGCAGAGAAACTTATGCATGCTCCTATTTTGATGGGCGTATGTTGCCCCACAGAGTCTGTGGTAAAACTATATATGTGTCGCAGTAACTTGATGGAAATAAGGTCAATAAAGCTTTTGGCTGCTATTTTCAGATGTATTTTTTTTAAATTCGAAACCTTATGGTCTACACAAAACTTTTCAGTATTATAGCCATTTGGCCATTGTTTGGGGGCATCTGTGAATGGACGGTCACCATTAGTCTTGTTTTTTTTTTCTCTTGATTTCACTTCTTTTCGGTATATGTCTCTGTAGCTCCAGCGTCTCTGAAGTTCGATGATCAGCGATATCCGAGGAAAATTATGGGAGTTATTGCCTTTGTTAAAAAATATCGTGTAATTCTTGTTTATGGGATAACTTAAACATTAGTAATTGAATTACAAGTCTTCTTTGTATATATCTCTTTAGGAACAATGTCTACCTCAAGTTTGCTGACCATCAGTATCCGATGAAAATTGTTGGAGATGTTGCACTTTGTTAAAAAAAATATCATGTAATGCTTGTTTATGGCAAATCTTTAACAATAGTAACCGGATTTCAATTCTTTTCAGTATATGCCTCTGTAGAAACAATGTCTATGTCAAGTTTGATGACCAGCGACATCCAATGATGCCCTTTGTAAAAAAAAAGTATTGTGTCAAGCTTGTTTGATTGGTTTTTCAAATATAGTTGTTTGCAGGGGGATTGGAATCGCTTTGTGATGCTTTACTTGTTTTTATTAGTTTTGTAATTATTTCTTTGCCATCAAATGTTCTTGATTTGTTTTATGTTTTAGTCTTCATAATCTATAGAATAGCATGGGTGATGGTGTATTTCGTCCCTTGAGTGCAAAGCCTTGTTGCACTCAAGGGACAAATTTATTAATTTAACCCTTTACCTAACATGAAAAGCAGACGACACTTGCAAAAATAATTCTTGAATAACTAATTTTTTTCATTTTTTGTCTCAAAAACATAGGTTATGACCCCTCGTTGGAACGAGCTCGACGAGCTCGTTCCAACGAGGGGTCATAACCTATGTTTTTGAGACAAAAAATAATGAAAATTAATAGGCGATTTTTGAGAATAGCGCTGGCCGGTTTTGGCCGTTACGTTAGGTAAAGGGTTAATTAACTTGGGTAAAATATTTTTTCATTTTTGAGCTCAACTTGACAACGTCAAGTATGAGCTTTGGAGATGGGTTGTATTGTATCTGTACGTCCATCCGTACATTCCTCTGTCCATCCACAATTCCTTTACCACCCACTACAGACCACAGCTCTTAGCTGATGAGTTCCAAATTTCATATGTGATTTTGGGGCAATATCTAGATGGGAGCTATTGGTTTGTTCTGAATTTTGTTGAAAACATGGCCACCAGCGGCCATCTTAGATTCGGCATATGAATTGTCAACAATTCCATTGGCATCCCCTAGAGGCTGTATCTCTCACCTTATCTTTCTCAAATTTCCTATGTAGCTTTGATGCAATGTCCAGATGGGAGCTATCAAATTTTCCTGAATTTCATTGAAAAACATGGCTGTCGGTGGCCATCTTGAATTTGGCATGTAAATCGTCAACAATTCCATTAGCACACCCTACGTGGCGTTAAGCACCAATAAATAAATAAATAAATAGCACACCCTACAGGTCACATCTCTCACCCGATCTTTTTCAAATTTCATGTATAGCTTTGATGTGATGTTCAAATGGGAGCTATCAAATTTTTCTGAATTTTGTTGAAAAATATGGCTGCCAGTGGCCATCTTTGGTTTGGCATATGAATTGACAACAATTCTCTTAGCACACCCTACGGGCCGCATCTCTCTCCCGATCTTTTTAAAATTTCATATGTAGCTTTGGTGTGATGTCTTGATAGTAGCTGCTGAATTCTTCTGAATTTCATTGAAAAATATGCCCAACAGCAGCCTTCTTGGATTTGGAATATAAATTGTCAAGAATTCCATTCGCCCACCCTACAGAACACATCTCTCACCTTGTCTTTTTCAAATTCCATATGTTGCTTTGGAGTGATGTCAAGATGGGAGCTATCAAATTTTTTGAATTTTGCTGAAAAACATGACCACCAGTAACCACATAAATTGTCAACAGTTCCATTTGCACACCCTGCAGGCCACAACTCTCACTCAGCCTTTTTCATATTTCATATCTAGCTTTGGTGTAATGTCTGAATGGGAGCTATCAATTTTTTTCTGAATTTCGTTAAAAAAACATGACCAGGAGAGTCCATCTTCGGATTTAGCACATAAATTGTCAACAATTCCATTGGCACACCCTACAGGCTGCAACACTCACCCAGTCTTTTTCATATTTCGTGTGATGTCTAGATGGGAGCTATCAAATTTTTTTGAATTTTGTTAAAAAAAAACATGATCGCCAGTGCCCATCTTGGGATTTTGCATATAAAACCCAGGTAGTACACTCCACCGGTGGCATCCCTCAGCCAATCTTTTTGAGATTTCATATGTAGCTTTGTTGTGATGTCTTTTCTGTAGAAACTTGAGGGAATGACTCAAAGTGGCATTGCTGGAACTTAATATGTAGTTCAGTCCTTTCTCGGACAAGTTGAGCTACAGTGTCACTTTCATTTAAGTTTCCAGTGGTTATAAAAAAGAGAGCATGTGGTATCCAAAACGACCGTGCAGGAGGAATCATTACCACTAGACCAATTCCTGTTAGACCAACTCCCACTAGACCAGTACCCAAAAGACCAACTTAGCGTGAGACCAATACCTGTTAGACCAACTGATATGTTCTACTTTTTAAATACATTTATATCAAATTATCGATATAAAATTATTAGGGCTGAAACGGTTGGCTCATTTTCATAACCAACTAACCGAGAGGTATAACCGGTTAATATCCAGTTATCCATAGCCATTATTTAACCGAATCTGTGATAAAAACTATAGGAATTGGAAAGCAGTATTCTCAGAAACTATTCCGTAGTGTGTGTACAAACGAACGTTGTTGAGTACTCGACAACGTTCATTTGTATACATACTACAGAATAGTTTCTGTGGTTACTCAGTACTCGCGGAAATTGCCGATCATCAACGAAGTCTTGAAGCCAAAGTCGATTATTTCTCAATATATACAGTGTTGCTTCGAGGTGTAATCTATCCCAAAGGAGAAGCGGCAGATTTACTACGTTTTAACCGTGGAATGATGATCACTATCGATATGTCGGATAACCGGTTGATGTTTTTAGCTCAACTTTGGCAAAGCCAAATTTGACCTTATGCCATGGCCCATCATCCGTCTGTCCGTCAACAATTGGATACGGCTCGGGCTAGAGGCCGTATTTATGAACCGATCTTTACGAAACTTCTTGGGCACCTTTGTTATGACCGTGGGACGAGAACGAGTGTTTTTGGGTGCGGTCCAAAATATAAGATGGCTGCCAGCCGCCATTTTGTACCGACGATGCAGAAATCTGTTTTTTGTACAGAACTTCCATATGAAAGCTCTGATTTGAATAATGTTTTGTATGAATGTTTAGTACCATGGGATACATCACATATAATACGGGTTTTTTTCTCGTGCGTAAATTATGCAAATTAGACTAACTTTGATGTTTTTTGGTGTTACTTTCAGCACTGTAAGTGCAAATGCCAATATGGCTCGGGCTAGAGGCCGTATTTATGAGCTGATCTTTACGAAACTCCTTGGGTACCTTTGTTATCACCGTGGGACGAGAACGAGTGTTTTTGGGTCCGGTCCAAAATTCAAGATGGCCGATTGCAACCATTTTGTACAAAATTTGGTGCAATCAGATTTTTGCACAGAACTTCCATATGAAAGCACTGATTTGAATAATTTTGTGTGTGAATGTTTAGTATCATGGGATACATCACATATAATACGGGTTTTTTTCTCGTGCAGAAATTATGCAAATTAGATGAACTTTGATTTTTTCAGTGCTACTTACACACAGTAAGTACACATGTCAATACTGCTCGGGCTAGAGTCTGTATTTATGAACCGATCTTCACGAAACGTCTTGGGTACCTTTGTTATCACCTTGGGACGAGAACGAGTGTTTCTGGGTGCGGTCAAAAATTCAAGATGGCTGCCAGTGGCCATTTTGTATCGAAATTAGGTCTAATCAGTTATTTGTACACAACTTCTATACGGCTCAGGCTAGAGGCCGTATTTATGAACCGATCTTTACGAAACTTCTTGGGTACCTTTGTTATCACCGTGGGATGAGAACGAGTGTTTTGGGGTGTGGTCCAAAATTCAAGATGGCCACCAGCAGCCATTTTGTACCAAAATTAATGCAACCAGTCTTCTGTACAGAACTTCTGTATGAAAGTTCTGATTTGAATAAATTTTTGTATGAATGTTTAGTAACATGGAATACATCACATATAGTACGGGTTTTTTTTCTCGTGCAGAAATTTTGCAAATTAGACAAACTTTGATGTTTTTTGGTGTTACTTTCAGCACTGTAAGTGCAAATGCCAATACGGCTCGGGCTAGAGGCCGTATTTATGAACCGATCTTTACGAATCTCCTTGGGTACCTTTGTTATCACCGTGGGACGAGAATGAGTGTTTTTGGGTCCGATCCGAAATTCAAGATGGCCGATGGCAGCCATTTTGTACAAAATTTGGTGCAATCAGATTTTTGCACAGAACTTCCATATGAAAGCGCTGATTTGAATAATTTTTTGTCTGAATGTTTAGTACCATGGGATACATCACATATAATACGGGTTTTTTTCTCGTGCAGAAATTATGCAAATTAGATGAACTTTGATTTTTTCAGTGCTACTTACACACAGTAAGTACACATGTCAATACGGCTCGGGCTAGAGTCTGTATTTATGAACCGATCTTCACGAGACGTCTTGGGTACCTTTGTTATCACCTTGGGACTAGAACGAGTGTTTCTGGGTGCGGTCCAAAATTCAAGATGGCTGCCAGTGGCCATTTGTTCCGAAATTAGGTCTAATCAGTTTTTTGTACACAACTTCTATACGGCTCAGGCTAGAGGCCGTATTTATGAACCGATCTTCACAAAACTTCTTGGGTACCTTTGTTATCACCGTGTGATGAGAACGAGTGTTTTTGGGTGCGGTCCAAAATTAAAGATGGCTGCCAGTGGCCATTTTGTACCGAAATTAGGTCTAATCAGTTTTTTGTCACAACTTCTACACAGCTCATATTTGTGAACTGATCTTCACGAAACTTCTTGAGTACGTTTGTTTTCACCTTGGGACAGGAATGAGTGTGTTTTGGGGTGCCTTTGTTATCACTCTGCTATGAGAACAAATATTTTGGGGTTCAGTCAGACCCACTCTGGGGCTCAAAGATTTCTTTTCTAGTTCAGCATCTGACTGTCACCCACCTTTACAGTACTTTACCTATACATTTGTTACAGGCAACGGTCAGTATTTATGTACAGACCGTTACAATACTTTATATGTACCTTTGTTATCAGGTCAGTACCTAGATGTTTGTCATTTGTCATTGCTGTGTCACATACTATACATGTACATGTCTATGTCTTGACAAGTTGAGCTACAGTGTCATTGACACTTTCATTTTCAAATCGGTTAGGTAGGTAACCGGTTTCAAACTGGTTATTCGGTTAACCATTTCAGTACTAAAAATTATTTAAAAAGTAGAACATATCAGTTATTTATCAATGTTATTTATTGCCATTTGAGTCTTTTTATTGTCCAATAGATGTTGTGCTGATTTTCATTACAAAAAAAAACACAATCCTTTGTGTTATTTATAGAGCTGTAGGTTTTTAAATTTCTTGTTCGGTTTCGGTTTTGGTTTTTCAGGTGGAGTAAAACCTCGGTTTGGTTTGGTTTTCGGTTTGTTCATGAGGCCAAGTAAAATTCAATAAAACTCATTCTTACATGTATGTCCGGAGTCATAACTGAATGGTAGTGAAATTGAGTGAAACTCAATGAATGCCCGAAATAAGATACATGTACAATACATGAAGAATCAGGAAGGCCAATATAATAATTACCTAAATATACAGAACTTTTATTGTGCTTGGCCATTTTTCGAGGTCTGACACCTACACGCAACTTTAGGAAATCTGCAAACACAACTAAACTGAAATGTCGGAATTCCACAGAATGTAGCCTTCCCAGAGTAGTGAGAGTACCCAGACACTGCCATTGGCAGTGTCTGGGTACTCTCACTACTCTGGAATGGCTACATTCTGTGAATTTCTGCAGCAAGAGAGTATTTAATTAAAAATGAAAAACCTTAGATTACGGGATGTCGACGGTTTCGTTTTTTTAAAAAACTAAAAACCTCGGTTCAGTTTCGGTTAACCTACAGCTCTAGTTATTTATGATTTTAGAGAATGTGAGGCCAACCATGGTTGGTCTGTATAGATAATATGTAATCACACACTTTCAAAGGATGTGATTCTTTTTGTTGTTTTGTGGTCAAAGGATGTTGGTTTCATTTTCATAACAAAACAAAAACAATCTTTTGTGTTATAAACTGCATATCCATATTTCCAAGAACTGAATGTTATTTTAATGACACTTATTGAAGTTCGAATGCGCGGAAATGGGTACAAATTGTACTTTATGGTAAACAGATGCACACAGTATTGATACATTCAGGATACCGAAGGCACGTCACTATGGAGTGTTATCAGGAAAGTGTTGGCAGTCACTTTCATTCCAATTTTGTTTGTTTGAACATCTTGGGAGCAGCTTAAATGCGAACTTGAGAGCATGGAATTCCCAAAAATGTTGACGTTCATGCAAAATATGTGGATAAGTACTAACACCCTGTTCTCAGTCCGGATATGGAACCACCACCAGACCGAGGCACACCGGACAAACAATCATGTGGAGGGTAGGGCTGGGCGATATTTCGATATACCGGTAAATACCGGTATTGAAATCGGTACCGGTTAAATATCGTCTATTTTTTGGCAATACCGGTATATCGTCTGTAACGATATTGGTTTGGGTCACATGATAATAAAATTTCAACATGTGTTTTTTCGTTAAATCGCACAGAAAGTTGCTTTGAAAATACAGGAAGTTTATCTTTCCTTATTTCGTGAACAAATGATAAACAGCGAGAGATGATGAGAGTAACATTCTATCTCGTTTATCGTCACCGACATGCAAGCATTCATGGAGAAATTATGAAATAAAAATGTAATACTTGTTTGCTAAATTTGTTTGATTATTTTTAATTACTGAATAATTAAAGTAGCACACATCACACAAATAGTTTGTTGTTACATGGAAAACACACCCGACTGTCACGCTGTGAAAACACGGTCACCTGCTGTTGGTCGCATTTGTTTGAACTGTAATCTGCAAGCCATACTTATCGCTTAATTCGTTGTCAGCAATCTGACACAAAAATGTTTCAAATCACACATATTCACAATTGCGAAATGTGCAACAATTTTTGTCAAATATGACAGAGGTGTGATGCCATCACTGGGAGAAAACATTGTCGGCTGGTGATTGACACCTGCAGACTCTCATGAAAGTGAAGGGTGATCACGTCTTGGAGGCGTGCTTAATATCAACAGACCGACTGGCCTGACATGTGACAGATTACATTTGACATTGTCATCTGAGGAAGTTCACTGCTGGAAGATAGGAGAAGGGGAGGAGCTACTTCTGGTTCTTTGTGAAACCAGGCCCTCAGAATCCCATCAACTGGATACCCGTTGTTTTGATAAAAAGTTTTGTTTGCCACTGTTTTCATGAAGCCACACACACGCAATTAACACAATGTGACAATTGCCTGGCTCAGTAATTAAATGCTTATCAGTCAAGAGAGGCTGGCCATGTTTTTACAGGAATTAAATTGACAAAGACTAATTTACTTGTATCCCAGATTCAGATGAAAGCCAGTAAACCCATGATAATTTTATGGCTTATTTTCGTATTAAACAATAGGTTCAATAACTTTGTAGACATGGATTATTATGGTCTTCCATTCAAATCATTCATTTTTCCAGAGCAGTAAGTGATACTTCTATCTTTTGCTCCAAAAATATATTTTTTATTCATGATATCCCTTGCACTTAATATGCGTTTCACACACTGCTGCACGATATACCGGTATATCGCGATATTTTTTCTGATATCGTTACCGGTATTCAGATTCCCATATCGCCCAGCCCTAGTGGAGGGTTGGCACAATAAGCTGAAGAGTGTTGCCAGCAAAGCTCACCCTCACATCTACGAACTGGTTGACATATTCAAGAGAGAGGAAACGATTACAAAGGTAAAGTTAATTCAGTTGCAGAATGGTGCTGCACCAAACAAGAGGAAATGAAAATATGTTGCGGTGGATGATAGACTCAAGAAATTGAAGGCAAAGTTAGTAAATAGGGAGGTCACTTCAGAATTATTTCTCGATTAGGCCAAGTCTGTGCTCTGTATCATTGTTACATTTATTGAGCTGTGCTGAAATGTTATAAACCTATATTTTTAGCTCATCTTGACAAAGTCCAGCTGAGCTAATCTCATTTCTCTCCGTCCGTCATCTGTCGTCCGTCATCGTCCGTCAACACCATGTTTTGGTCTTCTCCTCCAAAGCCACTTTGCCAATTCAAGTCAAAGTTTATGTGAGTGATGGTCCTAAAGGGGCATTCCATTTTTAGTTCAACTTTGACGAAGTCAAATTTGAGCTATTGTCATGGCCCGTCGTCCGTCTGGCCGTCTGGCCGTCTGTCCGTACGTCAACAATTGGCTATGGCTCGGGCTAGAGGTCGTATTTATGAACCGATCTTTACGAAACTTCTTGTGTACCTTTGTTATGACCCTGGGGCGGGGAACGAGTGTTTTTAGGTGTGGTCCGAAATTCAAGATGGCTGCCAGTGGCCATTTTGTACCGATGATGCAAAAATCAGTTTTTTGTACAGAACTTCTGTATGAAAGTTCTGATTTGAATAAAGTTTTGTATAAATGTTTAGTACCATGGGATACATCACATATAATACGGGTTTTTTTCTCGTGTGTAAATTATGCAAATTAGACTGACTTTGATTTATTTAGTGTTACTTTCAGAGCTGTAAGTGCCAAGCTGCTATGGCTCGGGCTAGAGGCCGTATTTATGAACCGATCTTTACGAAACTTCTTGGGTACCTTTGTTATGACCGTGGGACGAGAACGAGTGTTTTTGGGTGCGGTCCGAAATTCAAGATGGCTGCCAGCTGCCATTTTGTACCGACGATGCAGAAATCTGTTTTTTGTACAGAACTTCCATATGAAAGCTCTGATTTGAATAATTTTTTGTATGAATGTTTAGTACCATGGGATACATCACATATAATACGGGTTTTTTTCTCGTACGTAAATTGTGCAAATTAGACTAATTCTGATGTTTTTTGGGGTTACTTTCAGCACTGTAAGTGCAAATGCCAATAAGGCTCGGGCTAGAGGCCGTATTTATGAACTGATCTTTACGAAACTTCTTGGGTACCTTTGGTATCACCGTGGGACGAGAACGAGTGTTTTTGGGTACGGTCCGAAATTCAAGATGGCCGATGGCAGCCATTTTGTACAAAATTAGGTGCAATCAGATTTTTGCACAGAACTTCCATATGAAAGCCCTGATTTGAATAATTTTTTTGTGTGAATGTTTAGTACCATGGGATGCATCACATATAATACGGGTTATTTTCTCGTGCAGAAATTATGCAAATTAGATGAACTTTGATTTTTTCAGTGCGACTTGCACACAGTAAGTACACATGTCAATACGGCTCAGACTAGAGTCTGTATTTATGAACTGATCTTCACGAAATGTCTTGGGTACCTTTGTTTTCACCTTGGGACGAGAACGAGTGTTTCTGGGTGCGATCTAAAATTCAAGATGGCTGCCAGTGGCCATTTTGTACCGAAATTAGGTCTAATCAGTTTTTTGTACACAACTTCTATACAGCTCAGACTAGAGGCCATATTTATGAACCAATCTTTACGAAACTTCTTGGGTACCTTTGTTATCACCGTGGGATGAGAGCGAGTGTTTTTGGGTGTGGTCCGAAATTCAAGATGGCCACCAGCAGCCATTTTGTACCAAAATTAGTGCAATCAGTCTTTTGTATAGAACTTCTGTATGAAAGTTCTGATTTTAATAAATTTTTGTATGAATGTTTAGTAACATGGAATACATCACATATTGTAATGGGTTTTTTTTCGTGCAGAAATTATGCAAATTAGATAAACTTTGATTTATTCAGTGCTACTTACACAATGTAAGCACACATGTCAATACGGCTCAGGGTAGAGGCTGTATTTATGAACCGATCTTCACAAAACTTCTTGGGTACCTTTGTTATCTCCTTGGGATGAGAATGAGTGTTTCTGGGTACGGTCCAAAATTCAAGATGGCTGCCAGTGGCCATTTTGTACCGAAATTAGGTCCAATCAGTTTTTTGTCACAAGTTCTATACAGCTCATATTTATGAACTGATCTTCACAAAACTTCTTGAGTACTTTTGTTTTCACCTTGGGACAGGAACGAGTGTGTTTTGGGGTGCCTTTGTTATCACTGTGCTATGAGAACAAATATTTTGGGGTTCAGTCAGACCCACTCTGGGACTCAAAGATTTTTTCTAGTTCAGCATCTGACGGTCACCCACCTTTACAATATTTTACGTATACATTTGTTACAGGCAACGGTCAGTATTTATGTACAGACCGTTACAACGCTTTATATGTACTTTTGTTATCAGGTCATTACCTAGATGTTTGTCATTGCTGTGTCACATACTATACATGTACATGTCTTTGTCTTGACAAGTTGAGCTACAGTGTCATTGACACTTTCATTGTTCAACTCAACATGCCCAGCTCCATAGGGAGGGAGTGGGGGAAAATGCTCCAAAATATTTTTAAAATCTTCTCAAGAATCAGTGTGTACAATGACTTGATATTTGCTATGGAGCTTCCATATGAGGTGTAGAATCAAGTTTGTTCAAACGAAGTTCATGAAGAAATATTTGGCTTTGTAATAGGAGGGGTAAGAGTTTTGGCCCCTCCCAAAGTTTCTATTTTCTGAACCGATGGTCCGGTATGAACCAAATTTGGTTTGTGGTTATTATTGGGTCATAAGTACTTGACCCATGCAAAAAAAATATTTCCGCATCTCCTTGGGAACCCTGGGAGCTAAAAATAGAAATATTTTCAAATGCCCATATTTCCCAAACCACACGGAACAGAGAGCTGTTATTTGGTATGAAGTATCCTTAGAACCAGTAGAATTGAATTGTAAAACAAAATTGCCATCGGTTATGTTAGGGTGTTCTGTAATGGGCATCGAAAAAATACTGAGTCAGCATATTTGCAAAAATTTTAAAAAATCTTTTCTCCAGAACCAATCATCAGAATCTTTTGATATTTGGTATACAGCATTCATAGGGGGGGGGGGGGGGGGGGGGGGGGGGGGGGGGGGGAGGTCAGATAAAAGTTTGTTGAAATAAAGCTCATTGGTTCATATGTGGGCTCTCTACAGGAGGCCACCAGTCAGAATCTTTTAATGTTTGGTATACATCATTGTTATGAGGGTCAGATTCAAGATTGTTCAAACCAAGTCCCTAGGTTAATATTTGGGCTTCCTACGGAAGCCCAAATTTTATCTTTGTTCAATATGGATGGTAATTTAAAAAAATCTTCTTCAGATCCACCAGTCAGAATGCTTTGATATTTGGTATGCAACATCTCTAAGGGGGTCAGATTCAAGTTTGTTCAAATCAGATCCCTAGGTATATATTTGGGCTCACTATGGTAGCCCAAATTTTTACTTACATGTAGTGCAATATGAGGAAATTTAAAAAAATCTTCTTCAGATCCACCAGTTGGAATGCTTTCATATTTGGTATACAACATCTCTTGGGGGGTCAGATTCCAGGTTCAATTCGAGTGCCTAGGTTAATATTTGGGCTCCATATGGGAACATAAAATTTAACTCAGTATAGTATGAGGGAATTTCTTCAAAAATCTTCTTCAGATCCACTCATCAGAATGCTTTCACATTTGGTATACAACATCTTTAGGGGGGTCAGATTCAAGTTTGTTCAAATCGGATCCGTAGGTTAATATTTGGGCTCGCTATGGTAGCCCAAATTTGAACGTAGCGCAATTCGAAGAAATTTCTTTACAATTTCTTTTCTTCAGATCCAACAGTCAGAATGCTTTCATATTCGGTACACAACATCTCTAGGGAAGTCAGATTCAACTGTGTTCAAATCAAGAGTCTGTGTTAATATTTGGGCTCTCTATGGGAGCCGGAATTGGCCATTTTGCTGAAGAATTAAAAATTCTGTATACAGTATCCTCTAGAGGTACTAAGATTAATCCACATAGGTTGTATCAAGGGGCTTCATAGGGGAGCTCTACATTTTACTTATGATCAACTGAAGAAAAGGCATGATGCCCAGATTATTTTTGTCACTCCTGAGGGACTCAAGGATTGACAGTGTTGCCTATGGCTTGCTTAATGTAGTCTCATTCTTGGACTCTGCTTTAAATTGTGTTCTGTTCAAAATGAGCACTTCAGGCCCTGTGGTGCCTCTTGTTTTTATTGTTATGCATATATTTTGTTTTTTTATCAAATAAATTAGTAGATGGTGGGGGTGGGGGGGGGGGGGGGGTCAATGCAGAATCATTTCTCGACTAAGCCAAGTGTCTAAATGGTATAAATCTACACCTTTTGTATGTTATGCATACAGTGGTGGCCACTTAATTGGATATAATCTCTTAACTGAATAACCCTGTTAATTGAATATAATTTCCCAACACAAAAACCATTTGCCATACCTCTAGTACAAATTTGAACCGTTAATTGAATATAGGTTATAGAGTAAACTCCTGTTAATTGAATAAAAAATCTTGTAACCTGTCGAGAAATTACCCTGACTCTCTCCGTTTTCCTTTGTTTATAGACCTATTTGGCCTCAGTGCATCCAATACATTCATTTAATCTATTATATCTTGTTTGACAGAGCTCATGGAGCTCTGTCAAACAAGATATAAAAGAATAAATGATAAGTTTATCTCTAGAATACAGGAAAGTGACACAATCCCTGTTAATTGAATACTCCTGTTAATTGAATAATTTTCATTGACAAAGTCGCTATTCAGTTTAACAGGGTTCCACTGTATTTTGTTTTTGATCAAATAAAGTAGTAGATTGGGGGGGGGGGAGGGGGGGGGGGGTTCAGTGCTGAATCATTTCTTGACCAAGCCAAGCGTCTGCTCTGCATAAATGTTATATGTATTGAGCTGTGGTGAAATGTTATAAACCTATATTTTTGTTGTATGTTATATCAATGCGTGTATTATGTTTTTTTATCGATTAAAGTGCTTTTCATTAAATATCCTTAATCAATAACAATAAATAGTTGATCTAAGGGACTAAGGGTAATTGGTCTGTTGGGAGGTGGTCTGATGGAAATTGGTCCAGTAGGAAGACACCTGCAGGAGGGCCTGAGAAACAAATTTTCAACTTTTTGGGCCTTTTTTTTTTTTAGACAACAGTGAACATTTTAATTTTCTTACATGTACAGAAGTCTTTTTTTTTTTTAGCCCTTTACTATTCAGGCCTGAAAATAAGCTGTCTGACATTTGTAAAATGAGGTCCCCAGAGGGGGAATTTGATGGGGTATGGACAAAACGTCCAATGAACAAAAACGTTCAAGACAAACGTCCAATTTTCTGGACGAAACGTCTGATTTTTTTGACGAAATATCCGATTTTGGGGCAAAACATCCGATGGTCTTAGACAAAACATCTGATGCTCTTTGACAAAGTGTCCGATCATATTAGCCTGCTCCTCGGCATTTGATGAAATAAAATCTTGAGAAAATATTTATCTCCCCATTTTATTTTGTCAAATGGCCGAGAGCAGCTGCCAATGGTCTTGTAGAATGAGTGTGTCAAAACTGTTCGCTGAGTATCAAACTACCGATTGGAGGGTGAAAGAGGGATTGTTAAGATTCTATCAAAAGTCAAAAATGACATCAACAGGGTTTTTTTCATCATTTAATCAAATATATAAATGCGAATGTCTCTATCTATCTCTCTATCTTTGTTCCGGGTGAACTCTTCCATTTCTTGACCGATCGATATCAAATTTTGTACACGGGTGTAATTCGTCCCTGCGAGTAACATGGGATGGGTGCTGTGCCCGTGCGGGGTGACCTTGACCTTTTATTTTCAAAACGGCTGGGCCGATTGGGCTAAAATTTCATATGTGTGGGTATATTGACCCATCGATCATTTTGACTTTATCAAGGTACCCGTGTGGGGTGACCTTGACTTTGAAATTGGTGACCTTGATCTATTTCGAAAATGGCAGAGATTTCGAAAATGGCAGAGCCGATCATATCTGAGGGTCTTCTCCCATGTAACGCCGGGTATTCACCCGCCAGTTAAATTATAAAAATAAGCAATATCAACTGAAGGAAACACTCATAAACATCTAGTGTAAATATCACAGAGGAAAGCTTCTTGTCGTGGTCCAACTTCTCTGTGACAGTACAGACAAAACGTTTGGTCAGTTTGACTCTCCATGATACATGAGGACTCGGACTACTGATATCCATCATCATACATGTACCTATCATATATACTGTTTGGATAGGAAGGCATGGAACACTATCATTTGATCACTGTTCTTTGATCAAAACAAATAAAAGTGGAGATTTGCCCTGCATCGCTTTTCAAGAAAAATGGACATTTGCCCTGATCGGTGAATTGCCCCACAGACATTTGCCCTGATCAGCAAATTGCTCCGCAGACATTTGCCCCGATCGGCGAATTGTCCCGTGGATATTTGCCCTGATCAGTGAATTGCCCCACGGGCATTTGCCCCGATCAGCGAATTGCTCCCAACCCGGATATTTGATAACAGAAGGATGTAGAACGTTAACATAACTTTTATTTCATAAACAAATGAAATGGTTTAACAAAGACTTGAGGTTTTTGAATAAAAAAATGGAACTTCAGTTCAACAACAGTTAACAACACCAGTTTTCCGAAGAAAAAAGATTACTAAACCAGCCAGCACTATATATACACGAAAAATCGCAATGCAGTTTTTTATTCTTTTATTTTTTGCTTCAAAAACATAGGTTATGCACCTCACTGGAATGAGTGTGTCACGCTCATTCCAATAAGGGTTACAACCTATGTTTTTGAAGCAAAAAATGGGAATTTTCAGTTTCAGTTACACGAAACAACACCATTTTTCTGTAAAAAACACTGCTGTTCCTCTCATCCTAATGTAACGGCCAAAACCAGCCAGCACAATATATGCACGAAAAGTCGCAATGTAGTTTTTTATTCTTTCATTTTTTGTATCAAAAACATAGGTTATGCACCTCACTGGAACGAGTGCGTCCAGCTCGTTCCAATAAGGGTTATAACCTATGTTTTTGAAGCAAAAAGATGGGAATTCGGCATATTGTCAGCATACGGCTTGTTTATGAACCCAATTTACTTTGTGTTTTCATAAAATCGTTTGTCTGCATATTATCAGCAATTCATAGAACCTTTTGTTGGGTATGTTGTCAGCATTAACTCACGATTCATCCGGGGCATATGTCCACTTCAGGATCGGGACAAATATCCGCGTCTCATTTAATAAATCTGGGCAAATGTCCGGATGCCAAAAATGAAATCGGGGGCAAACGTCCGGATGCCAAAAATGAAATCGGGGCAAACGTCCACATGCCAAAAATGAAATCGGGCAGATGTCCGCTTTGGTATCGGGGCACATGTCCTCGGGGCAATTATCAGTCTTTTGATTGTTACCCTTCAAAAGACCTTCACGTACAGACTGAACAATCAAAACAAAGTGTCAAAAGCTGATCCGTAAAATTTTCATTGATGCTCTTTAAACATGGTCTAGTATCACTTTGTGAGAAATTTCATGATAGAAGGATGTGTCAAGTTCTTATTCATTTTATTACCGGGGGATTTTAATGAATTTTTGTGTTATTTCTTATATTGGTGAGTAAAACATTTAAAATTTCATTTCAATATTATTTGGAATCGGACATTCTGTCCCAAAAACTCGTGATGTTTTGTCCTGGATTTTTTGATCGGACGTTTTCCCCGCAGGAACCCCGGGAAGTGAAGCAGTGCCTGTTCACTGCGGTAAACAGGCACTGTTTTACTGGTAAAATAGGACCCAGTCACCAATGCTTGGGAGGTGCAAACCCTCTCTAAAATGGACAGCATGGCTTATTAACGCTCACCCTTGGAGAGAGTTGATACTCATGTTGTGATCACGATTAGCCATTGTGCAAAAATGTGGCCTTAAACACCAATAAATAAATAGATCGGACGTTTTGTCTCGGACGTTTTTGTCGATCAGACATTTTGTCTAGTATTCAATTTGATGATGCTATCCCATACAGTGGGCCAATGTTTCCTCTGGGTACCTCTTTCTGTTTAGGTTTGAGACCCTGATTCAGGTTGAGGTTCATAGAGGGTAAATTTAGTGATGCTACCCTGTGTGCAGGGTAGCATCACTAAATTCACCCTCTGGGGGACCTCATTTTGCAGATGATAGTCTTCTTATTTTCTGGCTTACAACTATTCAGGTTGGATAAAGAGTTATTATAAAGCTAATTTTTTGGTGCCATAGACTTTGATAATGGATACACAGTAGGTGTATATTATTGTGATTCAGAAGATTTTAAATTAACCACAGGTGTGAAAAAAAGGGTTCTGTGTGAAATTATGAAAAATGAAATTAGTTTCAACACCTTTCATTATGAGGTCATTAAGGGCACATTGGCAACCTGATGCATTTTCACAGCTATATATAACAATTCAAATGTGTTACAGGCACATTTAATCCTTTGAATAAATGAATTAGATTAATTAATAATTGGACACATGTGTAGATTTCTCTCTGTGTAGCAATATTGTCAGCCAGTTTTATGAGTTCTCATAGAAAAATAAAGAGTGACACATGTAGATGCTACTCCATTTGAAAGTCATCCATTGGCGTTAACAATATACAAGTACATGTGTGGTGAGTTGTAATATGTGTGTAAAACACTTGTTTCATATGATATCCATTGTATTTTTTTCTGTTGGGGATCAGCACAAAATGATGAAAGGTAACATTTAAATAAATACCATACCTGGTGGTTTCTTCATTTTGCAAAGGATTGGTGACCAAGTTCACATGTTTTTCAATGCCTGTCCGAATCCCAAACATTTGCCCAGCGGCCATTTGCCCCGGTTGCATTTTTCAAGAAAACGGACATTTCTCCCGGTATATAAATCAGAGGATGACATTTGCCCCCGAATAGATTTATTGGTTGAAAACGGATGTAATTAAATATTGAAACTGTTTATGTTAACATGAACACTGTCAGTAATGTGCAAGAAACTGTTTACTTTGTCATGAAATGCTATGTGAGTATTCTTTAAAAGGTGAAGTTTTACTGTCAATAAATTCTGCCTAGTGGGCTTTCGACATTTTATTTGTTGCTGCTAACAAGGTGGTCTCTGTGAGACTGCTACACTGCCCTCCCACACACCTGGGCCTCAGCAAGGCTTGTAGGTGTGGGAGGGCCAGTGTGGCCATCTTACAGAGACCACAAACATAGCATAGATCTGAAAAAATGTTGGTTTTAGGAATAGGCTGCTAAGGTAATCATTATTGTCTAAGGCCAGGAGGGCTCGTTTTTGCCCTCCTTAATTTTTTTAAGGCGAGCAGTAGATGAGCAAATAAATCGCTCTCCTGAAAACGCCAGACCTGTTTATTAACTTACCACGGCAAATGTCTGGTCTTGCATTTACCAACCGGGGTGAACGGCAAATGTCCATATGGCAATTGTCCGATTGGGGCAAATGTCTGCTCTGCTATCGGGACAAATGTCCACAGGGCAATTGTGCATATCCTGCCTGTTCTTGGCCAACTGGCACAAGTTGTGAGGTGATCTCAGAAGAAGCAGGTAACTTTTGGTATTTCTTTTCCTGAATACTATTCTGGTATCTGCAGACGGCCTGGAGTTTGTCTGCTTGGCATACATCTATTTTACATCCCTTGTCCATAGGCTGGTACACAGAGACAGCATCAAGCCCTCAACTGATGCTGGTAGAGTGGGTTTGAACACTTAGGGAACATTCTCAACTGAGGCATGAGAGACCAGTCCATTTTTTATACACCCGGCCACTACTCTATTAGCATATGTCACAGTCCCGATATCCACTTAGCCACCATCACTAGAGCAGCAACGATGCAGATGCTCGCGGTGCCATGTGAATCACAATTTTTCCTCATGATGCGGTGCGCATCGCAGTGCAAATAAAATCACAGAAGATTTTGAGAGTTGAGAATCCAGGATATTGCAACATAAAGACAACTCTCTCTCTCTCCCTCCCTCTCTCTGTCTTTCTACTTTCTCCTCTCTCTCTCTAGAGAGAGAAGAGATTAGAGACAGAGACAGACAGGCTGAGTGACATACAGATGGACACAGAGACAGACAGATAGACAGAAAGATATAGATAGAGATAGAGAGAGCGAGTTTGCTAGTAAGGAACCGATAATCGGAATCAGCAATTGGAACCGGCCGGTTATGTCACATCGGCCGATTATGACAACTGGCAGTTAAAAACCAGCAGTTTCTGGTTATTCTATATTTAACACTGACTATTAAAAATCCCTTTGATATCTGGCCATTTCAATAAAGTTTCCCCATTAAAACGTGTGTTATGCATGGCAGAAAATTTAGGGATTTGCAGAGCAGAGATATTACGGAATTTACCAACTGCAATTGGTATGAGATCGCCACCATTTCCCGATGATTGTAGTGTTCGTGTAAACATTGGAGAAACACATCAAGGGAGGTAACAAGTTGAAAAAAGAACACTGAATAACACATTCCGATGTACTTGTAAATCATTCATCATACGACTTCACAACACATATTAACATCAAAATTGTTATTCAAGTAAGACAAAGTATGTGTGCTCAGTATATTCCTGGTTAATACAGCCAGGTGTATTGTTTCATCACACAAAACCGTATTAACACTACCGGAATAAAATACAATCTTCACGAAAACAATATCGTGTGATTGTATCGTTAATAACAATCTTTTCCCCACACCCCAACCAAAATGCAAATATTATTTTGGCTAATATTGCCCAGCACTAAATATGCATACTCTGAAAACTTATGTGGTATTAAGCTTTCGTAATTGATGGTTTATCAATGAAATTCTGTAGTATAACAGGCATCAACAGATTTTCTTCAGTGTCCTACTTCAACCATCAGAATCGGCATAATCAGCAGAGAAATAACCAGTAATCGGTTGATAGCAAGTTTTGATAATCGGTTCATCACTGGAGTTTGCATAATATTTACCAGTCTCTTCACAGAGTTCGAAATTCAAGCCATTTAAGAGATGTTCTGTTACTTTTTCAGACCTATAATCTGAACATCTTGTAGTTGTGGTATTCAATATTAGTACATGAGTAGGGCTGCAAACGAATGCATCGAATTGTTCAGATGGATGAATCGTGAATTAAATCAGCAGGAATAAATAGCGATGCATTGAAAACTCAAATCAATGTTGCACCCGTAATTTACACATATGCAACCACCCACCCACCAACCCCTCCCTCCCCCCCCCCCAAAAAAAAAAAAAAAAAGAAAAGAAAAACAAACAAAAAACACCCCAAACCCAGAGTTTGTTGCTATGATTAGAAAACTCCTGTGAGTTTGTCGGGGAAGAGTCCAGCCACTTTTGCCACACTGATACATGTGCATGCAGTTGTAGCCAAGACTTGACTTTTATGCTTTATGCAATAAATTGATAAAATCACACCACTCTGTCTCTGAACAAAAATTGCCATTCAGTTTTCTTGAACTGTGGTTTGGAAGACGAAAATGAAATCCTGGGATTTTGATTTTGCGACCTATTTTGTTTTTGAAGAGGATTAACCTGTTAGAAAAATATTGTGATGGATTACCGCTAAAAAACTTTTCTGAATGAAATTTAGTTGGCATTTTTAATGAATATAATTTGATTTTTTCTGTATTGTGGTGTTTTTAGCATGATGCATGCTTCTTCCTAACAATATGTCTCTTTAACACATCTCATTAACACAGTTGGAAATCATCAGAATATCAATATCAGGAAGCTGCAAACAACAGAGTAAAAGTTCCCATTAGTAGCAGTTATGTCACTCTAATGATAGTATTACAGTTATGATTGAAAGAAGATGTACATGTATGTTACTTAATCCACTGCTTAATTTCTCTTTTCCAGGTTCTAATCTCTTTCTCAAGAAATCTTGTTTTGGCTATTAATATAAAAATATCTTGTTTCTCAGCTGCCTCCCTCAACATTAAAATTTTCCAAAAAAAAAAATTCCTTTCTCATCCTCTAAACTCTGCAAAAATCTTTTTTACCTATTTTATTTTTAACCAGTCAAAATCTACTATGATTCTTTTCAAACTTTAATATGTGATAAATATACAAACCAATGTGCAAAATTTCAAAAATGACTCTAACCGAGTGACCATTCACATGGTTTAGAGATGGCTAACTGAACTCTCGGCTATGTAAAAATTCTTGGGAAACTGCTTTTTTAGTCCCCTACCGGCAATGCCGAAGGGGACTATAGGTTTGCACTCTGTCCATCCGTCAGCCAGTCTGTCAGTCACACTTTAGTTTTCCAGACCTTTTTTTAGAAATACTTCAACTGAATGATTTCATTTTTAGTAACCTACTATAGAATGATGACTTACAGATTAAGTTTGAGTTTCATGCTGATTGCATTATTCTTGTGTGAGTTATGGCCCTTGGAAATACGGAAACGCACCAAAATATCAGTTTTCCGGACTTTTTTTACAAACACTTCAACGGAATGATTTCATTTTTGGGAACCTATAAAATGATGACTTACAGATCAAGTTTGAGTTTCATGCTGATTGCATTATTCTTGTGTGAGATATGGCCCTTGGAAATATGGAAACGTGCCGAAATATCAGTTTCCCGAACTTTTTTTTGAAATGGTTCCACTTAATAATTTGATTTTTGGTATTTGATTTTAGAATGATGAGATATAGATAATGTTTAAGATTCATGCTGATCACATCTAGATTATAACATTTGTATAATTATTAATGCTCATTAGTCCGGTAGGGGACATTGTATTGCTTCAGCAATACATGAGCTCTTGTTATCATTAAAAAGTATTCATATATTGCATAGAAGTGAAATATATATAGCCTCTAACGGCAAAAGTCTAAAAATCTGTCAAAACACAAGAAAGGCTGGTTAACTGGTAGAGTTCAAGGAGCCCATATTTGGGCTTTATTCTGAACTGCAGGTACCCAAAGTTAAAGGCTTCATATTTTTTGGTTGTCCTTTTCTTGGAAGTAAAATTACTTCATCTCCATCGATTTGCATTGTTACAATTTATGGGAGAGTGTGTGTAACAAGACAAAAATATGTGAACAAATCTTGAGGCTGAGAAAAAAATAGTACTCTACCAGTTAAGTTACTCACACTTTACCATTCAAGATGCAACTTTTGACTAACCGGTCATCGAATTTGCCTAACCACCACACAAATGAAACGAGCATTCTTGTCAAATTTTGCACACTGGGAAACTCCTAATTGCAAATTCAAAAAACAACTGTTGAATGACTAAATAATGTCTCATAATTCCAATTAGAATAAGGCTGTAATAACAAAAAATGTTTGTTTGCTTATTTCCTACCAACTCATCAAAATTACCCCTACTCGAAAGTTTTTATTGCCAGTTTCCGAGAAACTTTTTTTTTTCTTTCAAAAGTCCTAAAGTTGATATTGACTGGTGTGTCCATTACATTTTTCCTGTACATGTAAAATTGAGATTAATGATAATTTGATGACTAAAAAAATGTTATCATGAAAACTGTGTTCATGTTGAACAACAATATGCAATGTCCAAATGAAAGAGATTTTTTCTGTATTTTTTAACAGTTATCACCATAGAATTTTGTGTAATTTTGTAACATGCTTTGTTATCATGTATGTATAGAACCTATGGATGGAGTTCTTTGTTATAGTAGTTTCACGGTATGTCCTCAACATTTATTCTCTGTGAAATTGAAGGGAAAACACCTAATTGTCTGTTAACCCTTTACCCAATGAATTGGCTGCATCCGCCCACGTAATATGCAAATTCAGCAGTTGAAAAAAATAGTATTTTTCAAAAATATTTCAACAAAACCATATCATGTGACCCCTCATTGGAACGAGCTCGTCAATGATAAGGTTTTGTTGAAATTTTTTGAAAAAAATTAAAAAACTATATTTAAAATAATAAATTTTGAGATCGTCTGCTTTGGGTAAAGGGTTAAGTTAATTATACAGACCTTTTAAATGCGAAAAAGTAATTAAATAAAAATGGGAGCGCGGTGGCTCAGTAGGTAGAGATGCAGGCTGCAAGCCGAGAGGTCCTCGGTTCGAATCCCACCTGCGGCAACCGCGTTGTGTCCTTGGGCAAGACACTTCATCTCCATTGCCCGTGTGGGGGCACGATGACGCCGTGTACTAAGGCGTACTGCACGTCGATGGTACGCATGTCTTCAACCAATCTAACCCTGCCTGTGCTGCAGTGCAGAGTTACGATGTTGGGGAGCTGGCAGCTGCTCGTCGTTGCTCGGTGGTTCTCTCCGGGTACTCCGGCTTCCTCCACCCGTAAAACTGTCACGGTCATGATTAGCCATTGTGCATAAATATGTGACCTTAAACATCAATAAATAAATAAATAAATTAAATAAAAATATTTCCCCATCCACCTACCCAAATTTCAACACCTGGGTAGGGAATAGGCAAACAGGGATATTTTTAATATCTGCCGAAATGCTTCAAATTTCTGATGCATTTCTTACTGTTTTTAGTGATGCAAGAAAAAAATCGTCCTTATCAAAAAGATTACGGAAGAGTTGCCTGAGAGACCAGAAATTTTTTAATAGCCTTTTTTAAAATTTTTTAACTGATTGAGGGCTAGATTATTTTTGGTGGTCTGAAATTGTTATTCAGAATTTGTTGTCTTACAAATTATTGTAATAAAACAAATTTATATGAACAAAATACTATTTTTGTTTGACTGAATATGAAACATGAACAAGGAAAATATTGGATTTTGCTCTGGTACCCTCATTTTTTTGATTTCCCTGATAGTGGCTTCTAGCACCCAACCAGTTAACCCTTGACCCAACGAATCGACTGCGTAATATGCAAATTGATCAGTGGAAAAAATTAAATTTTTTGAAATATTTCAACAAAACCATATCATGTGACCCCCTCATTGGAACGAGCTCATTGAGTTCGTTCCAATGAGGGGTCACATGATATGGTTTTGTTGAAATTTTTTGAAAAATTTAAAAAACTTTATTTGAAATAATAAATTTTGATATCATCTGCGTTGGGTAAAGGGTTAAATATATTAGTTTGGTTCATTCCCACAATACCAATTCCCTTTTGACCAACTCCCACTAGGCCAATTCCCAAAAGACCAATTCCCGTTAGACCAACTGATATGTTCTACTTTTAAAATAATTTTATATCAATAATTAGATATATTAATAAATATTTATCGGTCATGATTTGCCATTGTGCATAAGAATGTGACCGTAAACACCAATAAATAAATAATAATAAATATTTATAAATGTATTTAATGTTATTGATATTTTTAGCTCAACTTGACAAAGTCAAGCTGAGCTATTGCCATCACTTCTTGTCCGTCGGCATACGTACGTACGTATGTATGTACGTACGTACATATGTACGTTAGTACGTTAGTGCATACAACCACAATTTCCTTTGGCACACCTCACAGGTCGCATTTATGATCAGATTACTTTGAAACTTGGTATGCTTGTTTGGGGAGACCTCTAGATGGGAGCTGTCAATTTTCTTCAATTTCCGTCAAAAAATGTTGCCGCGGCCAACGCTCTTAGAACTTAGTTTCGTCAAATCACAATATTTCCCTTTGGCACACCCTACAGGGCACATTTATGATTTGATTGCTTTGAAACCTGGTATGTTTATTTAGGGTGACCTCTAGATGGGAGCTATCGATTTTCTTCAATTTCTGGCAAAAAATGTTGCCACGGCCAACGTTCGTAGAACTTAGTTTAGTCAGACCTCAATATTTCCCTTTGGCACACCCTACAGGGCACATTTATGATCAGATTGCTTTGAAACCTGGTATGCTTGTTTGGGGAGACCTCTAGATGGGAGCTATCGATTTTCTTCAATTTCTGTCAAAAAATGTTGCCACGGCCAACATTCTTAGAACTTAGTTTAGTCAGAAGACTCAATATTTCCCTTTGGCACACCATACAGGGTACATTTATGATCGGATTGCTTTGAAACCTGGCATGCTTGTTTGGGGTGGCCTCTAGATGGGAGCTGTCGATTTTCTTCAATTTCTGTCAAAAAATGTTGCCGCGGCCAATGTTCTTCGAACTTAGTTTAGTCAAACCACAATATTTCCCTTTGGCACACCCTACAGGTCACATTTATGATTTCATTGCTTTGAAACCTGGTATGCTTATTTAGGGTGACCTCTAGATGGAAGCTATCGATTTTCTTCAATTTCCGTCAAAAAATGTTGCCGCGGCCAACATTTTTAGAACTCAGTTTAGTCAGACCACAATATTTCCCTTTGGCACACCCTACAGGGCACATTTATGATTTGATTGCTTTGAAACCTGGTATGCTTGTTTGGGGAGACCTCTAGATGGGAGCTATCGATTTTCTTCAATTTCCGTCAAAAAATGTTGCCGCGGCCAACGTTCTTAGAACATAGGTTAGTCAGAAGACTCAATATTTCCCTTTGGCACACCCTACAGGGCACATTTATGCTCGGATTGCTTTGAAACCTGGCATGCTTGTTTGGGGTGTCCTCTAGATGGGAGCTATCGATTTTCTTCAATTTCCATCAAAAAATGTTGCTGCAGCCAACATTCTTACAACTTAGTTTAGTCAGACCACAATATTTCCCTTTGGCTCACCCTACAGGGCACATTTATGATTAGATTGCTTTGAAACCTGGTATGCTTATTTATGGTGACCTCTAGATGGGAGCTATCGATTTTCTTCCATTTCCGTCAAAAAATGTTGCCACGGCCAACGTTCTTAGAATTTAGTCTAGTCAGACCACAATATTTCCCTTTTGTACACCCTACAGAGCACTATTATGATCGGATTGCTTTGAAACCTGGCATGCTTGTTTGGGGAGGCCTCTAGATGGGAGCTATCGATTTTCTTCGGTTTCTGTCAAAAAATATTGCCACTGGCCAAAAAAATGACATTGGTACCAATGATCTTCAATTTTGCCATTTCATTTATAACTTACCAAGTTCAAGTTTGTCAAGTTGAGCTACAGTGTCATTAACACTTTCATTTAGATGTTGGGCTGATTTTTCATAACAATTGTTACAGTAATCACACACTTTCAAAGGATGTGACTCTTTTGATTATTGTTTTGTGGTTGACAGATGTTGGGCTAATTTTCATAACAAAACAAACACAATCCTTTGTGTTGTATGTGATTTTAGTGAATGTGTGTCGAACAGTGGTTTATAGATAACAGTACCGGGTAATCACAAACTTTCAAATGATGTGAGCTTGTAAATGGGAAGGTCAATGCAGAATCATTTATCAACCAAGCCAAGTATTTGTACTCAGTATAAATGTTACATGTATTGCTGTTAAGTAATAGTTACTAACTAGGCTGGAGGTATTCATGAATTTGAACAACCCGCCAACGTGTGGTATGTGACGCCAAGCTGCGAAGCGGCGAGGTGTTCCTGCACATTGGCAGGTTGTCCAAATTCATGAATACCGACAGTGAGATTAGTAACTTACTTAACACGCCAATTCACAGAACGCAGAGATCCAGGTATGGTAAGTGAGTACAGGTGTTCAAGTGACGTCACTTGAACACCTAGTCTATTGTTCTTTCAGGTATTTCACATCTCTTACCAACCCGGAGAAGACAAAGGCATTGGTGTGTAAGGGTTATTACTTGCCAATGGTGGGCCACCACAACAAGATCATCCCATAAGTGGCAGATTATACTTGCCCGTAAATATCAACACTGCACCCTCAGGGAGGGATAGCACCTTTGACTTGAGACATTTTTTCTCGAACCTCTGTATTGCATTCACTGCATGTTGGATCTGAAAACGACTTATTTGATCAAATCATAATTTTAGGGGTTACTTGGATGACTAGACAAATTAAAATGCTTCGTTTCGATTTTGGTCCAACTGGCTAATTCAGTATGGCCACCATGACGTTTTGACACTGTCGGGGGCATATGCCATGCTTCATGTTGCTCTTGTTCAATTAACAGGAAAATTAAATTAAAAGGGATTTGATTACTTTCCTCTATTTTCAACATAAACTGAGCATTTAATCTATTGCATCTTTTGCTCATGGAGCTCTGCCAAACAAGATCTCATACATTAAATTCCATTAATGCATGTAAAATGGGACGATATACAAGGGTAATTCAGGGATTGTCAGGGTAATTTTTGGCTCCCCAACGATAGTTGTGTGAGCCTATGGCATGGCCCTCATGTCGGTCGGCGTCGTCCAGATTCATTCATTTTGAACTTTTGTGTGCAGGTTTTGATTTTACTTTTTGGCTCACCAACGATAGTTGTGTGAGCCTATGGCATAGCCCTCACGTTGGTGTTGGCGTCCACATTCATAAATTTTGAACTTTTGTGTTGTGGGGTTTTTTTTTTTTTTTATTTATTTTTTTGTTTTTTTTGTTCATTTAAATTATTGCATATTGCCATGGTGGTAACATGTACAGTTAAAACTAGAAGTCCTTTCACGAATAGTGCACTTATCTAGGCTTAATTGCGCATTGGAATCGCACGCAATTGCCATATCGAATGGCATCCAAAGCACGGCAGGTTCTCCTGGTTACTCATAGCAAACACATGCAATGTTTCTGCCAATGGACCTCCGGGTTACACGGAGGTCCATTGGCTGTAACATTGCTTGTGCACAGGCCATATGTACATAATTTGATAGCTTTACTTGGGCCATAACGCGCACATTAACGTGCATATCAACGTGCTATTTGTGCGCATTTCATGACAGGACTTCTAGTTTTAACTGTAACATGGTTCTTAGGGTTAGTATAATATTATTTAATCCTTTCCCGACTTAGTTATTTTAATTTTGGACTGATACCCCTTCTAGTCTGACATATTACAAGCTTTTTTATTAAGTTAACAGGAATGTACTAATAATTGATATGCAATTAACAGGCAGGGTTTATATTTCTTCTAAATTTTGGAGAATCCATTTCTATTCTCACAAAAATAGTTTCGAGAATCCATGCCTACTATGAGTGTCCCAGGATCCCATGAGGCCACCATGGTTGAACCCCTGTTGTATGCTGATAACACATGTTAACCCTTTAGAAATCAGGTTTTTAATTTTCAAAACATCAACTGAATATTTACAAAAACCCACAATATTTACCAATAAAACCTTGCAAATATGGATGTCCTTGGAACCAGCTCATTGAGCTGTTTCCAATGACAGCCATATTTGTACAATTTTTATTGACAAAGTACGGGATATTTCAGGTCATGTTAGCCTTGTATTGGTTAATTTGCTGCCGTTATGTTAGGTAAAGGGTTAAAGTGACCAATTCTTTTCACATGAATCCCAGCAGAAGTACAGTGAGAATCTGTATGGATTTTTGCTGGTTTTGTTGCGCGAATTTTTGCATGAATCGATTCTCGGAATTTCGTTGAAATATACATGTTAGCCCTGAACAGGTTAAATTTGTACTGAATGTATGGTGAAAGGAGATTGTTCATGGAAATTGTATTCAATTAACAGGGTTATTCATTTAAAAGATATCCAATTTAGAGGGCACCACTCTATAAGTTTGAAAATTAGATTCTGTTTTTTTTTCTTATTTCAGGACTATCCAAATCCGTGTTATATCCTTTTGTCTGCACAGAATTAAAGATTCCATATGAAGAATAAATATAAAGAGACCTTTTTTGAGCCTAAGTATGACTACGTACTCACTGAGTCCAGACTCGCCCATCGCCAATACCAGGGACATTGGTGATTATTGTCACATCATAGAGAAAGAAATGGCCCAACATCGCGATGATGATGGCAATGTGTACAGGCAGCTGGAACAGAAAGAAAGAGATTTGATGTTGGCTGCAGAGTTGGGCAAAGCGCTCTTGGACCGAAATCAAGAACTTGAAAACTCAAATGAACAGATGATGGATGAGTATACTCGTAAGCTAGAGGTGAGTTATATTTGTTTCTACATTGAGATATGCCTTATCACATACTTAACATTATGTCATGTTTTTAAGCTGTTGCATGGCCATGATAAAGTGTAGCCCACTAAATTGGATATCTCTTAACTGAATAACCCTGTTTATTGAATATAATTTCCCAACACAAAACCATTTACCATACCTCCAGTACAAATTTGACCTGTTAATAGAATATAGGTTATAGAGTAAACTCCTGTTAATTGAATAAAAAATCTTGAAACCTGTCAAGAAATTTCCCTGACTCTCCCAGTTTTCCTTTGTTTATAGACCTATTTGGCCTCAGGAGATCCAATACAGGTTTTTAATCTATTATATCTTGTTTGACAGAGCTCATGGAGCTCTGTCAAACAAGATATAATAGAATAAATGCTAAGCTTATCTCTAGAATACAGGATAGTGACACAGTCCCTGTTAATTAAATACTTCTGTTAATTGAATAATTTTTATTGGCAAAGTGTCTATTCATTTAACAGGGTTCCACTGTATAGCAATGGATGCTGAAAGTGACCTTAACCCATAAAAATATAAAAATATTTCAAATAGTAAATTTGATATAATCTGCATTGGGTAAAGGCCCTTTACCCAACGCAGATTATATAAAAATTTACTATTTGAAATATCTTTTCAAATTTTTCCCCAAATTTCAACAAAACCATATGTGACCACCTCATTGGAACGAGCTCAACAAGATGTCACATTCTGTGTTTTTGTTGAATTTTTTGAAAAATAATTCTTTTTCAGAATACTCATATTACACGGGCTGTGGCTGATTTGTTATGTAAAGGATTAAACCCCAATATATACATGTACATAACATCTACGGAGCTTGAACAGAGTTAGAATATTGAGAAGCTGACAGTTGCTTGTTGATGCTCGGTGGTTCTCTCTGGGTACTCTGGCTTCCTCCACCTGTAAAACTGTCATGGTCACGATTAGCCATTGTGCATAAGTATGTGATCTTAAACACCAATAAATAAATAAATAAATAAATCAAAACCAAGAGTTGAAAAGTATACAAGTTTGATTGTGAAAGGCGGAGGGCATGATGATTGATGTTTCATTTTCCAGATTAGGAAAGTGTAAATAAACAAATGCATGTGTCATCTGCTTTGTTTATAAAACTCAAGTTGAATCGATGACAAAAAAATAACAATAAACAACGAAAATAAGAAAGATAAACATTGTTCATTTAATAAAGTATTTTTCCAAGTTTAGCTCAAGTTAGTAGGGGAATTATTTTTAGACAGAAATGTATCACTGCCCCTTGTTTATTTTTGGCAGTTTTGCTTGTCGATCGAATTGGACCAATGTACTTCACACTTCTCACAGTGTTTTGTAACAGCACGATTCCACCGCGACTGCCCTGTAAATGATTTATGGGATAAACAAAATAAACGTAGAGTGTTTTCAAGTAAAAAAATTATTCTACTCGTTGGATTAAGAATGAAAGTGACTCGCTAGAGGCTCGTCGGTTTCATTCTTAATCGTACTCATAGAATAAATATTCTACTTGAAAACACTATACATTAGAACCTGTCTTGAGAGACCACCCTTTTTGCAAGGCAAAAGTGATCTCTCAAAACAGGTGGTCTCTCATAAGAGGTCCATTACAGAGTAAAACAACCAAATGGGACATGGTCACAGTGGTCTTTCAAGATAGGTGGTCTCTCACGACAGTGGTCTCTCAATAGAGGTTTTACTGTACTTTTACTCAATATTTATTTCTTCAAGATTTCATGAAAATGGTCTGTAAAACCATTTTAACCCCCTTCACTCTGATGTCAAAATACCAAAATTTCAGGAAGCTGTTTTTCCCAATAATGCATCTAGAAATTTAACCAATTTAATCTTGTTTGACAGAGCTCAATGAGCTCTGTCAAACGAGGTTGAATTGGTTAAATTTCTAGTTGCATTATGGGAAATTTTTTATGCCTGAAATTGAGATATTTTGACATCAGTGTGCAGGGGTTTAATGTATATTAATTTAAAGATCCAGAAATACCACAAAAAGCATTATTTCAGCAGGATATTAGTCATATGGGGACTTAAAGCTTGAGTTTGAAACCCTTCCCTCCATAAAAACATGATTTCAGTTTATTTTCTAAGGGTGTAATCACATCCTGACCATTACCCCAAGGAAATGTGTATTATGCTCTTGACAACAGGTGTATGTTAATTGTGCATAATCCACATGTCAATGGTGGAATATGATCCAATAGAATATGATCTGATCAAAATATTTTGTGTCATTTAATTGGAAAGATCTGTTCAATACATGATTCACGATAAAAAAACAAGAATTATATAAACTTACATCGAGTTTCAAGTAATTGAACTGGTCATTATGTCAGACAAAAGGGAATTTATGCCTCAAAGGAACATGTGCATGTCTATATAATACACCTGTCTAAAGAATGTGAGCAGATCAAAATCTTGTGTTTTCTGTCGGACAAGTGAATTTATGCCTCAAAGCAACATCCACCTGTCTAATGAATGTGAGATCAAAATCTTAGTATTTTTATACTGTACCAATGACCCAGACATAGCTGGTGCTAACTCTTAAAATATAGGGCCAAACACAAATTTTGCCCCCCAATCCCCAAAATTTGCATCTAAAACTAAAGAAAACATGTCCTGAAAGGCCCTCCACACCTCGCCCCCACTGCGCATGCGCAGTGTCAAGGACGTTCCGAAATTGGCGCCATTTATCATTCTAAGTTTGGCCCTTCATCAGTTAACATCTGACTGATCTTTGTGCTTTTAAATCTCAGTTTAAATGATGCCAGACACATAAATATTAGTGAAATGGTGATTCTAAGGAGGATAGAAAAGGAGGAGAGGAAAAGAATGTGTGACAGAATATTATCAGGGCTGTAACTTAAAATTTTTTAATGAAATTATGTTAAGTTACCTATTTTCAAGGCAGCAGCCATTTTGTTGTCATTCTGATTATTTAGTTACACTGTTTTTTCAAGTGTTTTTCCTCTCTCCCTGTCCTTTAAGTTCCCCCTTGCTATTCTCCCATGCTTTTGGCATAGTTTCTGTAATTATTATTACTAAAATTTCTTGGGAGTTTTAGCTTAATAACAGAATGAATTCTGTTCTTTCCCCATGTTTACGTCTTCACCTACGGGTGGTTAGGCGTTGTGTTCTGCATCTACCATCTGATGTTCTGCAGTTTCTTCCCTGGAAGTCTCTGTTTTGCATCAGATGGTGTATTTTTGGTAACTGATTTCGGGCCTGGGTGCCTGGAGTCTTATTTTAGTGTTTTTACACTCATTGTTTACATTTACAACAGCCCTCTGTGTGAGGGGGGGATTTCTAAATAATAATATCTTTATGTTATTTTAATCATAACTAGATACATTATTATTGTTCGTAAGTGTTGAATAAATTGTTTAAAATATTTTTAAAATTTTTGTCCACACTTAGGCTTGGGATCCATTGGGGCTCAACGTTACTTTTCAGAAACTTGGGCTGTTCTGAAAAAATATTTTTTCAAAATATTTTGATTTCAATTATTTTTTCTATATTAATGGATCATATTATTATTATGTATTTTGATTGCCAGGGGTTAGTGCGAGTACCAGGACTTGTTTTCTTTTCACATTGAAAGGATATTGATCAATTGTTTTAAGAGGAAGTCTTCCTCTGACCTTATTATCATTCTATATGTGGTCAGTGTACTCGCATTAACTCCTGTTCTGTATCGTATGATTTCGATGACAATATGGGAAGCGTGTGTCACGGTATGTTGTTGGGGATTTGGACACTCCGGTCCTTTCCCCGCAGGGTCACTCTACTTTATCAATTTCTATTTCAGACGATCAAGATTAGGGTGATGTATCTGTGATGTCTTCCAACAGTGTGCCTCCGTCGTCACAATTAATGAAGGGCTAGCGGAAAAGTGCTCATGTAATACGCCAATTGCCTAAGAGGACCCTAGTAGGTTCGACGGCCTTTGACGTCCGCTAGCTCGCCCGGTGTAGCGTCCATTCACCGAATGGTTCGGCAGCCGGGTTCGTCCGTTGCGGTCTAGAAGGAATTTTGGGGTGATGCGAGCACTATAAAATTAACTTAATGCACACCCAGTGACGGCGGATCGGAGGGAGAACGGAGGAAGCCTTTTAGTCCGGTTCATAGCTCGTTCCGGTCCATCCGGACGGCAAGCGAGAGAGGCCCCTCTCTCGATCAACAACATCTGGCCCCAGATGTTGTGGTACAAATGTGTCGTTAGCGGAGCATACGTCCGTCGCTCGGGACGCTCCGTTGTATAGGCAGTCCGCTGAGACTGCTAAGGCTTCCTCTTCTCGTCAGCGCACACGACCGCACCTTGGCTGCGTGACCGCCGATATATTACCAGCTTCGCCGATCAAGGATTCTTCGGCGACCAGGTCACACCATCCGGCAGCCAGGGATTCGAGACCGATGGACTCCGGACGTTCGCATAGGAAGTATGCGGGAGCCATCTGATGCGGAGCTGCCCTCGGCGAAGCACCGATAGACTGCGCCTCCGCAGGTCTCGACGCCGGACATTCTTGTGCACATAGCACAGCTTATCGCAGCATCCCAGCAGCCGACAGAAACGGTGTCGGATCGAGAATTATCCGACAGCGCTGGGTCGGTAGCCGGGGACTCGAGGCCTGCAGACTCCGGACGTTCGCATAGGATGTGTGCGGGAGTCAACGTACACGGAGCTTCCAGCGGCAATGCATCGTAAGTCCGCTACTGCACAGGCCTCGGGAACGGACGTGCTTTCCTTAATAGCACAGTTTATCGCAGCATCCCAGCATCAACTGAATCTGTCGCATATATTTTATCCGACGATGCTGGGTCGGGACGCTCCGCGGAAGCGGGTACGGACGTCCGAAAGTTTCATCCGGTCCGACGGGATACCGAAAGGGATTCGGTGGATTTCAAGCTTTCCCTTTCGGAACAACATATGCTGCGATGTCGGATAAGAAACTGATAGCGTCGGTGGACTTAGAAATTTTTGGTTCGGTTCAGGGACATCGTCCCTCAGTTCCGACATAGTCCAATAATGTCACACAAACTTTCGAATTATTGAATGACGCTATATATATTATTATTTTATGCTTGCTATCCAAGCATTTCTGGTTTCTTGTTCGAAGAGTTATGGAGATGTCTTTCAAAAGTGTGCCTCTGTCGTCATAGTTAATGAAGAGTTAGCGGCAATAAGTGCTCATGGAATATGTCTATCGCTTACGGAGTGACATTCGCTAGCTCACCCGGTGTAGCGTACATTCATCGAATGGTTCGGCTGCCGGGTTCGTCCGTTGCGGTCTAGGAAGGAGATTTGGGTGATGCGAGCACTTTAATTACTTTAGTACTCACCCAGTGACGGCAGATTGAGGACAGATCGGAGGAAGCCAACAACATAGGGGACCGCATGTTGTGGTTCAGATATTTTACATTCGGAGCATATGTCCGTTGCTCGGGACGCTCCGTTATATTGACAGTCCGAGAGACTGTCTTTAATGCTTCCTCATCCTCACAGCAGGGTACACGACCGCACATTGGCTACGTGACCTCGAGTATCCGATCAGTTTCGGCATTCAGTGATTCCACAGCGAATAGGTCGCGCCATCCGGTAGCCAAGGAACACGAGGCCTATACACTCCGTTCGCTCGCATATTGGAAGTATGCACGGGGTAACGATCTCGGAGCTTCCTGCGGCAATGCATCGTAAGACCGCTGCTCCTCAGGCCTCAGTGACGGACGTGCTATCCGAGTTAGCACAGTTGTTTCGCAGCATCCCAGCAATTGACGGTTTCTCGGTCGAATCAGGAATTATCCGACGGCGCTGGGTCGGTGCGGTCCGCGGTTGCATCAAGCTACGGACGACCGAACGCTTTATAGGGTCCGACAGGATGGCGAAAGGGATTCGAAAGATTTCGAGTTTTCCCTTTAGTAGTATCGGAAGATGCCTTTCATATCTTCTGGCATTTCTTCCAGTGATTATTTTTCGGACTTCATTGCTGCGATCTTGGATAAGAGACTTATAGCGTCATTGGACTCGGATTTTTCGATCGGTACAGGGACTTTGTCCCTGACTTACCGACGCAGTCCAATATTGTCATTACAACATGTGTTTTATTTTTCGACGCTATATATTATATATATATACAAGCCTGCTACTAAGCATGATAGTTTAGTTTCTTGTCCGCGTGGCTCATTTCTGCCATTTTATCTTTTTTACATATAGTTTATTTTGGCAGAGCAGGGCATACCGAGAGTTCATATGCGTCTAGACGGTGTGATTAAAGACTGCATATATTCTTTTTCGCCGTTTATGTCTTTTCCAATTTCAATGTTGGGAACGACATTATGTATAGTAGACTTAACTTAGACGCTTTATTATACGTAATCCGCCTTACTGAGGCGTTATCATTACGTCTTCAAGAAAAGATTTACGGGATATTATTCTCAATGTAATTTCTTTTGAGGGCAGTAGTTTGTTCACGTATAACTCCGCCCTTCAGTGGCTGATTGGAGTTGGTTAGACGTGATGCAGCCCTAGCTACATCCACGCGTGGATAGTAGGTTAAGAACTCTCTCAGAGTCGCTTCGTTCTCGGAGGAGCTTCTCTTCGACGGCAACTTTCCGGCAATCCATGAATTGCTTGATTTATACATTCTCTTGTCTATCTAGTGTTACAAGAGATTCAGACTGGGGCAAACATTCGGTGGTTGACTCAGAGAGTGCCGCCGCAGTTGCCGGACCCTAGTGTGGCTGTTATGACGGTTGCCAGTCAAACAGATTGGGATATATACTGATCCCTACGGATTCGAAGTGCCAGGGTCTTTGGGTTCCGCAGTCTTTTAGCTATCAGTTTAACTTCCGCGGAATAATGTTTTTTAGGCTTGCTTTATGTCATTGCATGAACATTATTCAGAAACGCATGCCCAAATTCCTGTCCTTTAATTCGACAGTAGTGGCGTATCTCCGGAACCAGGGAGGCACTCTTTCGTTTCCGTTATTCAATTTAATGGAAAGAATCCGTCTGTTGGTTATAGTACACCAAGTTCAGTTTTGGTCCGTCATATTCTGGGTCGTCTGATTGTTTTATCGCACTCCCGTTCTCTTACGGGTCGCTTGTTGCTGTCAGAATGGACTCTCAACAAACAAGTATTTAATCAGATTTGCTATCTATGGGAGTGCCCAATGATGTTTTATTTATGACACAGCTTGCTAATCAATTGCAGACGTATGTGTTGGCTTGTCCAGATCTCTGAGCTAATACTGTTAACGCTCTATTGATCTATAGGACGGAATGATAGGATACGCGTATCCTCCGGCGCTGTTGTTTTAGCAGGTATTGCTAAGATAAACAACCACAATACATTTCTGTTGATAGCATCTCTATCTTCACAGAGATCATGAGTAATTTACTCTCTTGTCTACTGTGGATTTTAACGTGAAATCTTCCTCTATGTGAGGATCTTTTTTCACTGGGTAAATCGTGTCATCTTTATCACAACCAGCAAGGTCGCAGCCTTCATGTATTCCGTTGTGTGGTCCGTATTGCATTGTAAGCACTGTACTGGACGAGCTTTGGATGCGATTTCTTACTATAGGAGATCCTCTTCTTCGCTATTCTATGCGACTAAAGTGGAGGCTCTTCCGTCGTGGTGTAGGGATCATTATGTTCATATGGTTGATCCCTCCATACTACTCATTGCTAGTTTTTAGTATACTTGTTTCACAAGATCTACTGCAGCCTGTTGTTATTTAGGTTATAGGTTTATGTTACCTCATACCTATCCACTCTACGATAGTTTACAATTGAGTCTTTTGTCTCTTTATCTAAGTCAGTTAGTAACTTTTTGATAAATAGACTCAGAATCTTTAGATTAAATTCCTATACGGATTTTAACTTCGGTTCTTATTTAGCTAAGTAATCATTTGAGCCTCTGGAAACAGTAGTTTTCAAATTCTGACCTTTTAGACAGTAATTCTGTTGGTTTCTGTTTTACTGTAGAGTCAGTGAGTTTCATGCACTATCAATGGATGATTTTCACTTTCATAGTTTCGGAATCAATACTTCCGTTACTATTTAGGTTGGATTGTTGCATAAGAGTTAGGCTCCTATTATCCGGAACCTATTATTTTAAGGTCCTTCCGTCTTCGTATGGGCATAGGCCTTTACTCTTTCCGGGTACAGTTTATGTATTTATAAACAGATATCTGTTTATTACAAGGGCGTAAGCTTCTTCTGTCTTTGATGTCTAGTAGAAGGACGTTACGCTCCATTTTATTGTTAATGGATTCTATTAACTAGCGTACTGCTTATGGTATATCATTGGCTTAGCAGTTGTGCTTAAGATTTCGGCTCATGAAGTAAGAGTTCTTCTACTTCTTGGGCTTACATTAATAGTGTTGCTATTATAGATTTTTGAAGGCTGCTCATTGCGCTCAGCCATCCATTCATGAATTTTATCTCAGAAATATCGAGTCCATTTCTGGAGACCTCTATTGTTAGGTCTATTATCTACTGCTCAGAATGTCATTCACTTAACAGTTGCTACTATAGCTAGGTAGGCTGTCTGTTTCGGCAGTGTCTCCGTTCGGCTGCCCTCTTCGCTCTGGGCTATTTGACCCAGGGCAAGAAAAAGGGGGGGGGGGGGGAGGGTGTTCCTTTGGGTCACCTGTTTTTACTATGAAAACAAGGGGATACCTCCTCCGGAGTTAGTAATTCTGAGCTGTTATTGGGATGGTTGTTTAGTGAGAAGTTTAAGTTTATAAAATTCATTCAAGTTTTAGTTTTTAAAGTATAGCTTTTGAATATTGCATATGTCAACGGACATGATTATGCAATTCTCACACACTTTTAGGAGTATAAGAGTCTCTATTCTCTAGACTTACTTTATTATTGGCTTACTTTAAAAATTAGTAGTATAAGGATTATTGGATATTAATAGAGTACATGGATGTATGAAGCTCAATTTTTGGAAGGTGTTGTATCTTTCTAATTTATCATAAATAAGAAAGATACATGTAAGGCCTATTACTTCTTTTCCCTACAGGGGATGACTCTATTTTATTTTATTGAGCGTATTCCATTTTGCTCTATGTCCTTGGCCCTCCAGCCTTTTTACTATTCAGCTATGTCTGGGTCATTGGTACAGTATAAAAATGTTAAAAAATTTATAGTAATTTATATATTTTTTATACTTACCAATGACCCAGACGGGGATGGCCCTCCCAGGAGTTGGGAACTCTTGCCTCCCCGCTGAGTACATAGCGCTTACCAGGCACTGGTTATTAGAATGATAAATGGCGCCAATTTCGGAACGTCCTTGACACTGCGCATGCGCAGTGGGGGCGAGGTGTGGAGGGCCTTTCAGGACATGTTTTCTTTAGTTTTAGATGCAAATTTTGGGGATTGGGGGGCAAAATTTGTGTTTGGCCCTATATTTTAAGAGTTAGCACCAGCTATGTCTGGGTCATTGGTAAGTATAAAAAATATATAAATTACTATAAATTTTTTAACTTTTTTTTGTCAGTCACAAGTGAATTGGTGCCTGTTGAACATGCAAATTGTTCCCGTCATTGACCATTTATTAATTATTTATTTATTGGGGTTTAATGACACTTTCGACAGCCAGGGTCACCTTGTGTCGGACAGTTTTACTGGTGAAGGAAACCGGAGTACCCAGAGAGAACCACCAAGCAATGGCGAGTAACCGTCAAGCTCCCCAACATTCTAACTCCACACAAGCAGGGTAGCATTGGTTGAAGTCAAGTGCACCAATGACGTGCAGTACGCTTTAGTACACAACAGCACCGTGCCCCCATGTGGGCAGTTGAGATTAAGTGTCTTTCCCAAGGACACAGCATGGTTGCTGAAGGTGGAATTCGAACCAAGGAACTCTCAGCTTGCAGTCTGCATCTCTACCAACTGAGCAACCGTGTTCCCGTCAGTGACCATAATTGGCACCTTATTTGCAGGCTTGGATATCTGTGCAATGTGGTGAACCAGTACCCACCCATGATGGGCTTCGCCATGTATAGTATTGTCAAAAAGACCATTATACTATTACATATGTTGGTTTGGAGAGGGTAATGTAATTGTCTTTCTAGGCATATTCTCTGATCATAAAACTAAAATATTAGTTTTTTGGTTCTGAAACCATACTGGCAAAGTTCATGTTAAAGTTGAGCATATTTAATTGAATATCTCTTACCAGTAATTGAATAACCTTGTGATTGAATATACCTTTCAAACACAAAACCATTTACTATACTTGCAGCTCAAATGTGACCAGTTACAGGCCTTCAAATTTGCCTGGATTTAAGAGAATCTATGTTGATTCTTGCAAACTCATGCCACGAGGATCAATTTTTAGTTCATAAATAATTTAGACTTTGAAAGAACTGTTATACCCTTTCGTGTGCAACTAGTACATATTCTATAGTAAATAACAACCTCATATATTAATATTTGCATGAGTTAAACCTTGAGGGCCTAGTTTTAATTCTGAGAGTTACTTGCCTGATATGTACGTGTACATGTAGAACACATGTTCCAACGCACCGACTTGTCTTGCTAATGGAAATGACAGTATGTTGACAGTGGTTTCTAGTGAAGTCTTGGCTGCCTGTATAGACAGCCAAGACTTCACGAGACACAACTGCTAAGTCAGATTTACCTTGTTATGGTGCAGCAAAAAGTAAGTTGAATTATCTAGTCTTTTAAGGATACTTTCAGAATCTATGATGAAATTCAAATGAACGTTTTTGAGAAGCAAAGTTGTTCTCATTGTTTTTCTTGTGAGAATTATTTCCGAGAATCGATTCTGATTCTCACATGAATTTTAAGCCTTGTGTTAATTTCATATAGGTTAACCCTCTGCACAATGATGTTAGAACACCAAAAATTCAATTACCATTCTCAGTGAGCCTAAGATTGAATAGGTTAAATTACTAGTTTCTTTGTGGGAAAAGCTTACAGCTTGGAACTTTGTGGGAAAAGCTTACAGCTTGGAATATTAATTTTCCACTTCAGTTTGAAGGAAGTTAATTGGAGAAAAAAATCTTATAATATGTTGGGAAATTAACCTGACAAATACCTATTTGGTGTCAGTGCACCCCAAGTTAATATATTAATCAATTTAATCAACCAGTGCTTCATTAATTGAAGTTTTGCTGATGATGCCGGAGACACTCCAATAATTTGTAATAAAACAAATATTGAACAAATTCAGTCCACCAAACATAATCTAGCCCTCAATCAGTTAACCCTTTACCTAACGCATCCGAATCCACCGTGTAATATGCAAATTGAGCAGTTGAACAAATTTAATTTTTCAAAATATTTCAACAAATCCATATCATGTGACCCCTGGTTTTGTTGAAATTTTTTGAAAAATTTAAAAAAATTATATTTAAAATAATAAATTTTGATATCGTCTGCGTTGGGTAAATGGTTAAAGGCATGTTTCTGACTTCCTCAAACTTCATGGCCTTGGATTGGGTACCTCAAAATGCAATCCTAAGAATGTCTTGACATCGTGCAGGATTCAATTTAAGCTGAAAATTTTGAATAACAATTTACTATTCATTTAGAAAAATCGCTCAGCTGTTAATGAAGAGTATGTCAGACTGATATTTATTAACTTGCAGAATTCCAAAATTACACATGTAGTTGCAAAATGCAATATGAGCCAGTTAAAACGAGCCCTGTTATCATAGCAGTTATTTCTTGGCAAATCTTTGCTGCCGACGGAGACAGCCAAGACTTGACTTGAAATCACTGGCAAGCTACCAGACAACAGGTAGTGGATATACAGTGGATCCCACTTAATTGGATATCTCTTAACTGAATAACTCTGTTAATTGAATATAATTTTCCATCACAAAACCATTGACAATACCTTCAGTACAAATTTGATCTGTTAATTGAATATAGGTTGTAAAGTAAACTCCAGTTAATTGAATAAAATATCTTGTAACCTGTTGAGAAATTACCCTGAATCTCCCATGTTTTCCTTTGTTTACAGACCAATTTGGCTTCAGTACATCCAATACAGGCATTTAGTCTATTGTATAGGGGGCGCGGTGGCATTGCGGTTCTCGTCAGATCATCAAAGTTAAGCAACATCGAACTCGGTTACTCCTCAGATGGGTGACTGTCTGAGCGATCGATTTGGACTCCTGCATTGTGTCCTTGGGCAAGGCACTTAACCCTGATTGTCCACATGGGGGCACGATGACGCCGTGTACTAAGACATACTGTACGTCGATGTTGCGCATGTCTTCAACCAATCTATCCCTGCCTGTGCTGCAGTGCGGAGTTACGATGTTGGGGAGCTGGCAGCTGCTCGTAGTTGCTCCGTGGTTCCCTCTGGGTACTCCGGCTTCCTCAACCCATAAAACCGTAACGGTCATGATTAGCCATTGTGGATAAGTGTGACCTTAAACACCAATAAATAAATAAATTAATCTATTATATCTTGTTTGACAGAACTCATGGAGCTCAAACAAGATATAATAGAATAAATGCTAAGTTTATCTCTAGAATACCAGAAAGTGACAAAATCCCTGTTAATTGATTACTCCAGTTAATTGAATAATTTTCATTGGCAAACTGGCTAATCATTTCACAGGATTCCACTGTACTGTGAAATTTTGTAAACCTTTAAGGGTTAGACAAAATTACTTGATAACAAGATACAAGGACCTATTTCTCTTCATTTATGGTACACACACAATATACAGATGCATCTTTACTATATTTTAGATTCTTGAACAAGAAAAATACGAGCTTCATTTGAGATTAGAAAATGTTGAGGCAGAATATGATAGTACTGTCAAGGAGCTGCAATATGATATAAACCAGCTAAGGGGAGAGTTGCGGAAAGTTCACAGACAAAGCTCGTGTTCCAGAGAGTTTGACAAAGAAGCTAAAATTGATGAGCTAACAAAAGAAAACAAGCTTTTACAGGATCAGTTGTTGCAGGTATATATGTTTTGTATGAAACTTGTTCTCTTGTAGACTGTTTGTATTTTAATGCAAATTGGTTAGAATGATAGTATGTCAGGTTTGTTTTTAACCCTTTACCTAACACAGTATTTTTAAAAAATAAATTAAATTTTTCATTTTCGAAAACAAATTTCACAATTTTTCAATAAAACCATACAAATATGGATATCATTAGAACCAGCTTGTTGAGCTGGTTCAAATGATATTCATATTTGAATGGTTTTATTGAGAAACTTCCGAGAAACTTCGAAAAGTCGAAGGGGTATCTAGTGGAGACCTTCATCCATTCGTCCGTCCCTCCATGCCAACATTTTCCCTTGTATCACAGCCACTGCTACTCAGATTTGAATGGTATTTAATGTTGTGATAGAGCATCATGGGGGAACGATACCTCTGTAGCGTGAGTTTCTTCCACACATTTTTTCAAGAGTTATGGTACTTTTTCACTCTGTCGACTTAGAAATTTTTTTGCGGTCGGGGGCATTAGCAGTGCTTTGCGATACAGACCTCTTGTTCTGGTTAATTTTCTGGCTTTTTGGCCACTATGTTAGGTAAAGGGTTAACAGGCTTTGATTTTTCAGTAAAAAATTTTCAATTCTTGTACTTTTTAAAAACTGAATAACTTTTATTCAATTTATTTTATTAATGTAAAGTATAAATATACTTGACCTGCGATATAAATCCTCTAATTTAAAAGTGAGAAGCATAATATAATTGCATATGGTACAGCAGAGAAAGTTTCCTTCAGCACTAATCGCCAAGCTAAACTACACAAAACCAACCACCAACAGACCCAACTAAGGGAATGCTAGTTAACCAAGGATATACGGCGCCAGCATAGAACACAACGAATACTCAGTTTTAATTATGTATTAGTATCAGAAGACTGCACCACTTAATTCTAATTACTACCCATCATGAAAATTGGCAAGAACGTCTCTTATTCAGAATTTCCGAGTGTCATAGAATTCAGAAAGGATGCTGGTTATATTGCAAATTGCATAGCAGGGGTTCAAACCCATGCGGAGAGAGTTTTCTTTGACACCAAATGCCCAGCAAAATTATACTAAACCATGCACACCACTCGGCCACCGACACACCCAACTAAGGGAATGCTGGTTAACCAAGGATTAACAGGGTCAGCACAGAGCACATGGAATACTCAATTTTAAGTACTAATATCAGAAGATTGCATCACTTAATTCCATATCCTACACTTCATGGAAATCAGAGAAAACGTCTCTTTCAAATTTCTGAATTTCCATAGAATCAAGAAAGGATGCTCATTGTTTTGCAAATGACACAGTGGGGGCTTGAATGCACCTGGAGAGAGTTTCCTTCGTTACCAAATTTCTAAATTTAGATAATTCAGCTTTAGTGTGCAGATGGTTAAAGAGTGAATCCAGCGTTTAACTCGTTATCTGACAAATCAGCCACATCTGCCTGCATTATTTACAAATTGAGCAGCTGAAAAAAGTGTATTTTTCAAAATATTAAAAAAACCCTGATTTCATGTGACCCTCATTGGAACGAGCTCATTGAACTTTTTCCAATAGAGGTGTCACATGATTTGTTTTTGTTGACGTTTTTTTTAAAAAGTTACAAAACAATATTTAAAATATTAAATTTTGAATGCCGGTGTGTTGGGTAAAGGGTTAAGCTGTCTGTAGTAGTGACTTTGAGTGTGGATTTACTCTCCACTACAACTGGCGAAGCAAATATATTTAACTGCATGACTGTTATGTTTTTAGTGAATCCCGAGGAATTGGAGAAGTGCTTGTTTACTGTGTTGATCTTTACTGGTAAAATAGGGTATGGTAACCAGTGCCTGGGGTAACTGTCTTCTGTAGTGCTCAGCATACAGTACAGTCACCATGGACTGGCCATAATCCAAGCGTGGACAGTTATGTCCACACATGCGTTTAACAAGTAATAAAAATCATCATCAGCAAAATTTTAATTAATGAAGCATCAGGTTGAACCTGGTGCTTCATTTATTAAAATTTTATGATTATTCCTATAATTAGTGTTTGGAATTTAATATTATAGCATCCGTGGAAATATTGCCGACTCATGGAAAGCGACCAGTCCATGGTGGCCGTACCATAGGTATTAACAGTTGGCTAAGCATCACATTACAATTGGCTAAACATGACTTTACACTTGTGTTGCTTCCATAATGTAGGCCCAGTTACTAAATGTGATCTTAATTACCACTAAATAAATAATGACAAAGTGTAGGTTTCAATTTGTGTTTATATTTGTAGGCTGTACATTCGTGTGATGAGTTGTCAACACAAAAGGGTAAACTGGAAGATCAGGTAGCTTCTCACAGAACGTCACTGCATGAACATGTTACACATATTGACATGTTGCGTGAAGAGGTAAGTTACTGTTTTAACTCCACTGAATACAACTAGGAGGTGATACTTGCACACAAAGTTCTCGAAAAATTAAAATTGGGCTTAACCAACACCTTTGTGACTTTGAAAATTAATTCAGCACATTAACAGTTGCTATCAGTGATGCAAAATTGTTATGCTGAATCTCTTGGAGCTATTAGACATAAAGAAGGACAGCTGTAGTTATCAAAATAATATAAATTGACTTGTTGGCTGTAACCAACAAGCTTTCAAGTTAAAATTAAATGTGGAAAAGCCATTGTCTTCTCCAGTGAAAGTGTTGTCAGAGTATGATGGCTGTGGAGAGAAAAGTTTGGTTCATTGAATAAATTTGGCTGGATTATGTATTAGTTGTTTTTAATTAATCAATTGAAAGCTTTTCTACCATTATTTTGTTACAACTTCCAAATGGAAAATGAATAAATATTTTCTAATTCTTTTGAATTGTAGTGTTATAGACTCGGTCAATATAGTGTTAGGCACTCACCATAGGCTATGATCAGGCTCTCTTTGTAATCTGTCAGGCTTTTTGGGGAACGTCCGTCAATGTCAGATATCTGGAAGAACTGCCCAGTTTAAATCTGTGCAATAATGCAACTCAGGCACGTTCCAATTCTAAGGAGTATGCTCGGTAACAGTTGTATAGGCATCCAGTCTTTTCGTACCATAAATTCTCGTTCCGTTACAGTAGTTAACCCTTTACCCAACGTAACGGCCAAAACCGGCCAGCGCTATTCTCAAAAATCGCCAATTAATTTTAAAAATATTTTCATTTTTTGTCTCAAAAACATAGGTTATGACCCCTCGTTGGAACGAGCTCGTCGAGCTCGTTCCAACGAGGGGTCATAACCTATGTTTTTGAGACAAAAAATGAAAAAATTTAGTTATTCAAGAATTTTTTTTGCAAGTGTCGTCTGCTTTTCATGTTAGGTAAAGGGTTAAGAAAGAGCAGTTAAGAGAAGAAAGTCACATTTGTGTTGGTTGTTATTGTTGTGGTGAACTCGCAGAATATACTTCTTGTGTTGAAGCAATAATTTAGGGGATTTTTTTTTCATGTATTAGTAATTAACCAACACAAGTGAGGCTACACAAAGTAGAGCTGCTTTTCAGGCCAGGTTTTGTTAAATTGCATGTGGGAGGGTGATTTTTATTTTCTTGTAATTATTTCTTTGCCATCTGATCTTCATATTCTTGTTTGTTTTATGTTTTAGGCCTCATATCTATAGAAATTGAGAATAGTATGGGTGGTGGTGTATTTCATACCGTGAGTGCAACAAGGCTTTGCAGTGCTTTTTTGCAATGCTAAAGTATTGCAAAGCCTTGTTGCACTCGAGGGACAAATTTATCAATTTTATTAGCTTGGGTAAAATATCGTACAAAAACCATTTAATTTTTATTTTTCTTCTGTTTGCATTGGTTATAAAAAAGAGAATATCCGGCAGCCAAAAGAACCATGCAGGAGGGCCTGAGAAACATATTCTCAACTTTTTTAGGCCTTATAGTCCAAAATTTAAAGGACTTGTTTATTCTTGATGGGTTGAAAAAAATACTTGCCTTTGTGAAGGGACCAGCCTGGTAGTGAATTTTAGGGAGAAGTGACATGTGCAGAGTTAGCAGCAGTTGAAGGCAAGAGCACCAGCTATGTTCAATACACCTTAGTACACAGTACCACCATGCCCCTACATGGGCAATCAGTATTAAGTATTTTATCTACGGACACTAAGCAGTTACCGCCCGCCAAGATCGAACTGTCAACCTTTCGTATTGAAGTTCTCTGCTCTAACCACTGAGCCACTGCTCTCCCTTCGTTCCAGTTATGGATTATAAAGCTATTATTTGCACTGAATCAGTGAATAAATTAACAAAAGTTGGACATCTGTAAGAGTATTTAACTGATTCTCTTAGTTAAGAGGTAATAAATTTTCCTACATCTTGTATCATCAGATAACAGACTTACGAGAACGTAAAACAGAGTTGGAGAGAAAAATAACAGATCTGGAGAATGAACGTGATGCTTTGGCTGCCAGCCTTGAAGAATCTCAGGAAAGAATATTAAGATTAGAAAAACAAAGAAGAGAACAAGAACAAACTGTGAGTGTTTTAACCCTTTAGAGTTTGGATATATTTATACATTTTTGCTGCGCTTTTACAGTCCTGTGGTTTTGCAGTTGTTTCTAGGCAAGTCTTGGCTGCCTACATAGACAGCCAAGACATGCCTATAAACAACTGCCAAGGTACTAAGAATATAAGTTTTAAGTTTACCCAAAGACTGAATGTTGGCGCACCTGTCATGTTGCAGTAAAAATTTGAAGTTGGAATTAGGCCTTTGAGGGTTAAGAGTATGTGTTTCAGAATATTGTTTCCAGTGTATAAACATTTGCATTTCATTTCCTGTACAGGGTGTGCATGTAGGTCCTGGAGCTTTAAAAGTTCTGGAATTTGGCATTTTTATATTCAGGCCCAGAAAGTCATGGAAAAACAGATATGTCGGTCATTGAAAGTTCTGAAAATGTGGTTAAAATTTTAGAAGCACTGTCAAGTACAATCAAACATTACTGTATGCTTTGTTATGCCCCGGGCATTTTTCGGGGGTATATAGTCGAGGTCTCCGTCTGTCCGTCCATACTTCCATATGTCCTTCCGTCCGTACGAACATTTTGTATTATAACTTGAGCATCAGTTGTTGGATTTTAATATTCTTTGGTGTGGTGATAGGGCAGCTTGGGGGAACGGATGCCCTCGTACCTAGCATTTCATCCATTCATGTTTGGTAGAGTTATGGCCCCTGTTTGTTTTTGGCCTCTGTTTCTGACTAAGGTAAATTGTACCATACCCTTTTGGGTTGTATGGATGAACCAATTCGCTTCGAGGTCTCCGTCCGTCCATCCGTACGTCTGTCCGTCCATCCATACGAACATTTTGTATTATAACTCGAGCATCAGTTGTCGGATTATAATGTTCTTTGGTATGGTGATAGGGCAGCTTGGGGGAACGGATGCCCTCATACCTAGCGTTTCGTCCATTCATGTTTGGTAGAGTTATGGCCCCTGTTTGTTTTTGGTCTCTGTTTCTGACTAATGTAAATTGTACCCTAGACTATAGGGTTGTTTGGATGAACCAATTTTCTTCAAACATTCAGAAGTTATTTATTTACATGCAAGTCTGATTTTGCTACCTTCGGGGTCATCAGCACACGCATTAGCGTTGCTCTTGGTATTTCTAGTTACCGTTGGATACTGTTGGATTTTCTCAGCGACAGTCTTCAGTTTTTAGTTTGTGTTATACACTGATAGAATATATAAAATGCCTGGTAAGTTTACCTTTTAAGAAAAAAATGGCTGGAGAAAAAAGTATTTTGCGTGGCTCGAATGTGACTTTAAGATGGACATCAATCAAATTGTGTTTGATATTGGAAATACATGTATGGGGAAATCAATCAAGGTCCTATATCTGAGGTCTTCAGTTTAATTATTATCAAGTTTGGAATTGGAAGGTTGTGTTTCAGGTGAGTGGGTCTGTGATAGTTACTTATGACTAAATATGAATCTTTTCCATTTAATTACCAGCTTGATAACCAGGGGAAAGAAATATGTGAATTGAGAGAATCTAACACACAGCTGCAAGTAGATCTTACAGAAGCACAAAAATTGATTCATCCTTATCCAGAGGCCACAGATACATTGTTTGCTGAATTAACACAGGTTTCTTCAAGTAGATCCTCACAGTCTGATCAGGTATAATTCATAACCATATATCTTGTATAATTGTAGTACTCTAGAACCCTGTTAATTGAATAGCCACTTTGCCAGTGAGAATTATTCAATTAACAGGATTATTCAATTAACAGGGATTCAGACATAAACTGAGCATTTATTCTATTATATCCTGTTTGACAGAGCTCAAGGAGATTTTTAATTCAATTGACAGGAGTTTACTCTAAAACCTATATGCAATTAACAGGGCAAAAATTTGTACTGATAGTATGGTAAATGGGTTTGTGTTTGAAAACAAACTGAGTAGCTGAAAAAAACGTTTTTTTTTGGAAAACTGGCAACAAAATCATATCATGTGACCCCTCATTGGAATGACCTCTGTGAGTTCATTCCACTGAGGGGGTCACATGATATGGTTTTGTATATTTTTTTTTTAAATTGAAAAAAATATTTAAAATAATAAATTTCGATATTGCGTGCATTGGATAAAGGGTTAACCCTCTGCACTCTGATGTTGAAATAGTTAAATTTCAAATTGGAAATTTTTCCCAAAATGCAACTTGGAATCTAATCAAATCAGTCTTGTTTGACAGAGCTCATGAAGCTGTGTCAAACATAAAGCTGTAGGTTAACCGAAACCGAACCGAGGTTTTTAGTTTTAAAAAAAAAAACGAAACCGAAACCGTCGACATCCTGTAATCTAAGTTTTTTCGTTTTTTATTAAGTAAAAAATTCACAGAATGTAGCCATTCCAGAGTAGTGGGAGTATCCAGACACTGCCAATGGCAGTGTCTGGGTACTTTCACTACTCTGGGAAGGCTACATTCTGTGGATTTCCGACATTTCAGCTTAGTTGTGTTTGCAGCTTTCCTCAAGTTGCATGTAGGTGTCAGACCTCGAAAAATGGCCAAGCACAATAAAAGTTGTGTATATTTAGGTAATTATTATATTGGCCTTCCTGATTCTTCATGTACATGTATTATAGCTTATTTCGGGCATTCATTGAGTTTCATTCAATTTCACTACCATTCAGTTATGACTCTGGACATAAGAATGAGTTTTATTGAATTTTACTTGGCCTCATGAACAACCCGAAAACCGAACCGAACCGAACCGAGGTTTTACTCCACCTGAAAAACCAAAATCGAAACCGAACAAGAAATTTAAAAACCTACAGCTCTAGTCAAACAAGATTGGATTGGTTAAATTCCAAGTGGCATTATGGGACAAATTTGTAGATTGAAATTCAAATTTTTTCAACATCAGAGTACAGTGGGTTAATGTACAATACACATGTGATTTGGCACTTGGACACCCACTGGCTGGACATCTTTCAACATCTGTACTTCCCAGTCTATAAGAAACTTGACGTCTTCTGAAAAGTGAATTGCTAGTTTGCTTTCTGGGTCTTCTAGTTTCAGTTGAGCAATTAAATAAATTTGTAGGTATATATCTACCCTGATGGTAGCTGTATACCAAGTTGCTCTTTGTAAAAGTAAATGGGGAAATGACCCTCAAACCAAGCTGGACATTGGTTTAGAATCAAGAATTTGCTGCCTACACTGCAGACCACTGACAGTTGGTGCTCATTAAAGTTTGTTCTTTTCGTTTAGCCTTTCACTGATGATTTTCCCAAGAGTTTTTTATATTTAAGATGTAGTTTATCTAAGGCAGTCATAACCTGATTTGACAACAAATTCAAGAAAAAACTGATTAATCACGTCCGCCTGTAAGAGGATGTTTCAAAGAATTTTAGATCATATCATTGAAAAAGTTTTTAAACAATGTACTTTTCATTCATTCTTTTGGGGTTTCATGATAGATTGGTGTCATTTGGGTTGCAGGATGTGGCCGATATGTTTTCCTTGTCACATTTTAAAGCTAGAACACAAAATTATTATTGTTCTCCTGAGGTTAAATGTTCTATTATTATCACATACCCTCGAATGCATTTGCATATTTAGGAAAAAAAGCTTGTCCCAATGAAGGTATAGACACATGTTTGAAGAATGAAAGGATTTCTAATAATTGATTTTGTAGATGCACGAAACTCCATACACTGAAGTACAGGGAGGGAATGGTGCAGAGATGATGGATGAAGAGGACATAGAATGTGATGATGATATGGTTGAACAAGGTGGATATTATCATACAGCATTTATGACAGATTCTCAGTTCCTGACACAGTTTCAAGGAATACCTGATAATGAATACATGGGAGTCACTGTAAGTTAGCATATTACTAGCTTGTAAAACGTGGGCAAATGTTTGTTTCGTTTATCAGTCCTCGCCAAAAAAAATAATAAAGAATCCAATTTTTCATTCACCTACATTATTAGATTCAGACAAATAGAAAAAAGTGTTGACTGCACATACTTTATTTTCATTTAACTCTTCTGAGTAGGGCTGCAATGATACATTTTCTCATGATATAATGCGTATCACGATACCATCCCCACGATTCGATACGTATCATGATACACTCAGCAATAATCAAAAAGTGAGGAGACAAGAAGTAAATCTGTTGTTATGGACCACCGGGTCTCCCGGTGGTCCATAACTGCAGATTTGCTTCTTCAGTCCTCACATTTCTACGGAGCTGGTGAGTAGAGGGAAAAGTCTAATATCCACCCACACAATGGCCAAATAACAAATCATCATACAGTTTTGGGTTAAGCAGCTTCATTTCAACGAAATTAGATTTCTCAAACTTCTTGACAACAAAGCATCATGACACACTTTTCTGTTTCCTTGGAATTTATGATTTGTTGGATCATAGTATATAAAGTTTCAAGAGCGAGGTTAATGGTTTGTACTATGCAATGCTAACAAACACCTGAGAGCAATGTAAATTCAGACTTCTACAATCCCGATTTCAATGGAAAACTACATATAATGGATGCGGATAGTCAACAATGAGGCCATTTTCAGCTGCGAATAGCAGCTCTATAAGTGGCAATGTCGGTCTGTCTGTCTGTCTGTCGGTCGGTCTGTCTGTGACCAACGAGTTTCAACTGTTGGTCTGTCTGTGACCAACGAGTTTCAAAACTCAATAACTTTTGAAATACTTGATGGAATGACTTTATATTTGGCATGTAAGTGTTTCTTATTGATGTCTGGCCACTGTTCAATGCATGTGTTGTTCCAAATATTTTTCTTGGAGTTATGGCCCTTGATGAACTTGAAATTTTTTTTTTTTTGTTTTTTTTTTATTTCACTATTATCTGCAGATTGCTTCTGAGAATCATTTTTTCACCCGTAGATTGCACCATCTGTCACAGCTATGGCGTCGATATCGCGATTTTTGGGAGTTATGGCCCTTGATGAACTTGAAATTTTTTTTTTTTTTTTTTTTTTTTTCTCACTATTATCTGCAGATTGCTTCTGAGAATCAGTTTTTCACCCGCAGATTGCACCACCTGTCGCAGCTACGGCGTTGATATCGCGATTTTTGAACTGTCATTAACAAAATATTCATGAAATTTTGGGTCCACGTGTATCGTGATACAGTGCAAGCAAATCGTAACACATATCGTCAGAGAATGAATCGCAATACATTTGTTCCACGATTAATCATTGCAGCCCTACTTCTAAAAGCTTGATCCACTTCACATAGAAGATAAAATAAATGTTCTTTGAGTTTAGAAGGGAGTGTGTTTGCTCAGTGGTTAGAGCTTTGGGCCGAAAGGGCCATGATTCAGTCCTGACCTTGTAGTAACTGCATTGTATTCATGGACAAGACACTTAATCCCAATTGCCCCCCTAGGGGCATGGTGGCACTGAGTACTAAGCTGTAGTGCACGTTGATGGTGCACTTGCCTTCAACAACCGTCATGATTAGCCATCGTGAAAAAGTATGTGATCTTAAACACCAATAAATAAATAAATACTTGCCTTCAACAGCTGCTAACCTTGCTTGTTCAAAGTTTTACATTGGGGAATCGGACAGTTTCTTGCCACTACTCGGTGATTCTCTCCCGGTGACCCTTGCTGTCGAAATAAGTAAATAAATTTGAGTTTGCAAAAGTATTGGTATGAGGTAATGTAACACACTGTTGGAAAGGATTCCCCAACACAAGCCAGAAAATAAGCAAACTGTCATCGGCAAAATGAGGTCCCCAGAGGGTGAAATTAGTGATGCTACCCTGCAAAGCAGGGTAGCATCACTAAATTTACCCTCTGTGAACCTCAATCTGAATCAAGGTCTCAAAACTAAACAGAAAGAGGTACACAGGATAAATTGGCCCACTGTGTGGGATAGCATATCAAATTCATCCTCTGGGGACCTCATTCTGCAAACGTCAGACTGCTTATTTTCAGGTCTGCCCCAACAGTGTATTGTATCAGAACATTTCATTATTTCAGTGATAAAAGATGTGTGAAATAAGCTGCTGAAATCTAGGAACTGAATGTCAGCCTCTCCACTAACTTTGGTCAACGTATCACTTTTGCTATTTTCTAGCTGAAAAAAATCATAAAAAGTGAAACCAAAGAAAGGGTTGCCCAGAAAAAAGTTAAGATGTCCTTTTTCAGGTTGAGTGCTGGAAGATGCCTATTTTGGCTCTTTATCCTGAAGTGTGGGTACCACAGTTCAAAGGCTTCATATTCTGTGGATGCACTTCATTTAATTTTTATACACCCATTTGAAAAACTGTCGTATTATGTAATCAGCTTGTCTGTCTGTTTGTCCATTAACATTCTTGGTTTCTGACCGATAACTTCAGTTTGGATTATTTGATCTCAACCAAAGTTGGCCTATGTATTACCCACCTAGTAATAAAGGCCAAGTTCGAATATGGGTTCCGTCCAATTATTTTTACATGAGTTAAGTCCCTTTTTCGACTTAGAATTCAACCGCCTATTAACATTTTTTGTATACCCCCCGCAAACAAAGTTTGGGGGGGGGGGGGTATATAGGAATCACCCTGTCTGTCCGTCTCTCCATCTGTCCATCCGTCTGTCCGTCTATCCATCCTTATAAGTGCAACTCCTCCTAAACTGTTTGAAGAATTTTCATGAAACTTTACACAATGGAAGAACTCCATATGAAGATGTGCATGAAGCAATATAATTCCGTTTTAACATTTCCAAGGGGAGATAATCTAACTTATACATTTCAGGCACGGGGGGTATCACTTTGTGAGCTTGATCACAGTACCTCTAGTTGTATTTTGCTGCAGTACAATTCAAAATGGATAACATCCATATTTAGCCATGCCTGGCAGTGCTCTTGTTGATGTGATATTATTTAGCCTGGGTGAATTTGCCATGTTACAATTTATGGGAGAGTGCATATAGGCACTCTTCCATAAATTGTAACAAGGCAATAACATGTGAACAAAAATTTGACTACCAACAAAATTTAGCACTCTACCAGTTAATATATACTTTTTAAAAGCCAGATAAAAGTAGAGTTTCTGTTTGTTTTGTTCTGAAATGTTCCTGAATCTTATACTTAAAAGAATAGAGATTTTTTGGAGGGCAACATGAACCCTTTTGTGTCGGCATATTTGCTCTTTTGTGTTGGTACATTCACTAAAATTGTTTCTTCTGAAAGATAGCAGACATACTGAAGATGGGAAATTTTAGTTATCAGTTGTTGAAGTTTTATATTTTGGTAAAATTAACAAGAAATGAAAGAATTTCTGGATAGTTTATTTGTCTTGTGAATACCTTGTGGGAAATCACTGCATAAACTTGCATCTGTCTGTTTACCAAGCCTCTTCAATCTGAAATGCAAAGTAAATGTTTGCAATTGAAGGGAGGTAATTGGCATTGCGCTATTCATATCTAAGTGGGCTGTATCTTTCTATCAACTTCTTTTCAATTGATTTATTACACTACCCCTGCTGGAACCCCTTGAAGTAGAACAGTGCTTGTTTCCTGTGGTAACCAAGTTCTGCTTTACTGATAAAATAGGACCTGGTAAGTTATGCCTGTGGTGGAAGTTCTCTAAATAATTGGCTATACTTGACTTTATGCATATGTTGTGGTCGTGATAGGGCCATGGATGCGGACTGTGACCATAACCCTTTACCCAACGAATTGCCCGCATCTGTCCACGTAATATGCAAATTCAGCAGCTGAAAAATTATTATTTTTCGAAAAATGTCAACAAAGCCATATCATGTGACTCCACTTTGTGTAATAAAATAAACTTAATTTATTACACAAAAAAATAATATTTAAAATAATAAATTTTGAAATTGTCTGCGTTAGGTAAAGGGTTAAACGCCAATAAATTAATTTATTACACAAGAAACTTATTTTTTGGACCATAATATAAAAATGCTTAACCTCATCAGTATTTTATAGGAAGCAGGCATTATATCCCACTTCATACAAAATAATTTTTTCATCAATGCAGCTAAATGCTGCGAAAAAAAATGTTCTAGCCCATGGGAAAAATCAAGACTTGATAATAGCAAAAATTTTCTTTCACCATATCCTGGTGCCTGAGATGCTCACTGCATGGTGTGTTTAGTACAGAGCAGATTTTTTGTTTCATCTGTCTATAACACCATAATCTGACATGACACCTGAGACAAAGGAATCTTACTTTTTGGCTTTGTAGATTGCTGACATTTGTTGGCATTCAATGTAAGTGGGTGGAGACCAACTTAGTAATGGTCCTATTATATCAATCTTTCTGTTGAACACAGGGATATCTTGGTTCAGGAAAAGTTGGCAAAGTGAATAAAGCCATTGAGGAGACCATATGCCTTCCTTGCAGAAACCCTGTCGTTGGTTAGGGCTGCACAATATTTTAAACTGAATACCGGTATTTAAAAAAATTCGAATAACCCTTTATCCAGCACAGACGATATCAAAATTTATTATATTTTTATACTGTACCAATGACCCAGACATAGCTGGTGCTAACTCTTAAAATATAGGGCCAAACACAAATTTTGCCCCCCAATCCCCAAAATTTGCATCTAAAACTAAAGAAAACATGTCCTGAAAGGCCCTCCACACTTCGCCCCTACTGCGCATGCGCAGTGTCAAGGACGTTCCGAAATTGGCGCCATTTATCATTCTAAGTTTGGCCCTTCATCAGTTAACATCTGACTGATCTTTGTGCTTTTAAATCTCAGTTTAAATGATGCCAGACACATAAATATTAGTGAAATGGTGATTCTAAGGAGGATAGAAAAGGAGGAGAGGAAAAGAATGTGTGACAGAATATTATCAGGGCTGTAACTTAAAATTTTTTAATGAAATTATGTTAAGTTACCTATTTTCAAGGCAGCAGCCATTTTGTTGTCATTCTGATTATTTAGTTACACTGTTTTTTCAAGTGTTTTTCCTCTCTCCCTGTCCTTTAAGTTCCCCCTTGCTATTCTCCCATGCTTTTGGCATAGTTTCTGTAATTATTATTACTAAAATTTCTTGGGAGTTTTAGCTGTATAACAGAATGAATTCTGTTCTTTCCCCATGTTTACGTCTTCACCTACGGGTGGTTAGGCGTTGTGTTCTGCATCTACCATCTGATGTTCTGCAGTTTCTTCCCTGGAAGTCTCTGTTTTGCATCAGATGGTGCATTTTTGGTAACTGATTTCGGGCCTGGGTGCCTGGAGTCTTATTTTAGTGTTTTTACACTCATTGTTTACATTTACAACAGCCCTCTGTGTGAGGGGGGGATTTCTAAATAATAATATCTTTATGTTATTTTAATCATAACTAGATACATTATTATTGTTCGTAAGTGTTGAAAAAATTGTTTAAATTATTTTTAAAATTTTTGTCCACACTTAGGCTTGGGATCCATTGGGGCTCAACGTTACTTTTCAGAAACTTGGGCTGTTCTGAAAAAATATTTTTCAAAATATTTTGATTTCAATTATTTTTTCTATATTAATGGATCATATTATTATTATGTATTTTGATTGCCAGGGGTTAGTGCGAGTACCAGGACTTGTTTTCTTTTCACATTGAAAGGATATTGATCAATTGCTTTAAGAGGAAGTCTTCCTCTGACCTTATTATCATTCTATATGTGGTCAGTGTACTCGCATTAACTCCTGTTCTGTATCGTATGATTTCGATGACAATATGGGAAGCGTATGTCACGGTATGTTGTTGGGGATTTGGACACTCCGGTCCTTTCCCCGCAGGGTCACTCTACTTTATCAATTTCTATTTCAGACGATCAAGATTAGGGTGATGTATCTGTGATGTCTTCCAACAGTGTGCCTCCGTCGTCACAATTAATGAAGGGCTAGCGGAAAAGTGCTCATGTAATACGCCAATTGCCTAAGAGGACCCTAGTAGGTTCGACGGCCTTTGACGTCCGCTAGCTCGCCCGGTGTAGCGTCCATTCACCGAATGGTTCGGCAGCCGGGTTCGTCCGTTGCGGTCTAGAAGGAATTTTGGGGTGATGCGAGCACTATAAAATTAACTTAATGCACACCCAGTGACGGCGGATCGGAGGGAGAACGGAGGAAGCCTTTTAGTCCGGTTCATAGCTCGTTCCGGTCCATCCGGACGGCAAGCGAGAGAGGCCCCTCTCTCATTCAACAACATCTGGCCCCAGATGTTGTGGTACAAATGTGTAGTTAGCGGAGCATACGTCCGTCGCTCGGGACGCTCCGTTGTATAGGCAGTCCGCTGAGACTGCTAAGGCTTCCTCTTCTCGTCAGCGCACACGACCGCACCTTGGCTGCGTGACCGCCGATATATTACCAGCTTCGCCGATCAAGGATTCTTCGGCGACCAGGTCACACCATCCGGCAGCCAGGGATTCGAGACCGATGGACTCCGGACGTTCGCATAGGAAAAGTATGCGGGAGCCATCTGATGCGGAGCTGCCCTCGGCGAAGCAGCGATAGACTGCGCCTCCGCAGGTCTCGACGCCGGACATTCTTGTGCACATAGCACAGCTTATCGCAGCATCCCAGCAGCCGACAGAAACGGTGTCGGATCGAGAATTATCCGACAGCGCTGGGTTGGTAGCCGGGGACTCGAGGCCTGCAGACTCCGGACGTTCGCATAGAAAGTGTGCGGGAGTCAACGTACACGGAGCTTCCAGCGGCAATGCATCGTAAGTCCGCTACTGCACAGGCCTCGGGAACGGATGTGCTTTCCTTAATAGCACAGTTTATCGCAGCATCCCAGCATCAACTGAATCTGTCGCATTTATTTTATCCGACGATGCTGGGTCGGGACGCTCCGCGGAAGCGGGTACGGCCGTCCGAAAGTTTCATCCGGTCCGATGGGATACCGAAAGGGATTCGGTGGATTTCAAGCTTTCCCTTTCGGAACAACATATGCTGCGATGCCGGATAAGAAACTGATAGCGTCGGTGGACTTAGAAATTTTTGGTTCGGTTCAGGGACATCGTCCCTCAGTTCCGACATAGTCCAATAATGTCACACAAACTTTCGAATTATTGACCGACGCTATATATATTATTATTTTATGCTTGCTATCCAAGCATTTCTGGTTTCTTGTTCGAAGAGTTATGGAGATGTCTTTCAAAAGTGTGCCTCTGTTGTCATAGTTAATGAAGAGTTAGCGGCAATAAGTGCTCATGGATTATGTCTATCGCTTACGGAGTGACATTCGCTAGCTCACCCGGTGTAGCGTACATTCATCGAATGGTTCGGCTGCCGGGTTCGTCCGTTGCGGTCTAGGAAGGAGATTTGGGTGATGCGAGCACTTTAATTACTTTAGTACTCACCCAGTGACGGCAGATTGAGGACAGATCGGAGGAAGCCAACAACATAGGGGACCGCATGTTGTGGTTCAGATATTTTACATTCGGAGCATATGTCCGTTGCTCGGGACGCTCCGTTATATTGACAGTCCGAGAGACTGTCTTTAATGCTTCCTCATCCTCACAGCAGGGCACACGACCGCATATTGGCTACGTGACCTCGAGTATCCGATCAGTTTCGGCATTCAGTGATTCCACAGCGAATAGGTCGCGCCATCCGGTAGCCAAGGGACACGAGGCTTATACACTCCGTTCGCTCGCATATTGGAAGTATGCACGGGGTAACGATCTCGGAGCTTCCTGTGGCAATGCATCGTAAGACCGCTGCTCCTCAGGTCTCAGTGACGGACGTGCTATCCGAGTTAGCACAGTTGTTTCGCAGCATCCCAGCAATTGACGGTTTCTCGGTCGAATCAAGAATTATCCGACGGCGCTGGGTCGGTGCGGTCCGCGGTTGCATCAAGCTACGGACGACCAAACGCTTTATAGGGTCCGACAGGATGGCGAAAGGGATTCGAAAGATTTCGAGTTTTCCCTTTAGTAGTATCGGAAGATGCCTTTCATATCTTCTGGCATTTCTTCCAGTGTTTATTTTTCGGACTTCATTGCTGCGATCTTGGATAAGGGACTTATAGCGTCATTGGACTCGGATTTTTCGATCGGTACAGGGACTTTGTCCCTGACTTACCGACGCAGTCCAATATTGTCATTACAACATGTGTTTTATTTTTCGACGCTATATATTTATATATATATACAAGCCTGCTACTAAGCATGATAGTTTAGTTTCTTGTCCGCGTGGCTCATTTCTGCCATTTTATCTTTTTTACATATAGTTTATTTTGGCAGAGCAGGGCATACCGAGAGTTCATATGCGTCTAGACGGTGTGATTAAAGACTGCATATATTCTTTTCGCCGTTATGTCTTTTCCAATTTCAATGTTGGGAACGACATTATGTATAGTAGACTTAACTTAGACGCTTTATTATACGTAATCCGCCTTACTGAGGCGTTATCATTACGTCTTCAAGAAAAGATTTACGGGATATTATTCTCAATGTAATTTCTTTTGAGGGCAGTAGTTGGTTCACGTATAACTCCGCCCTTCAGTGGCTGATAGGAGTTGGTTAGACGTGATGCAGCCCTAGCTACATCCACCCGTGGATAGTAGGTTAAGAACTCTCTCAGAGTCGCTTCGTTCTCGGAGGTGCTTCTCTTCGACGGCAACTTTCCGGCAATCCATGAATTGCTCGATTTATACATTCTCTTGTCTATCTAGTGTTACAAGAGATTCAGACTGGGGCAAACATTCGGTGGTTGACTCAGAGAGTGCCGCCGCAGTTGCCGGACCCGAGTGTGGCTGTTATGACGGTTGCCAGTCAAACAGATTGGGATATATACTGATCCCTACGGATTCTAAGTGCCAGGGTCTTTGGGTTCCGCAGTCTTTTAACTATCAGTTTAACTTCCGCGGAATAATGTTTTTTAGGCTTGCTTTATGTCATTGCATGAACATTATTCAGAAACGCATGCCCAAATTCCTGTCCTTTAATTCGACAGTAGTGGCGTATCTCCGGAACCAGGGAGGCACTCTTTCATTTCCGTTATTCAATTTAATGGAAAGAATCCGTCTGTTGGTTATACTACACCAAGTTCAGTTTTGGTCCGTCATATTCTGGGTCGTCTGATTGTTTTATCGCACTCACGTTCTCTTACGGGTCGCTTGTTGCTGTCAGAATGGACTCTCAACAAACAAGTATTTATTCAGATTTGCTATCTATGGGAGCGCCCAATGATGTTTTATTTATGACACAGCTTGCTAATCAATTGCAGACGTATGTGTTGGCTTGTCCAGATCTCTGAGCTAATACTGTTAACGCTCTATTGATCTATAGGACGGAATGATAGGATATGCGTATCTTCTGGCGCTGTTGTTTTAGCAGGTATTGCTAAGATAAACAACCACAATACATTTCTGTTGATAGCATCTCTATCTTCACAGAGATCATGAGTAATTTACTCTCTTGTTTACTGTGGATCTTAACGTGAAATCTTCCTCTATGTGAGGATCTTTTTTCACTGGGTAAATCGTGTCATCTTTATCACAACCAGCAAGGTTGCAACCTTCATGTATTCCGTTGTGTGGTCCATATTGCTTTGTAAGCACTGTACTGGACGAGCTTTGGACGCGATTTCTTACTATAGGAGATCCTCTTCTTTGCTATTCTATGCGACTAAAGTGGAGGCTCTTCCGTCGTGGTGTAGGGATCATTATGTTCATATGGTTGATCCCTCCATACTACTCATTGCTATTTTTTAGTATACTTGTTTCACAAGATCTACTGCAGCCTGTTGTTATTTAGGTTATAGGTTTATGTTACCTCATACCTATGCACTCTACGATAGTTTACATTTGAGTCTTTTGTCTCTTTATCTAAGTCAGTTAGTAACTTTTTGATAAATAGACTTAGAATCTTTAGATTAAATTCCTATACGGATTTTAACTTCGGTTCTTATTTAGCTAAGTAATCATTTGAGCCTCTGGAAACAGTAGTTTTCAAATTCTGACCTTTTAGACAGTAATTCTGTTGGTTTCTCTTTTACTGTAGAGTCAGTGAGTTTCATGCACTATCGATGGATGATTTTCACTTTCATAGTTTCGGAATCAATACTTCCGTTACTATTTAGGTTGGATTGTTGCATGAGAGTTAGGCTCCTATTATCCGGAACCTATTATTTTAAGGTCCTTCCGTCTTCGTATGGGCATAGGCCTTTACTCTTTCCGGGTACAGTTTATGTATTTATAAACAGATATCTGTTTATTACAAGGGCGTAAGCTTCTTCTGTCTTTGATGTCTAGTAGAAGGACGTTACGCTCCATTTTATTGTTAATGGATTCTATTAACTAGCGTACTGCTTATGGTATATCATTGGCTTAGCAGTTGTGCTTAAGATTTCGGCTCATGAAGTAAGAGTTCTTCTACTTCTTGGGCTTACATTAATAGTGTTGCTATTATAGATTTTTGAAGGCTGCTCATTGCGCTCAGCCATCCATTCATGAATTTTATCTCAGAAATATCGAGTCCATTTCTGGAGGCCTCTATTGTTAGGTCTATTCTCTACTGCTCAGAATGTCATTCACTTAACAGTTGCTACTATAGCTAGGTAGGCTGTCTGTTTCGGCAGTGTCTCCGTTCGGCTGCCCTCTTCGCTCTGGGCTATTTGACCCAGGGCAAGAAAAAGGGGGGGGGGGAGGGTGTTCCCTTGGGTCACTTGTTTTTTACTATGAAAACAAGGGGATACCTCCTCCGGAGTTAGTAATTCTGAGCTGTTATTGGGATGGTTGTTTAGTGAGAAGTTTAAGTTTATAAAATTCATTCAAGTCTTAGTTTTTAAAGTATAGCTTTTGAATATTGCATATGTCAACGGACATGATTATGCAATTCTCACACACTTTTAGGAGTATAAGAGTCTCTATTCTCTAGACTTACTTTATTATTGGCTTACTTTAAAAATTATTAGTATAAGGATTATTGGATATTAATAGAGTACATGGATGTATGAAGCTCAATTTTTGGAAGGTGTTGTATCTTTCTAATTTATCATAAATAAGAAAGATACATGTAAGGCCTATTACTTCTTTCCCCTACAGGGGATGACTCTATTTTATTTTATTGAGCGTATTCCATTTTGCTCTATGTCCTTGGCCCTCCAGCCTTTTTACTATTCAGCTATGTCTGGGTCATTGGTACAGTATAAAAATGTTAAAAAATTTATAGTAATTTATATATTTTTTATACTTACCAATGACCCAGACGGGGATGGCCCTCCCAGGAGTTGGGAACTCTTGCCTCCCTGCTGAGTACATAGCGCTTACCAGGCACTGGTTATTAGAATGATAAATGGCGCCAATTTCGGAACGTCCTTGACACTGCGCATGCGCAGTAGGGGCGAAGTGTGGAGGGCCTTTCAGGACATGTTTTCTTTAGTTTTAGATGCAAATTTTGGGGATTGGGGGGCAAAATTTGTGTTTGGCCCTATATTTTAAGAGTTAGCACCAGCTATGTCTGGGTCATTGGTAAGTATAAAAAATATATAAATTACTATAAATTTTTTAACTTTTAAATAGTAGTTTATCCACTTTTTCAAAAAATTTCAACAAAACAATATCATGTGACATCTCATTGGAACAAGCTTTATGAGCTCATTCCAATGAGGGGTTCACACAAGAAATTATCTGGTTATACAGTAGATCCCTCTTAATAGAGAATTTTTCAATTTAACAGGAAGATTCAGTCAACAGAGACTGGTCCCTTTCATGTATTCTAGAGATAAACTGAGCATTTATCCTAGTATATCTTGTTTGAGCTCTGTCAAATAAGATGTAATAAATTAAATGCCGGCATTGGATGTATTGAAGCTGAATGGGTCTATAACAAGGGGATTATGGTGAATTCATGGTAATTTCTTTATTTTTTATTCAATTAACATGAGATTACTCGATAAATTATGCATTTAACAGATATAATTTGTATTGAAGGTTTGATAAATGGTTTTGTGTTTGAAGTTTTTTTCAGTTAACAGAGGTATTCAAATAAGAGATCTGAAAATAAGTGGCCTCCACTATACCAAAAAAATGGCATGTGTTGTCTGCTACTCGTGTTAACAAAGGAGCTAAATTTGCAGTCAGGTCCTCCCGCCTCTTTTTATAACCAAAGCAAACGTTAAGGCTCCACAAAGTAGATCTTCTGCTTCTCAGGCCATTTTTTGTGAAATTGCATGTGGGCAGGCAGTTTTTTATTTTATTTTTTGTTTTTGTAATTATTTCCTTGCTATCAAAAGTCTTGGTTTGTGTTATGTTTTAGACCTCATAATGTACAGAATAGCAGAGTGGTGGTGTATTTCGTCCCTTAAGTGCAATAAGGCTTTGCAATGCTAAAGCATTGCAAAGCCTTATTGCACTCAAGGGACAAATTTGTCAATTTTATTAACTTGGATAAAATATCAGACATAAACCATTTAATTTTTATACCCCCCGCAAACAAAGTTTGGGGGGTATATAGGAATCACCCTGTCCATCCGTCCGCCTGCCTGTCCATCCTTATAAGCGCAACTCCTCCTAAACCGTTTGAAGAATTTTCATGAAACTTTACACAATGGAAGAACTCCATATGAAGATGAGCATGAAGCTATATAATTCCGTTTCAACATTTCCAAGGGGAGATAATCTAACTTATACATTTCAATTGCTACATCATATGGTTGTGTCCTCGTAAGTGCAACTCCTCCTGAACCGTTCAGTGAATTTTCATGAAACTTTACACAATAGAAGAACTCCATATGAAGATGCGCATGAAGCAATATAATTCCGTTCCGACATTTCCAAGGGGAGATAATCTAACTTATACATTTCAATTGCTACATCATATGATTGTGTCCTCGTAAGCGCAACAGTGCGGGGGAGGGGGGGATGGGGGGGGGGGTATCACTTTGTGAGCTTGCTCACAGTACCTCTAGTTTTTGTTAACGTTTGCTTTGGTTATAAAAAGAGGTGGGAGGACCTGAGAAACAGATTTTTAACTTTTTTAAAGCCTAATTTGCCTTGCATATCTTTGTGTGTAGAACTATTGAAAAAGTAAAATTATGTAAAGAACTTGAGAATTTATTGAAAACTAAAATGCCAGAAATCTGATTCACAATTATTCTTTAATGTCTGTGATAATCATATAGACATCAGCTCTTTCATGCTTTTTCCAGCTCCATGATGAACTCGTTGATGCATTTAAGCAGATAAGCCGCATGTGCAAGGATATTAGAGAAAAATCTGAAAAATCTGAAAATCGACAATCGATGATCAGTTTAGTCTCCCAGGCAAGTGCTATGTCAGAAGATGAAGAGACATTTACTTATCAAGCAGGAAGTTTATTTGAAGTCCTACAGGATCTTAAAAGCTTGATGACAGATATTGTGGCCTTTCAAGATGTGGTGGGTAATCTTTGTATATTATTCGTGGAACATTCAGTTAACATATTTTCATTATCTTTTCCGTCCCCAATTTTCATTGAATTATTTGTAATCAGAATATCAGTTTGCAATTTTTACACTGTTTTATTGTCACAGATTTCAGCATTTTATATTTTGTGAAAAGATTTTTCTCTCTCTTATTACAGGTTCATTGAAATCATCAATGATTAGCTTCTAATCAGCTATATTTTGAACTATGTTGATAGTTTGAGATAGAATGGAAACTTTCAAGAAACTTGACCCAAAATCCAGTTAACAATTCATTTTTTTTTGTTGCATGTTCTTCATGTAATGTACCATATTGTTTGAAAAGACAGTACTGTTGAACCCTGTTAATTGAACAGCCATTTGCCAGTGAAAATTATTCAATTAACAGGTGTATTCAATTAACAGGGATTGTATGACTTTCCTGTATTCTAAAGATAAACTTAGCATTTATTCTATTATATCTTGTTTGACAGAGCTCCATGAGCTCTGTCAAACAAAATATAATAGATTAAATGCCTGTATTGATAGACTGAGGCCAAATAGGTCTCGACAGGTTGCAAGATTTTTTATTCAATTAACAGGAGTTTACTCTATAACCTATATCAAATTTGTACTGGGGGTATGGTAAACGGTTTTGTGTTGGGAAATTATATTCAATTAACTGGGTTATTCAGTTAAGAGATAGCCAATTAAGTGAGCTCCACTAAGTGAAAAATGTAAATTTTTTAAAGGATTTCACAGAGTAAATCAATAAAAGAGTTAACTACTTAATTTATAGAGTTCAGAAGAATCTGAGAAGAAAGATCTACAGATTGGTAAGCTTGAGAAAGAGCTTGATCTGTCACAGCAGCACTTGAACCAAGTACAAGAAAGTCTACAACATAAAAATCAACAACTGAAAACCAAAGAAGAGGAACTTGCCAAACTCACGGAAAAGGTAAATGAGTTTTGTAAAACAAAATTCAAAAGATAATTCAGTGTATAAAATTATTATGTTAAAAGCTTGATGGATCACTGGTTAGTTCATCAGATTTCAGATCGTAAAGTGGTTTGTTCGATCCTAACCCATGTATTGTATCCTTGGGCATGAGACTTAACTCTTAACCCGCCCAGTATCTTCAAGATATTTTTCATAACATCTAGTCTTGGCTGCTGTGAAGCAGCCATGACTAGATTTGATGAAAAAGTCATCTAAATTTAACTGGTAGAGTGCTGAATTATTTTTAGTCATCAAAATTTGTTCACAAGTCTTTGCCATGTTACAATTTATGGGAGAGTGCCTATAGGCACTCCCCCATAAATTGTAACATGGAAAATCCATATGGACTAAATAATTTAGATTCAAAGATAATATGAAGGACATTCACTTAATCTAGCCTTTGAGTTGCAGTACCTACACTCTGGAGTAAAGCCCAAATATCGGCTTCCAGCACTCTACCAGTTAACTGAAGAAATCATTGGTGAAAAAAATCTGTGCAATTTACAGGAGGGAACTGTACCCAAATTATACATATTTCAGTGGCAAGAGAAATTCTGTCCTGGCAGGAATATCCACCAGTGCCATGCAAGGTGTTAATCCCAATTGCCTTGGAGGTTGCTTAGTTATACAGTATGCTAATGTGTACAGCACATTGATGGTACATTTGCCTTCAGTCAGTGCTGACCCAGCTGATGTGGGATTAAAAGTTGAGTTGTCTGACATTTACTTGTCCAATGAATTAGATCTGGATAGAGCCTTTGGGAAGATCCCGACCTAATTTACTGAACATGTTTGGAAAGTTTCACTGTGAACCTGTGAAGTTTTTTGGATAATCTCTTACATATGCTATTGGTGTATTGTACCTCAAATTACATTGAACTCTTTCTGCCTACCTTGATGAAGAAAGCAAAGTAACATAACATTAATTAAAGCTATTTCAATGTTGCCGTGAACCGCAAGATTGTTTTTCATAATTAAAACAATATCAGGTAGCTATTCCTGTTTGTTTGCCAGAAATTACTAACAGACCAAATGAAATATTCTTTTACTAAAGGATGAAACGCAGTGTGATGTACATTGTATTTCAGATGGGGGAGGAAGACGAGAGTAATGTTTTTTCTGCTTTTGCTATTAACTTTAAAAATAAAATAATTCTTGAGCATTTGACCATTTTTAGAATCTTTTGGATTGTCATATTTTAAGAATATTGGAACATGTTCCTGTTTTACTTTGGGCTACTGTAAAGGTTTGCCATCTCTGTTCAAAATTGCAATTCTATAACATCATATACTTTACCTTTGGGACATACATTGTACACAAATCTCTGTAAGTCCACGCAGAAAACAAATACTTTGTTTCTCGGACACTTGCTAACAGCTGGAAAACAAATGTGGAGAGTGGTTTCATTTTTATTTTTTTCTTATTTTTTGTTCATTTTTCAGTGTATATTTTGCTTTTGAAATTTAACCCCCTTCACTCTGATGTCAAAATACCAAAATTTCAGGAAGCTGTTTTTTCCCATAAATGCATCTAGAAATTTAACCAATTCAATCTCGTTTGACAGAGCTCAATGAGCTCTGTCAACTGAGATTGAACTGGTTACATTTCTAGTCGCATTATGGGAAATGTTTTCTGCCTGAAATTTAGATATTTTGACATCCAGGGTGTTAAACTGAACATGACACTGCATTTATATGCTTTTATTTTAACAAGAAAACCTGTATTTAGGCATACAGCATTTTGATGGTATGTTTGACTCTAAGCAATGCTAACTCTGCTTGTGCATCAATAGTAAGTCAGAGAGTCTGGCAGTTACTTACTATTGGTCAGTGGTTCTCTTCAGGTACTCCAACTATACCCACAAAACTGTCTGTCACAATATAGCCCTGCTATTGAAAGTGTCAATAAAAACCCCAATTAACAAATAAACTAGAAAACAAAAATGCAAACAGAATTAATTGCCCTTCTACCATTTCAGACCATAATGTTGATATCTGCCGAGTTGTATGAATTTGAAGAATTGGATACTGACAGGATTTTAATACCTTCAGTTTCATTCATTTGTCCTTTACCATTTCCCCTCCCATTAAGATAGTTTGATTAATTTATGCACAAAAACAATTTAGTGGGTTTTTGTTGGCCCTTGTGTTTCAGTTTCTGGTACGCCACTAAAACCTGAACCGAACCAGAAAACTAAAAAACCTCCCAAAATACCCCAGCTCTATCATCATTGCCTGGTTTTCTTATGAAAAAAACATACATATGCTTGTTCAGCTTTGTTGTGAACAATTCAGAATAGGTGAAGGATAAAATGGGAATGATTCTTTTATTAATACTGGTATTAACTTTTAAAATGATATGAAGTGTGCTTTAAGCCTAAAAGAGAAAAAAAAATCTGTTTCTCAGGCTTTAGCAGTCATTTTTGCTGCTGCATGCTTTTTATTATCAATGCAATGAAAAAAATAAATATTAATAATCTGTTTGTGTCAGATATATTACCCAAGTTAAAGAAATAGATAAAATCGTCCCTTGAGTTAAAACATTGCGGATAGTGACTTGGTGCACTCAAGGGATGAAATACACAACTACTCATATTATTCTATAGATTATGAGGCCTAAAACATAAAGAAAAGAAAGTAGATGAACCTCTGATGTTAACGGGTTGAGTACTGGAAGCCCATTTTTGGGCTTTATCCTGAAGTGCGGGTACCACAGCTTAAAGGCTTCATATTCTGTGGATGCGCTTCAAATAATTTTTGATGTGATATTATTTAGTCTGGGTGGATTTGTCCTGTTACAATTTATGGGAGGGTGCCTAGGGGCACCCTCCCATAAATTGTAACAAGGCAATAACATGTGAACAAAATTTTAACAACCCAAAAATCTTTTGACACTCTGTCAGTTAAAAAAATAATAGTTACAAAAATAAAAAATAAAACGCCCCGTCCACGTGCATTTTTACAAAAATTGTCATGAGAAATAGAAGATCTGCTTTGTGTTGCCTTATGTATAGAAATTATGTTTCAAGTCTGAAATTTGCTTTTCTGCTATGTGATCTAAGGTGAAATAATATGTTGGAGACACATGTTTCCAAGCATGTAGCACTGAAAAATGAGGTATTTTTTTGCACAGGCTGATGATGATAGAGGTGCAGTGCATTTTACTCCTTTCAAATTGAATTCTTGAAAATGTCACACATGCTATATATACTCTTTTCTAAAATGAGTCACATGAGTCTTTCATTTTAATGGAAGGAGAAACTCCAGCAGTGAGCTGCGGTATTCTCAGTTGTTTCGATGTCTTGCAACACCTGATATTTGTTATTGAGAGTTCCTAAAGGTACTCGGAGGAAAAAAGTTAAGTAACAAATTTATCTGTGAAAGTCATGGCTTTCAAATCAAAAAGTATAAAACAACCAGCCTCTTTTGTGGATTCCAGAATTTTAAATGAAATCGAAATGATAAGACTCATGAAAAAAATGTGTTGTAGTGGCTTCTTTTGAAGTAATAACTATGTTGTGGACAGTAGACACCCGTAGTGCTCAAACGACTAGTGAATTCCAAAGTCGACTAGTCAATACCCAAAAGTCAAGTCGACTTTGACTAGTCATTGGTGATAACCTGTCTCCTTATAACAGTGTTGGTGTTCCGGTAGAGTGCTGAAGGTCCAAATTTGGCTTCACTTGGGCATTCATATACAGCAGCTTACTGGAACATTATTCTGTTAATGTGCTTCTAATTATGCTAAGAGTGAAATTATATAGTCTTATTTAATTTGCCTTGTTGCGATTTATGGGAGAGTGCCTATAGGCACTCTCCCATAAATTGCAACAAGGCAAATTAATAACATATCCTGATAGCCCAAAATAATTCAGCACTCGACTAGTACCAGTTAAAACAAACTACTGTCACTACTATTAGATGGCAATAGATGTATACATTGATTGCCCAATATTGCTGTTCAAACTGTCTGACAGTGGCTCAGAAGGGATACTATTTACCTAAAAGCTTGAACTCTTCCGACTAGTCGACTGCACAATTGAGAGTCGACTACTGGTTTGCCCAGAGTCGACATTGACTAGTCGACTAATCGTTTGAGTACTAGATACCCGATGTTTTTTGTGCTGCTGGGAGATTTGTATTTTTTTTTCTATACTCTGAAGATTAAATGATTAGTTTTATTACCCATTCCAGAGTTGGTAAGATCAGTTAAATATAATAGAAATACAGTATAATTTGACGATTATAAATAGTACTTGACTTGTGAATTATATTCATTATTTATTTTCTAGTTATCCATGAAAGAGGTGAGAATATATGTTGTCTTGCCTTGTTGCAGAGAGGTTGTTATTTCATAGACTCAGTTATTTTTTATTTGTAGTCCATTCAGCACATTCATCTATTACTAGTAGCCTTCATTAATTTGAATTCCTGCATGTTGAATATTGATTTACCACATTTTCTTTGGCTTTTTCTATCAATTCAAATTGGCATTGAAATGTGTTTCTTAACAAAAATGTGTTCCATCTCCTTGATCGGTTTACAGTAATTTCCCTCATTGTATTAAGACTGGCAGTGTGTCTCTTGTCTGAAATCTTCTTTGCATTCTTTTGGGTGTATACAGGAGCCGAATATGGGGCCCTTTCCCAATGGCAATTAGGCATGATTTTTCTCAATTCTCAACCACAAGCTTCCCAATCTCAGTCCCCACTCAACCAAAAATGTAATACACAATTTGTGCCCTAAACTGGGCAGTAAAAGGGCCTCAGAAAACGTGTAATGACCACCCAGTTCAGGACAGCAGTTTTGCATCAAATTTAAATTGCTTAACAAATGAAGCTTTGAAATTCTTAGGTCTTATGACCACCCAGTTCAGGACACCAGTTTTGCATTAAATTTAAATTGCTTAGCAAATGAAGCTTTGAAAGTGTCTGAATTCAAAGGCAAATGACATCATTTTCTTTACCCCTTTACCCAATGAATCGGCCGAATCCGCCCGCGTAATATGCAAATTCAGCAGTTGAAAAAATATGATTTTTCAAAAAATTTCAACGAAACCACAACATGTGACCCCTCATTGGAACGAGCTCGTTCCAACGAGGGGTCACATGATATGGTTTTGTTGAAATTTTTTGAAAAATTTAAAAGAATTATATTAATAAAATAATAAATTTTGATATCGTCTGCGTTGGGTAAAGGGTTAAGAGTATAAGTACAGTTTAGTAGAGACTACAGAGGCTGGAGTGAACATGGTTTCATAATACTGTTTGTTATAAAACTTACCTGTAGTATACTTGCAGTTGCTTAGGTATCGGTCTTAATGTTCTCTGTACAATTCAAATGTAAATTTCTTAGTCTTTCATGATGCAAATGTTCCCAATTCCAAAAGTTGGCAAAAGAATCCCCAAATTGCTTCTATAAGGAATGACACTAAATTAAGGATGAATACAGGTAACTTTAAGAATACAGCGGTCAACTGGTTTGCTTTTGGTACAGTTGTGAACCTCTTATTGGATGCAAAGATTTTTTATTACTTGGCTACCTGTTAAGAAATAATCCTTCCACAAGAACTTAGATAATAACAGTGATACCCAGAGGGAACCACTGAAAACTGTAGTATATATTTACTATTCTTTCCTATTTTTGTTTCAAAAGCATGTTGCCCTCTTTGAAAAATTTCAAATTAGTATTTAATGATCATCATTTGTTTGGAGGAAAGTTAAAATTTTGAGAAGCTATTTGAAAAGCCTGTTTCTTCTCCAAGAAGAGTGTATTTGGTAAATTGATCAAGTTATGAAAACCAGTTATTGGTTTAGCATCAACAGGGATGTTGAACAGTCACGGGAGAAAGGGCATCCAAATCATATAGGGGTCAATTTGAGGAGATCATCTTGCCGAAATAGGGCTGCGTGTTTCATGAGAACATTGTTCTTTAGGAAATCCCCTGGCCCATATATTTGATCTTATTATGCCTCACGTTTGTAACATCAGCCGTGATTGGTTAATTTGACACCATCTAAACGTCATAGTACTGGAGTTTTGGGACAAAACACGGGTACTATCGGAACATTCTTCCCTGGAGACAAGAGAACAAAGAAAATGTAAGCTCCACTTTGATTGATCAGCGCCGATTACATACGCCCTCAATTTCTCAACACCATTCACCAAACTCTGGCGCCGTGTCCGTTTAGCTTTTTTTCGTCACTGGTAGACACAAACTTACCAACAAATGGGCATCTTCAGTGGGTGTGTTTTCAATTTTAACTGCAAACAATGGATTCAAAAGAATCAGAAATATTAAAAACTCACATGTTGTTCACCACCTCAGTGAATCCTGAATATGAGTTATGACCTCAATCAATTATATTTCCACAAGTTTAGTAATCCTCGTCCTCACTGAACCTCCGCCTCAAGTTCAAAATAAATTGTTTCACTCTGCTTAATTCTATCAACTGCCATTGTCCGAGAAACATGAATTTATATTCCATTAATTTATACCACTTATCACACAAGCATTAACAATGAATTATAACATGAACAGCTGTAAACACTGGCATTTGTTGATATAGAAACTCCCAAAGCGACGGCACTTGTGACAAGTCATTTTCGAAGAGACGTCATTCGTTCGAAATGACGTCATGTTTTTGGATTTGACTACATCGTTGTTACAAGATTGATGGCATGCTACAGTTATCGCTTAACAATGAACGTTATTTTTTGTTTGGCATAATAAAATTTTTAGAACATTTCTTTTCATGTTCTATCAGTCAATAGTACCTGAGTTTGTGTGATTTCTGAAATAAAACCTGAAGCAGCTTCGCTGCTGAAGGTTTTATTTCAGAAATCACACAAACTCAGGTACTATTGACCGATAGAACATGAAAAGGAACGTTCTAATATTATATTAGATGTTCCAAAGCACTAGACAATTGTCAGATCATGTTCAGCTGATAGGCTCCTAAAAAGTATCTCATGAATCAGCAGCCTACATGAGTTACCTATCTCACTTGCCTTGGTGATTTGATAAGACAAGTGGCCAGACCAACGGATTCAACAGGAAATGAAATTTACAATAACCAGGCTAAATATTTCATATACCCAGTTTCAGTACTGTGCAGGTTTTGTCATGGATGATCCTTGCACTTCTTGGTCCTGCGTTGGGTAAAGGGTTAAGAAACTGGACTTGTTTTATTTTGTCAGTGTTTTCGACAAGGTTTCATAGAACCTTAGTGGTTAGAGCATTCAACTTCAAAGCAAAAGTTCCAAGGTTCGATCGTCACAAGCGGTAACTGCATTGTGTCCTTGTGGAAGTCACTTAAACCAGATTGCCCACATTTGACATGGTGGCACTGTGTATTAAGGGGTACTGCACGTCGATGATGCACTTGCCTTCAACAAATTGTAACTCTGCTTTGTGTGGAGTTAGTTCTTAGGGAAGTCTGACAGACGCCACTGCTTTGTGGTTCTCAATGGGTACTCCAGATTCCTCCACCCTTAAAAATGTCTGACACAAGGTGAACCTGGAGGTCAAAAGTGTTGTTAACCCCAATAAATAAATTCCACAGAGCCTTGGAAATATGTTCTTAAATTTGAATTTGAAATTTTCAAGGCCTTGAAAGTCCTTGAATAACTAATTGGTCCATGAAAAGTTTTGATCTTTTGAGTCGTTGGATAACAACATGAAATATTACTGTTACGTTTTTTTTTATTTCTAATACCTGCCTATGACATCGGGTCTGGGGAATCTCTCATTGAGAACTTTCCATGAATTAATATCAGGTTTTTATAATTGGTGTTAAGTCTAATTTGCAGGCATTACAGACCTTCCAACTCAGTTGCTTCTCAGTCCCATTGTAGAAATGGTTTTATAATATTGACTGTCTGAGATGGCTGTTTTTCATGCCCCCGACTTGAAAAGTTGAAGGGGGATCTAGTGGAGACCTCCGCCCGTCCGTCTTTTTGTACATTCATCTGTCCTTAGCAACATTTTCCCTTGTATTTCAGCCACGCTATTCCGATTTGAATGATATTTGGTGATATGATAGATCATCATGGGGGAACGGTACCTGCATAGTGCGAGTTTCTTCTACACATTTCTTCCAGAGTTATTCTCCTTTTTTGACTTGAAAAATTCAAAATTCCTTTCGTCCAAACATTTTCCTGTGTAGCTCAGCTACAGCTACTTTGTTTTGAATTATGTTTATTAGTACAATGTTAGAGTAACATGGGGGTAACGATACTTGCCTAGCATGAGTTTCTTCCACAAATTTTCTTTTTCGATTTCTAAATTTCGAAATTCCCTTCCGTATAAATATTTTCCTTTGTTTCTCGTCCACTGCTACTCTGATTTGAATGATATTTGGTGTTTTGCTAGAGCATCATGTGGTTACAATACTTGTGTAGCATGAGTTTCTTCCACACTTTTTCTCCAGTGCTATGACTCTTTTTTTGACTTGGAAAATTCAAAATTCTCTTCCGTCTAAAGGTTTTCCCTTGGTGCTCATCTACAGCTGCTCCGTTTTCAATGATATTTGATACAGTGATAGAACAGTATTGAGGGAGCGATACCTGTCTAGCGTGAGTTTCTCCCACATATTTTCTCCAGTCTTATGGCCCTTTGTCAACTTTGAAATTTTTAATTCCTTCCATCTGAACAGTTTGCCTTGCAGCTCAGCTACCGCTACTCTGATTAGAATGATAATTGGTATGGTGATAGAGCAGCATGGGGAAAATGATGAAGGTTTTGTCCACACATTTTTAGTCCCCTACGGGAACCGTAAGGGGACTATAGAATTGCACTCCGTCCATCTGTCCATCCATCCGTCCGTCTGTCCATCTGTCTGTCCGTCCATCTGTCCGTCCATCTGTCTGTCTGTCTGTCTGTTTTTTATGTTACCACCTCTTCCTCCAACATGCTTTAAGCTACACCTTTCATATTTGGTACATGGATAAATGGTTCTGAGGGGGTGATGCATGCTCAAAATTTTTTATTCAAAATCCAAGATGGCAGAATGGCGGCCATTTTTGTTGTGTTTTTTAAGCCTTTTTTCTCTATTTTCATGTTACCACCCCTCCCACCAACATGGTTCAAGCTACACTTTGCATATTTGGCACATGGATAGAGGGTTGGGAGGGGATGATGCACATTCAATATTTTTTCTTCAAAATCCAAGATGGTGGCATGGCAGCCATTGTTGTTGTTTTTTTTAAGCTTTTTTCTCTATTTTGTGTTACCACCCCTCACTCCAACATGGTTCAAGCTACACTTTTTTATATCTGGCACATGAATAGAGGGTTGTAATGGGATGTTGCACATTCAATATTTTTTTTCAAAATTCAAGATGGTGCCATGGCAACCGTTTCTGTTGTGTTTTTTAAGCTTTTTTCTCTATTTTATGTTACCACTGCTCCCTCCAATATGGTTCAAGCTACACTTTTCGTATATCGTACATGGATAAAGGGGTTGTGAGGGGATTATGCACGCTCAATATTTTTTTTTCAAAATCTAACATCTGTCTGTCCGTCTGTTTTTATGTTACCACCTCTCCCTCCAACATGCTTCAAGCTACACCTTTCATAATTGGTACATGGATAAATGCTTCTGAGGGGATGATGCACAGTCAATATTTATTTTTCAAAATTCAAGATGGCAGAATGGCGGCCATTTTTATTGTGTTTTTTAAGCTTTTTTCTCTATTTTATGTTACAACCCCTCCCTTCAACATGGTTCAAGCTACGCCTTTCATATATGGTACATGGATAAAGGGTTGTGAGGGGATTACGCACGCTCAATATTTTTTTTTCAAAATCCAAGATGCTTATATACTCTAGTGTCTTCTGTGACAAAAACATCTTACGTCACAAACCACCGTAGGGGACTAATACCACCTCAGTGGTCAAACACTTGTTCCCAAAGTTATGGTCCTTTTTCGACTTGGAAAATTTGAAATGCACATGTTATTGTAATTTTATTATGCCGCCGACTTGAAAAGTTGAAGGGATATCTAAGGTTATATCTAGTGGAGACCTCCGTCCATCCTTTAGTCCATCTGTCTGTCTAGGCGTCCATTCGTCCATCCGTACCAATATTTTCCCTTGTATCTCACCCACTGCTACTCCGATTTGAATGATATTTGAGGTTGTGATAAAGCATCTTGGGGGAACGATACCTGTATAGCATGAGTTTCTTCCACACATTTTTCCAGAGTTGTGGCCCTTTTCACTCTTTCGACTTAGAGAACTTTTTTTGCGGTCGGTGGCATTAGCTGTGATTTGCGATGCAGGCCTCTTGTTCATTTTGGTTTCTCAGTATGATTGCTGTCTTTAGACTATAATCTTAGACTATCGATTAATTCTTTAAAGCCTAATTCCAATCACTTTTTACTGCAACAGAACAGGTGCCCCAACATGCAATCTCCGGGTAAGCTTGATATTTTCTTTTTTGGGAGGGGTAGGGTGGGGTGGGGTTGTTATTCGGGCTGCTTGGTGCCTCAGAATATATATTTACCATATGGAGCCAAATTCCAACTTTTATCACTTTTTCCTGCAACAGAACACGCAGTTTCTGGATAAACTAGAAAGTTACATTATAAATACCATGGCAGTTGTTTCTAGACAATTCTTGACTGCCTTTATAGGCAGCCAAGACTTGCCTAAAAATAACTGCAAAGCAACAAGATATATACCGCCATTATGTACCAAGGATGTACAGAAATCTCAAGGCCTTTCAGTCTCATATCACTTTATCTCTATGTTGCGGTCACGATTAGCCATTGTGCAGAAATATGATAAATAAATAAATAAAATAAATAAGTGATTCTGAATTTCCTGGGTCTCATATTTCTGTTTAGACAAGTGAAATTCTTAAATGTTGTTTTGGAGAAAGTGTACAGAGTATTTCAAATGGATCATGACCTTGTTGTGATCCCGTCAAAATTCTCTGTCCATTTTTGTTATTGCAGTACTATAAGCCTAAAAAAATTGAAAATCAGTTTCTCAGGCCCCCCTGCATGGTCCTTTTGGCTGCTGCATGCTCTCTTTTTATAACCCATGTAAACTTAGAAAAAAATAAAAATAAAATGGTTTATGGCCCCGCAGGAACCCCGGGAAGTGAAGTGGTGCTTGTTTACTGTGGTAAACATGCTCTTTTTCACTTGTAAAATAGGACCCACTCACTAATGCTTGGGGTGTGAGTTCTCTAAAATAGGCAACATGGGGTATAAACGATTGACTGACCTTGACTTTATCTCCATGTTGTGGTTATGATTAGCCATTATGCAAAAGTATGTGACCTTAAACACCAATAAATAAATAAATGGTTTATGGCCGATATTTTACCCAAATTAAAAAAATTGATAAATTTGTCCCTTGAGTGCAAGAAGGCTTTGCAATGCTTTAGCATTGCGAAGCCTTCTTGCTCACAAGGGTCGAAATACACCACCACCCATGTTATTCCAAAGATTATGAGGCCTAAAACATAAACCAAGAACATGAACTTTTGATGGCAAAGAAATAATTACAGAAATAAAAAAAAAATGCTCGCCCACATGCAATTTCACAAATAATGGCCTGAGAAACAGATCTACTTTGTGTGGCCTTAATTTTAATTATTTTCCATTTCTACATGATTTTAGTTTGCTTCATTTATTTTAGTTAACCAATCTGTTTTTATTCAACGTAGTTTGAAAAATATGGTATTGAACTTAAGTGTCTTCATTTCTGATTTTTGTTGAATGTTGTGTGCTTATAAATATTTTGCATATTAAATTACCTAAAATAGATGTAATGTGGAATAGCATTTGGAGCTGTAGTTGTAAGTCCTTGGATGGGTGACCGTCTGAGCGATCAGTTCAACTCCTGCATTGTGAACTTGGGCAAGGCACTTAACCCTGATTGGTCCACATGGTGGCACTATGACACTGTGTACTAAGGCATATTGCACGTCGATGCTGAGCATGTCTTCAACCAGTCTAACCCTGCCTGTGCTGCAGTGCGGAGTTTCGATGTTGGGGAGCTGACAGCTGCTCATCGTTGCTCGGTGGTTCTCTCCTGGTAATCTGGCTTCCTCACCTGTAAACCTGTCGCCGACACGATATGACCTTGGCTGTTAAAATGTCATTGAAACTAAATAAATAAATTCTCTCTGTTTATTATCCTCTCTGTTTAGTTGCTTGCCATGAAGCTGGAAGATGCAGGACTTGCTATCTACATCTTTTTTAATAAAAAAGTCCCACAAAATCTCTTAGGGTATGTTTCAGTGAGCTATTCCGGTTTACTTGGTTACTATTCCATGTAAACCTAAACTGTGGTTTAGAAACCCCAATAGAACGATAAGTTTAATGCGTATACTATTACTCGTAAACCCCTGCTTGATGTCGCTAGGAAACACGAAGCATAAACGTATTGACAGGAGGGGTATATCCAAACAGTGGGAAACATATTCCAGCTTTCATTTCTAAACAATCTTAGAAAACCATCATTAAAAAGGCCCTCATAAGAAACTTTCCAATGATGGTGTCATAAATTGCCTTACTGCTATCATGGAAATAACATGGCCAAAAAGGATCTTCTGAAAGTTGTAACAATTTTTTTCTGAGAGAAAAACACCCTTTCAGTTGAGAATCGAATATTTTTGAAAAGCCGCTTTTATGGGCTAAATAAATGTTATTAACTTTTTTTTGTAGTTTCTCTCTCTTGAGTTATAGCATTTTTCATGAACCTTGCACTGTTTATTTCGTTTTTGGAACTCGAAATCAAATGTTTTTTTATTGTTGTTGTACAAGGCGTAGAACTTTTATGTGCATTCCACTGCACATGTCAAGAATAGAATGATAAACCAGATAACCCTGCTCTCCAGGAGGTTTAGTTGGTTTAATCCAGAATGATAAACCAGAATATAAACAGCTCAATGAAACGACCTGGTTTTTATTCCGTGTGTCTATGCATGCTCACAATAAACCAAGTAAACCAGAATAGCTCACTGAAACATACCCTTAATTTTCCCTTTTTGAAGCCCAAGGAATTGCAGTGGCACTTGTTTTCTGTAGTTTAAAAGATTAGTTCTGTTTCACTGGTACAGTACTACCCAGTAATCAGTGTCTGGGTGACAATCTTCCACAGTCGGCAACATAATTAAAAAAGATTACCTCATCTTGACTTTATAATTGGTCTACTGAGAGAGGTGCCTAAAACTTGACTAGAAAACAATGTCCATCTTATTTCTCTATTGTGTTTAGATCTTTCTCTTGACTTTGAAGCCACAAAACTTATCAAAATTTGAAATGGGTTAAATTATTCAATTTGTATTTTAAATTTCAAATATATGTTAGGTTACCCTTCCGGCATTGTATTTTGGAGTAGGTGCCCATTTCTCAATACTGTTCTTCAACAATATATATTTTTTGTGTTTGGGAGTTGCATGATTTGTGATTTGTTTGACTCTGTATTCATTTGAAATAGCGTGTGAGATGTGAATGTTATTAAGAGTAGTTTTTTATCTTTATCTGGAGTTTGCAGTACTATCACCTCTAGTTCTCCTTTAAGTCCTTGAAATGTCTCAGAAATTTGAAATATTTTCTCCTGGGAATGATTATTTATTCAGCAGTTGCTTTTGATATGTCAAAGTTTCCATCATATTTATTACATATCAAACTTTGAAAAGAATTGGCTTTATTCAGTGCAATGTTTGACTGGTTAACCCTTAAAGGTCTCTTTCTGACATTTACGACCTCAGAACAGGTGCCCTAAACATACCATCATGAGTAGGTCCTGCTGACTAAAAACAAATTACATGGGCAGTGGGGAGCGTGGTGGCTCAGTAGGTAGAGGTGCAGGCTGCAAGCCGAGAGGTCCTCGGTTCGAATCCCACCTGCGGCAACCGTGTTGTGTCCTTGGGCAAGACACTTCATCTCCATTGCCCGGATGGGGGCACGATGACGCCGTGTACTAAGGCGTACTGCACGTTGATGGTATGCATGTCTTCAACCAGTCTAACCCTGCCTGTGCTGCGGTGCAGAGTTACGATGTTGGGGAGCTGGCAGCTGCTCGTCGTTGCTCGGTGGTTCTCTCTGGGTACTCCGGCTTCCTCCACCCGTAAAACTGTCATGGTCACGATTAGCCATTGTGCATAAATATGTGACCTTAAAGCATCAATAAAGAAATAAATAACATGGGCAGTGATTTCTAGTCAGGTCTTGGCTGCCTTTTAAGGCAGCCAAGACTTGACTAGATATCACTGTTTAGCCATTGGACAATGTACAGATTGTAGCCAGGTGTGAATTTAGGACAACTGCCCATGCCCTTAAGGGTTAAAATAATACAGGTATCAAAAGATATATTTTGCAGATGTTTAATGATGAGGGAAAAGTCTGAGGAAGATCTTTTAAAGTCACCTCCTTTAGTGCACAAAGAAATTCTGTATTGTTTTTTTCTTTCCTGATACTACCTGCTTGCAATATTGGTGTTTGGGAAGCTCTCCAAATAAACAGGAACAAGCAGTCGTAGAAAAGGAAATGTAAGAGAGAATGTCACATTTGTTTATCCCACAACTTATTTCCTCGGGCGCTATTTTGAAATGGTTACATTTTGACTGCCATTCATGTAAATTGATTCTTGTTCCTCCCACCAGAATCCTGGGACCCCTGTGGAAGCCCTGGGAAGTGAAGCAGTGCTTGTTTAGTATGGTGAACAAGCTCTGTTTTACTGGTAAAATAAGACCCAGTCACCAATGCTTGGGCTGGAAGTCCTCTAAAATGGGCAACATGGGATATAAATGATTTACTAACCTTGACTTTAGCTCCATGTTACGGTCACAATTAGCCATTGTGCAGAAATATGTGACCTTAAACATCAATAAATAAATAAATAAATCATTAAATAAATAAATGGAATCCTGCAAAGTGGAGTAGTGCTTGTTTACTGAGGTGAACAAGTTCTGCTTCACTGATTAAGTAAGGACCGGACCTGGTGACAAATATCTGGGGTAGAATTATTTATTTATTGGTTTTTAAGGTCACATATTTCTGCACAATGGCTAATCATGACCACAACAGTTTTATGGGTGGAGGAAGCCTGAGTACCCGGAGAGAACCACCGAGCATCGACGGACAACTGTCAGCTTCCCAAGTTACTAACTCCACACAAGCAGTGTTAACATTGGTTGAAGACAGGTGCACCATCGATGTGCAGTACGCCTTAGTACACATTACCATGCCCCCATGTGAGCAATTGGGGTGAAGTGTCTTGTCCAAGGACACATCGCAGTTGTGGCAGGTGGGATTCGAACCGAGGACCTCTCGGCTTGCAGCCTGCACCTCTACCAACTAAGCTAACCCCCCCCCCCCCCGCCCCGCATCTGGGGTAGAAGTACTCTAAAGTAAGCAGCATACGTATAAATGATTGGCTAAACTTAACTGTATACCGTATTTACTCTATGTATTGGGACAGCTAAAAATAATTATTTTCATAGGTGTCCCAATTCTTAGAAAATGGGGAAAGAACACAGCCTGGTCTTGATTTGATGCTGAATAAAGATGTGTGTGATTCATTTTCCATCAATATATACGAAAATCGCCGTCCAATTTTTTTTTATATTTTCATTTTTTGCTTCCAAAACATAGCTTATGATCCCTCATTGGAACGAGCGCATTGTGCTCGTTCCAATGAGGGATCATAAGCTATGTTTTGGAAGCAAAAAATGAAAATTTTTAGTTACTCAAGAATTTTTTTTATGAGTGTCGTCTGCTACTAGCGACGGGCCAACTGGAAACAAATCTGAATGTCCCAAACTTTGGAGCATAAAAAAAATAAAGTTTTCTGGAAAAAATGGGTGTCCCAAATCATAGAGTGTCCCAATACATAGAGTAAAGTACTTATATTGCAATCATGATATAGCTATAGATGCTGAAAACTCCAAGAATTAATAAACATATACTTAATTCTTGTTCTGGGCTAAGCTTTGTGAGATCCGATGTCATATGTGAAGAAAAGCCTGATGATTTCTCATGTTACATTTTGAATGAAACGTGTGCATCACAAAAATCCAAAGAGAAACAACTTGTTGAATTTCCAACACTATCATTTACAGACTATAGTTTTACTTGGAAGTCTTGCTTATGTAAGTTCTGTAGCCCAGTCAGAGCTTATCCAATCTGGCAACAAAAACTCTTTTCATCGGTAACCTGTAGAGCTGTAGGTTTTTAAATTTCTTGTTCGGTTTCGGTTTTGGTTTTTCAGGTGGAGTAAAACCTCGGTTCGGTTCGGTTCGGTTTTCGGTTTGTTCATGAGGCCAAGTAAAATTCAATAAATCTCATTCTTATGTCAGGAGTCATAACTGAATGGTAGTGAAATTGAGTGAAACTCAATGAATGCCCAAAATAAGCTGTAATACATGAAGAATCAGGAAGGCCAATATAATAATTACCTAAATGTATACAGAACTTTTATTGTGCTTGGCCATTTTTTGAGGTCTGACACCTACACGCAACTTGAGGAAAGCTGCAAACACAACTAAACTGAAATGTGAGAAATTCACAGAATGCAGCCTACCCAGAGTAGTGAGAGTACCCAGACACTGCCATTGGCAGTGTCTGGGTACTCTCACTACTCTGGAATGGCTACATTCTGTGAATTTCTGCAGCAAGCGAGTATTTAATAAAAAACGAAAAACCTTAGATTACGGTATGTCGACGGTTTTGGTTAACCTACAGCTCTAGTAACCTGTATATCCCTACTAACAAGTTTCCTAGTAGAATGCTGTCTGGTGAATCTTCAGATTGCCAGCTGAAGTTTTTCATCCAACAATTACTTGCAGCAGTTCAAATTTCTCCTCAGATGAGTACAATACTTGGAGTAAGTTTATTTTATAATGCAGAACCTTAAGATTTGTCAGCATCAGTTGAAGTAGTGATCTGTCACATAGCTTTAACTCTTAACCCGCTGAGCATTTTCAAGATATTTTTCATCAAATCTAGTCATGGCTGCTCTGGATCAGCCATGACTAGATTTGATGAAAAATTCATCCAAGTTTAACACCAAGAAATCATTGGTGCAAGACTCCATGCAATTAACAGGGGGGGGAAATTTGATCAAATGTCCCCAAATTATACTTATTTCAGTGGCAAAAGAAATCCTGTCCTGGCAGGAATAGCCTCCAGTGGCGTGCAGTAAGGTGGGAGGGGCAAGTCCAACATTTATTAACAGACCGAAAAACGTGTTTTCAACAGTTTAAGAATGTGGCAACCAAATTACTGCTTTGTCATCCGAAATGGTCAGATTTCTATAATTCAGTCTACAAAAATATAGATTTTTTAGCATAAATATCACTAATTTTTCTTCTGTTTGGGAAAATTTCACCAACAAAAAGCCCCAAAAGTTTCCAACGAGAGATAACAGGCTTTTACTGTTAAAAGTATTGGACTAAAGGCTACCAGATAGTTTCATTATTCTCTGAAAATTATTGCTTGACAGAAACGTCCGTAGAATTAATATATCATACTTTGTATAACCTGATAGTAATGTCAACAGTCACTTCTCCGCCTGCTTTTCTAGCAGAACATATAAAAGAATTCATCAAAAATAGATGAAGCATGGCTACTAAGAGCTGTTATTTCATGATACATGGCTTCTTAGAGATGTTATTTCTTGATACAGTACCTGTAGAGTGTATTATCACTAAATAACCCATGGAGTAGAGATTTCACCCAAGCAATAATTGCAAATTTGTTACAAAGCATAAGCATAAGCAAAGTTTCAGCCAATGGATCTCTGGGTTAAACCCGGGGGTCCATTGGCTGAAACATTTCTTGTGTTTTTGTCCATATGTACAGAATTTGAAATTGACACTTTGGGGGATGACTCCACTCCATGGCTGATTTTGTTACAATCCACTCACATGTACTGTACCTGGCAACTCAAGAGCTGTTATTTCTTGAGTTTGCCATGGTACAGTAGAATCCTCTTAATTGAATATCCATTTTGCCAGTGAAAATTATTCATTTAACAGGAGTATACAATTAACAGGGATTTGGTCAGTTTCCTGTGTTCTGGAAGTAAACTGAGCATTTATTCTATTATATTTTGTTTGACAGAGCTCATAGAGCTCTGTCAAACAAGATATAATAGAATAAATGCCTGTATTGGATGTAGTGAGGCCAAAAAGGTTGATAAATAAGGGAAATTTGTAGTGTGTCACAATAATTTTTTCGACATATTACAGAAATTTATATACAATTAACAGGAGTTTACTCTACAACCAATATGCAATTAACAGATAAAATTTGTTCTGAAGGTATGGTAAATGGTTTTGTGTTTGAAAATTATATTCAGTTAAGAGGGACATACAATTAAGAGAATTCCAATTAAGTGGGCTCAACTGTATAAGGTTTTTTTTCAGTTTGAAACCTAATCAGTTATTTTCTAATTGTTTTCAGTTGTCATTTCAACAGCAGGAAATCACAAAACTGATATCTGAAAGAGACAGATTACAGAACGAACTTCAGCTTCATCAGTCAAAAGCACATGACAGACGGGTAATTGTGCTGATAATCATCTTCTTCATGCATCCATTCATCAATGTCTTGTCTTTCCTCATCAGCTTCATCATCTTTTACTTTTACTATGTTAGCAGCTACTTCATTCCACTCACAAAAACACCAAGTCGTACATAATCAAGAGATGAGCGGTATGCCGTATATACTGTTCGGTATTGGTGTCGAGCCATTACCGATTTAATGAACCGAGGGATTCTCAGAATACTGAAAAATATTCCTGTCATTAGTTAAGAAATAAAATGGTAAACAGCAGAGCGTTATGCAAAATTCATCAGTAGAAGATCCCAGGGCTATGTATTTCTAAAGACAGTCACCACTGGTCATTCAGTTAAAACCCCAGGGGAGTATTTTCTCCCAGCATTTTTGATACATCAAATTTCTGTTTGCGAGTGTCTGTTACTTTCAACATTTTGATAATTCTTCAGCTTTGTCCGCTGTAACACTGAACTACAGCTGGGCTGTATACTAACGGTACCAACCAATATTTGTATTGGTGTGAATACAAGTCTGCTGTTAACACCAAATACGACACCAAGATAAAATCTTTCTAAAAATACTGATACCAAAACTGAACTTGAAATTTCAATACCACCCATCTCTAACATAATCACCTACCGCTCTGCACTCTGATGTCAAAATACCATTTTCAGCAGTAAAGTTTTTCCATCAGGCCTAAAAAAATTAAAAATATGTTTCTCTGGCTCTCCCGCATGGTTCTTTTAGCTGCTGCAAGCTCTTTTTTTATAACCAAGGCAAACTTAGAAAAACAAAATTAAATGGTTTTTGTCTGATGTTTTAACCAAGTTAATAAATTTTAAAATTTGGCCCTTGAGTGCAACAAGGCTTTGCAATGCTTTAGCATTGCAAGGCCTTCATGCACTCAAGGGACAAAATTACACCACCACCAATGCTATTGTGTAGATTATGAGGCCTAACACAAACCAAGAACATGAACTTTTGATGGCAAAGACGGAATTACAAAAATAAAATACTCCCGCATGCAATTTTACCAAAAAATGGCCAGAGAAACAGAAGATCTAATTTGTGGTGCATGATACAGTGGGTATTTTTACTGATTACCTATTATATATTCTGTGACAGACCTCACTGAGCTTCATAATATGTGAAGGTATCTTAACTGATCAAAATAAAGTCATCTGCAATTTTATGCATTGTAGTGCCAGAGTGCTTGGCGTAAATGGAAAGGTTTGCAGAGATCCATCCTGGAAAGTGCTTGAATATTAAAATTGAAATTCCAGGGCCTCAAAAGTGCTTGAAAATTGATCATTTTTGGAAAAGGTCCTAGAAAGTGCTTAAAATATTTCCGTGCTTGTTTTCAGTTATTGTGTACTTATAAATCTGACTCCAACATGTCTCTTCTGAGCTTCTGTAACCAGGAAGGAAATTTTGACACCAGGTCACTTCACATCATTTCTTGGGAAGCTCTCACTGTGAGCTTCAGAAGAAATGATGTTAAGAGATGGAATTATCAACAAAAATAATAAGTAACATAAACTCAACAACTCATTTTGTTTGATACTTCTTTATTACAGTACATGAAGAGTGGCTTGTAACAAAATTAGTGCTCAAATGACTAGTGAATTCCAAAGTCGATTAGTCAATTCCCAAAAGTCAAGTCGACTTCGACTAGTCATTGGTAATACCTGTCTCCTTATAACAGTGTTGGTGTTCTGGTAGAGTGCTGAAGGTCCAAATTTGGCTTCACTTGGGCATTCATATACAGCAACTTACTGGAACATTATTCTGTTTATGTGCTTCTAATTATGCTAAGAGTGAAATTATATAGTCTTATTTAATTTGCCTTGTTGCAATTTATGGGAGAGTGCCTATAGGCACTCTCCCATAAATTGCAACAAGGCAAATTAATAACATATCCTGATAGCCCAAAATAATTCAGCACTCTACTAGTACCAGTTAAAACAAACTACTGTCACTGCTATTAGATGGCAATAGATGTATACATTGATTGCCCAATATTGCTGTTCAAACTGTCTGACAGTGGCACAGAAGGGATACTATTTACCTAAAAGCTTGAACTCCTCCGACTAGTCGGCTGCACAATTGAGAGTCGACTACTGGTTTGCCCAGAGTCGACATCGACTAGTCGACTAATCGTTTGAGTACTAAACAAAATCACCCATGGAGTTATCACTCAAAGTATCATGTCCAAATTCTGTACATATGGACAAAAAACACAAAAACAATGTTTTAGCCAGTGGACCTCCGGGTTTAACCTGGAGGTCCATTGGCTGGAACTTTGCTTGTGCTTATTATGTTTTGCAACAAATTTGCAATTATTGCATGGTTGGAATCTCCACTGCACTGGTGATTTAGTGATAAGACACTCCACATGTACTGTATATGAAGATCAGAGATGATTCAAATAATTCTAGGTGGAAGTCCTGGAAAGTGCTTGAAAAATTCCTGAAAAAGTCCTGGATTTTTTTCTCTTAGATGTGTACAAACCCTTCTATTTTATTCAATCCATTTACCACACAACTTACCATAACTTATTCGAAAATGTAAACCTTCTGATTACATTTCAGCTGCAATGTAACATTTTGTTAAATAAATATAAATTTTAAGCTATTGCCCAAAAAATTTCTCGGTTTTTATATTCCATTTTCGGCCCTAGTTTTCATGTTATAATAAAATTTAATCCATTATATCTTGTACGACAGTCGTCCCTAAGCTTGTTTCCAATTAGATATAACTGATTAAATACTCAAGGGAACTATTCACATGGCAAATTAACTGTATTTTTCACTGGCAAGGAGCTATTTGTTAAACGTGTGTTACTCTATAGTACCACTAGAAATGTTTAGAGGTCTACAACTGTTTATTTATATACATTCAAAGTAAGACATTTTAATTTTCAAGTGAAAAGGCAACTTGTTCGAGAACATTTTCTTTTCGGAAGTGCCTGTATGATGTTTTAAATGAAGTATAGCTTTGCCAAAATCTGAATTGAGACAGTTTTTGGGAACTTTTGAATTAAAAGAACTAAGAATATACTTTACATTGCAAAGAATAATGTTTTGCAGTCATTCATTGGCAATTGTTTATTTTTATTTCATTCTGAAGTATTAAAACTTCTATTTTTTAACAATGACCCCAAAACTGAAAAAAATGATTTGAAAATAAATTATTCATCTCACTCAGCTTTTGTTGTTGTTGTTGTTGTTTGTTGTCACTTTTTCGTGTTCATCAAAGTTTTGACATTATTGAGTGGGTTGCTGCATATTATTCATGAAAAATTGCTTCTTTGAGGCCTATAAAAATTTTCTTGTTTCTCAGGCAGTTTTTTCTCAATTTTATGATGAGGGAGGAAAGCTTTTTTTGTTGCTGTTCATTCACAAAACAATTCTGAAAAGAGTTGAATCAGAAATTTAACTACTTACACTATTACAGTTAAAACTAGAAGTCCTGTCATGAAATGCTCACAAATAGCACGTTGATCTGCACATTAACCTACGCGTTATGACCATAGAAAGGTTATCAAATTCTGTACATATGGCCTGTGCACAAGCAATGTTTCAGCCAATGGACCTCCGGATAACCCGGAGGTCCATTGGCAGAAACATGCCTGTGTTTGCTATGAGTAACCAGGAGAACCTGCCATGCTTTGGATGCCATTCGATATGGCAATTGCGTGCAATTCCTACTCGCAATTAAGCCTAGATAAGCACACAGTTCGCGACAGAACTTCTAGTTTTAACTGTATGTGGCAAACCAATGCTTTCAGTAGTGAAAATTTCCCATAATGTAGTTGAAAATTTAGCCAACTATATCTCGTTTGACAGAGCTCTCTGAGCTCTGTCAAATAAGGTATCGTTGGTTAAATATTTGTCCTACAAGTGCAAAATAGTGTCAGAGAAGAGGTTTCCAGGTGAAAAGAGGTGATGAGACAGATTGTCTATGACCAGGGAAGGGCCTGAGAAACTTTTTTTTTTTTTTTTATACCCTAACGGAAAGTGCTTTTAATAATGATAACTGGAATTTTTTTAGTACAGGTTTGTTATGATATACTGTTAACTCTTCAGTATCAAAGCAGGGGCTTCCATGTTTACCTTGTGTCAACAGGATTTTATATCCTTCCTCTTGGATTGCCAGGGCTTAAAATTTGTCCTAATTTGTGAGAATCAATTTTCAGTTCTTAAAATAATTTAGAATTTGAGAGTCTGGTACTGTTTTTCCCCTGTGAGAGCAGCCCGAACAACTTCCATAAAACCAAACCTCATATTTATTTACTGGAGTTTAGCCTTGAGGGTCCAATTTTGGTGGATTTCTTGCTTTACATGTAGAACATGTGTTTCTACATCCAGACTTTTGTCGATCTTGCTGACGGAAGTTACATTACCTTGGTAGTGGTTTCTAGGGAAGTCTTGACTGCCTAGGTAGCCAAGCCAGTTGCTAGTGCGCGTGAAGTCAGTACAATTGCACCTGCTAAACTATATAGTGTTTGACTCCCTATACACTGATGTCAAAAAATAAAAATTTCAAACAGGAAATTTTTTCTATGATGCAACTACAAATAGGATCAATTCAACCTCGTTTTACTGTGTCTGAAGACTGTCGAACCAGATTGATTTGATGAACTGGTAGAGTGCTGAGTTATTTTTGGCCATCAGAGTTTGTTCACATATCTTTAGCTTTGTTACAATTTATGGAAGCTTGTCACAACACCTCCCATAAATTGTAGCAAGGCAAATCTGTACTGATAAAATAACTTCCTTTCACTGAGCTCTGTCAAACAAGGTATATTTGGTTCAATATCAATCCACATTATGGGAAATATTTGCTGCTGAAAACTTTGCTATTTTGACATCACAGTGCAGAGGGTTGAACCAGATTGTTTTGACTAAATTCCTAGTTGTATTATGGGTAAAATTTGCTGCTTGATATTTTGGTTTCAGTGTGTGGGAGGCTAATACAATAAACCTATTAATTGTATACAACCATACAGACTTTTCACACTTCCATCATTGCAAATTTGACTTCTTAATTACAATGAATTATTTCACGTAACCAGTCCATTCAAGCAATTACTCTGTTTATTACTTTTCATTATTAACGATAATTATATTATTTAACCCTTTCCCTAACGTAACGGCCAAAACCGGTCAGCGCTATTTTAAAAAATCGCCAATTAATTTTCATTATTTTTTTCATTTTTTGTCTCTAAAACATAGGTTATGACCCCTCATTGGAACAAGCTCATCAAGCTCGTTCCAATGAGGGGTCATAACCTATGTTTTTGAGACAAAAAGTCAAAATATTAGTTATTCAAGAATTTTTTTTGCAAGTGTCGTCTGCTTTTCATGTTAGGTGAAAGGTTAAAAAAAACAAACAATGAAGTCCCCATTACACCCACGGCAAACCGTCTTTGTTTGCGCGCACGGATACATGACCCAATTGTTGATTGCATAATTCACTTGTGAAGCTATCGTTTATAATCAAACCTGGAAATCCCAGTAAATCACACTTTGGAAAGTAAAAAATCATAATATACTTTATTCATTCAGCTGGGATTTACTCTATGACCTATGTCTATGTGCAATTAAGAAATCAAATTTGCAAGGATGGAAAGGTAAAATGTTTGTATGGTTATATGTAATTAATAGGGTTATTGTATTAACATCCTGGGCACTGAAGCCAAAATTTCAAGCAGCAAATTTTACCCATAATACAACTAGGAATTTAGTAAAATCAATCTGGTTTGACAGATCTCAGACTAGAGTTTAGGGATGTGCAATTAAGAAGTCAAATTTGCAAGGATGGAAGGGTAAAATGTCTTTATGGTTATGTACAATTAACAGGGTTATTGTGTTAGCCTCGTGCATACTGAAGCCAAAATTTCAAGCAGCAAATTTTCCCCATAATACAACTAGGAAGTTAGTCAAATCAATCTGGTTTTGCAGAGCTCAGACTTGACTTGAGGGATTCCTCGCCTCTCATGAATTATTTCATGTAACCAGTCCAGTCAAGTGATTACTCTCTATATATCAAGAAGTTGTGCTTGCAACCCTAAACTCGAGTTTAATAGGCTTCTTTATCCTCAGTAATTTCAGTATAAGTAAACTTATTACATATTGTTTGTTAGAGCTCCATAAGCTCTGTCAAACAAGATATCGTAGAATAGACACACAATTTATCACCAAAATAGGGCCAATTTATCACAAAAATATGGCAAAAAGACCAGTTTTATTAATTGAATATTTTTTTCACTGTCAAAGTGTCTATTCAGTTAACAGGTTTCCACTGTCATGCAAAAAATGAGTTAGATGAAAACTGACAAGGAGTACAGAATGGAACCAGAACTAAATTGTCTAACTCATGCATATGGTGTACAATATCCATAAAGAAAATTTAATCAAGTTGTCTTTTTTTGCAGTTGAAGTTATCACTCCCACTATATAAAAATGAAAATGTGTAGAGTAATTTCCTAAATTTCATTTTTGTCTTTTATCTCATACAGGGTTCCTGCAAGGCCTTGGATTCAAGGAATGGCCTTGAATTTGGCTAAGGGTCATTCAAGGCTTTGAAATCCTGGAACATGTGTCCAGAAGCCTTGAAAACCTTGAATATTCACAAAATAAAAACGCTGACGAAACTCATAATCATAACTATGTAGTTTTAAAGGCCAAGAGTTCATGAAGGCATAGTCGTAACTTGGACCTCCAGTCATTACTCCTCCTCCCACTTCCCTTGTAGGCAAATGGGAGGACGGGGGTAACGACCGGAGGTTCTAGTTAAGACTGGTGAAGGCAGGGTCTTGCACACCCGTGAATTTGGCTGTTGTTGGGCTTTGAAAAATGCTGAAATATACAGTTAAAACTAGAAGTCCTGTCATGAACTGTGCGCTTATCTAGGCTTAATTGCACATATGAACTGCACGCAATTGCCATATCTAATGACATCCAAAGCACGGCAAGTTCTCCTGGTTAGTCATAGCAAACACAGGCAATGCTTCTGCCAATGGACTTCCGGGTTACCCGGAGGTCTATTGGCTGAAACATTGCTTGTGCACAGTCCATATGTACGGAATTTGATAGCCTTACTATTGTCATAACGTGTAGATTAACACGCAGATCGACATGCTATTTATGCGCATTTCATGACAGGACTTCTAGTTTTAACTGTCTTGAGAAATGGCCTTGAATAGCCTTGAATTTTATCAGTCCTTACCTGCAGGAGCCCTGTCATAGTTTGTAGTTATAAATATAGACAGAACCACATGTATGTAGAGAATATTTTCAGTATAAAGTATCATTTTAACCCTCAATGGTTGATGTTTGATTCAGGTCTTCAGTTATGAGCATATCAGCTGAGTTTTCACGCTCACTTATCATCATACTGCATAATTTACTATAGCTTTTCTTGCTCACAATGTCACTGCTTTAATAGCATTTCTTTAACCTTGTTCCAACACATAAAGCAGACGGCACTTGCAAAAATGTTTCTTGAATAACTATGTCTGGAATGAGCTCAGTGGAATCGTTCCACCGAGGGGTTATAAGCTATGTGTTTGCTACAAAAAATGGAGAAAAAAATTCATATTTGAATGGGCAATTTTTGTGAATAGCTCTGTTGGTTTAGTCATTACATTTTATGAGGGGATAAAGATAATAAGAATAATAGATATACTGGTGTAATCACCATTCATAACTTATCACACAGTTGGGGAGCATGGTTGCCCAGTGGTTATGGCATTCAATTTCAAATTGAAAGGTCCACTGTCTGATTCCCGCCAGAGGTAACAGCATTGTGTTCTTGGGCAAGCCACTTAATCCTGATTGTGTGGGGACATGGTGGCACTGTGTACTAAGGCATACTGCACTTCGATGGTGCATTTGTCTTATCAATGCTAACCCAACTTGTGCATAGTTGGTATTGTGGGGAGTTTAACCATTTACCTAATGAATTGCCCTCATCTGCCTGCGTAATTTGGAAACTGAGCAGTTGAAAAAATTAAATGTTTCAAAATATTTCAAAATATTTCAACAAAACCATATCATGTGACCCCTCATTGGAACTCGTTCCAATTAGGGGTCACATGTTATGGTTTTGTTGACGTTTTTGGAATAATTTTTAAAAATAGTAATTAAAATAATAAAATTTCATTTTCTTTGCATTGGATAAAGGGTTAACAGTTGTTTGCTGCTGCTTGGTAATTCACTCAGAGTACTCCGCCTTCCTCCATCCGTAAACCTGTCCCAACACGAGGTGAACCTGGCTGTCGAATGTTTCATTGAACACCAATAAGAAAAAAAAAAAGAAAAAAAAATATCACTCAGCTGTGGTTTTTCATGATAATTTCCTTGGATTTGCTTTCTTCGTAGTTTTCAGGGAAAACGCAAAATAAAACTTATTTTTTTCTTCCGAGCCTCATGTTTAAATTTAGACCAGATTTATTAGAATGGTTTTACTAATGCCTTCTAGCTACCCTCATTAAATTCAGGAGCTGTAGTTGTCACTTGTTATTTCCATTGTGCATTCTGTGTGTTCTGCCTTTTCTAATGTTCATATTTTCCAAGGAACCTGAGTTGTTAAGCAGTTCTTGATTACTGTGATAAACATGTTCCATTGTCAGGCTATTATTCTTAACCTGCTGAGTATTTTCAAAATATTTTTCATTAAATCTAGTCATGGCTGCTCTGAATCAGCCATAACCAGATTTGATGAAAAATTCACCTAATTTTAACTCAAAAGAAATCATTGGTAAAAAATTCCATTCAGTTTACACAGAGAAAAATTAGTTAAATGTGACCAATTTATACATATTTCAGCAGCATGCAAGGAGTTAAAATAGAGCCAGAATCTGATTCTCATAAAGTCTTTTACAAACTTCTGGACACTCCATACTGATGCACAGCAGCATTTGCATTTGAATTCTTGCAAAGCTGACTATAATTTAGACCCTGGTATTCTTGGTATAACAGGACCTGGTAAACAGGTCCGATTGTGAGTCCTCTGAAGTAGGCAGCATAGGTATAAACAGTTGACTAAATTTGACTTTGTACTTGTGCTGCATCTTACAGGGGTTCCATGGGGCCTTGGATTCAAGGAATGGCCTTGATTTAACTAAGGTTCATTCAAGGCCTTGAAATCCTGAAAAATGTGTCGGGAGGACTTGAAAAGCCTTGAATATTCATGTCATAAAAATATGAAGCACATAATCATAACAATATTGTTTTATATGCCCTGGTTAATGAAGGCATGGTCCTAACAAAGACCCTCCGGTTATTACCCGTCCTGCCACTTCCATGAAAGTTAGGACTAGTGAAGACAAGACCTTGAAAATCCTTGAATTTGTCTCTTGTGTGGCCTTGAAAAATGCTGAAATAGATCAAGAAACAGCCTTGAAAAACCTTGAATTTTATCAGTCCTTGCCAGCAGGAACCCTGTCTTAACTCTTTACCCAATGCAGAGAATATCAAAATTTATTATTTTAATTACTATTTTTTAAAATTTTTCAAAAAAATTTCCACAAAACCATATTATGTGACCCCTCACTGGAACGAGCTCGATGAGCCCGTTCCAATGAGGGGTTCACATGATATGGTTTCGTTGAAATATTTTGAAAAATTTACTTTTTTCAACTGCTCATTTTGAAAATTACGCGAGCGGATGCAGGCGATTTGTTAGGTAAAGGGTTAATAAAGGCATAGATGCTGAAAGTGACCAGCACACATCATGCCTACATTATAAATCAAGAATACCTCCAGCCCATACTTGATTGGAAACATCACTTGGATGGACCATTTCTACAGTATTCAATTTAAATTATCCCAAAGAGAACCCTTGTTGAAGAAAATAGCTCTAATTGCTCAAAATATGTTTTCTTATGAACAAGTTGGTGCTGTGATTTGATATTTGGTATGTAGAATAGAAACGTCTTTAAGGCTATGACAGCAAGTTTGTTCGTAGTTATATTCTCTGAACAATAGTTAGGTTTGTCGCCTCCATATTAATATTTAAAGTTGATAGTGTAAACACAATTTACCATAGAAATTGTTTGGGACAGTGTATATGTATTTCTGTTAGTAAAAGGCTACTTTATTTTTTTGGTTCCCCATACATCTAAAAAGTTGCTTTTTAAAAAGAGCGTCAACTATGGGGAGGTTTTGATGGGTGTGATAGTCGGAGGTCAGTGTAATGTTTGAACCAGTCGTTATAAATATACTTGAAAGTCTAGCAAATAACTATACTTGAAAGTCTATCAAGTCTTGTCTCTGTTGGGATCACAGTGCCTCAGTAGGTAGAGATGCAGGCTGCAAGCTGAGAGATACTCAGTTTGAATCCTACCTGTGGCAACTGCGTTGTGTCCTTAGGCAAGACACTTAATCGTGGGGGCACAGTGACATTCTGTACTAAGGCATACTGCATGTCGATGGCGCACTTGTCTTCGACCAATGCTAACCCTGCTTGTGTGGAGCAAGTATGCTTGGGAGCCTTGCTCGTCATTGTTCAGTGGTTCTTTCTGGGTACTCCGGCTTCCTCTGCTGTTGAAACTGTCCAACACGAGGTGACCCTGGCTGTCAAGTGTCGTTAAACCCCAATAAATAAATAAGTCTTGTCTCTTGCAGAACACATCTGCTTTACTGATAAAATAGGACCGGTACCCAACCCTTTCTTGAAATTGAACAACACATTTATTCATGGAACACTTTGAAACTTATAAGAAGTCCCCCCCCCCCCCCCCCCCCCCCAGAACTCCAAGGAGTGAAGCCGTGCTTGTTTACTGTGGTAAGCAAGCTCTGTCTTACTGGTAAAATAGGACCCATCACCAATGCTTGGGGTGGAAGTCCTCTGAAATAGGTATCATAGGTATAAACAATTGACTAAACTTGACTTTTTGTCCATGTTGCAGTCATAATTAGCTACTGAGCAGTCTTGTTTAACAGAGCTGAAAGATAAAATTTCTAGTTGAATTATGAGAAAAATTTGCTGGTTGAATTTTTCAGTATTTTGACATCAGTGTGCAAGGTGCTAATCAACAATAAATGAATAAGAAGTGACATTTTGAGCTGATATTATTGTTGTCGAAAAAAAGGATTGAAAACATTGACAGCTACTTATTTTAGTAAGATTATTTGTGAACTAAACCTATATTTTATTTACCATTGAGGGTTGAAAATTCTCAGTGATTAATCCTGTTTACCAACAGTTTTTCATAGCAGACATGTTGAGATTTCACAATTGAAAATGGCAGAATGTGTTTGATGTATGATTGTGGTCGTAATTGGTAGAGTGCTACGTTACAGATGTCCTTTCACCATATATTGCTCTGTTACAGTTGATTGGATAGTGCCAGAGGCACTATCCAAGCAAATGTAACTGAGCAAGGTGTCGGCAGCAAAATTTGATTCTTCCCAGAGTCAGTATGAAACCACCATCAGCAGAGTGTAGATGTTATACTCACAGCCTAGGGCCCTGCGATTACTCAAATTTTGAGTCGAATCTTGAGTTGGAATGCAATATCGACTCGTCTCGTCTCGATTTGCGGATGTCCTTTTTCTTATCAACCTACTCACAATTGTTTACTACGGGCTTGCACTACAGTGGAAGTCCCTAACTCGGATAAAATACTCTCTATTTTTGTCTTTCCCAAGCAAGTTGGGAAAGAAAAGTGGTGGAAAAGCACCAATAAAAATAAGCCAAAACTGGGTCGAGTGCAACCGGCGCAGACCCAGTACGGGACGCTCTCTCCCAAGTACAACTCCACGACTTCCGTTGCCAGTGCGCATATACCGTCTCTAAAGACTCATTCTTTTTGAAATCCGCTTCGTGTCGAGATGTTTTTGCATGCTTATCAGTGTTCCACCAGCTCGATGTTTGATGATTCCTGATTCATTATACCACAGTGTATCCTTTGTATTCTCAGGAACAGTGTTTTATATTCTCTTTTTTCTATTATATGTCCATAATGTATATTTATTTGCTCTCTCTCGGGTCGCGCGCGATTTTCGCGGGCCACGCGGTTCGGACTTAGATTTTCACAATTATTGTTCATGCTTTTTTTGCAAATTTTTCGAATTGTGTTAGAGTTAGGTGTCAGCGGGGTACCACTCCTGCAGTGTTTCTTCTTTCTGTTGAGAGTAGTCTTCCTGTTGGGTGGTTCCCGGTCGACCGTCTGGGGTCTTTGTTTCTGTCACCTTTCTCTCTTTGGGGGTGTTCTGTTTTCTGATCTCACCTTCTCTGCTCCTCTCACCTCTTTCATGCCTAGGACAATTCCTTGTGGGCAGTGTCTGCTGCCTAAGCATGTGGACGATGTACATTCGTCGTGTTCCTCCTGTAATGGGTGTTCGGCCGAGCGGCCGTGTGGTGTCTGTGGAACATGGTCTTCCACCTTTTGGGCGTCAGTAAATCGTGTCGTTCGTTCTCGTGGCCGTGCCTCCCGCTCCCGCGGGAAAGGAGAACGTGGTCGTTCGGGGCCTCCCGAGCCGACTTTGTCTGGTGAGAGTTATTCCTCCTCCGTGGGGGATGTGCAGTCTTTTCCTGTGGTGGATACTGCGGGAGCCGTTGAGTGTTCTGGTGTAGAGATGCCTGGTTCCGGGACTACGGTCCCCCTCCAGTCGACATCTGAGGCTGTCACTAGGATTGTGACTCCTCCTTCGGAGCCGAGCCGGTGTGCTCTCTCCATTATTTCACCAGCCTCAACGACTCTCGACGTATCTACTACTGCTGCTGGTCCGTCTGCTTCGTTGTCTGTTTCAGCCGGCCTCGGCTTTTCGCTGCAGGGGACTGCAGAACTGTCCGATACTGTAAACGTGGGATATCGGCCCCAGCCTTCCCTGACTTCAACTCGGCGAAGTCGGAAGGGGCTGCCGGCCGAGCCCATCGCTGTGGTCTCGTCGCCGTCGAGTACCACAGTTGTGTCTTTGGATTCGGATGTTCGTAGTGGAAACACTATGAACTCCGTGGCGTTTCCGTCCACTCACTCTGGTCACACGACCAGTTTTGGGGGACCAACGCCTTTTGTGCAGCCTGGACCTTCTGCCCTGCAGAGGTCCGCGGTGACTCTCATGAGTTCTCACAATATTGATCCTCGGGGTGCATCGTACCCCTATACACGTCTGCCTTCAGATGTTTCGGCTGCCGCCCGTCGTCCCGCGTCGGGTGTTTTGGAGGATCGTGACCCTTCGCTGGTTAAGAGGGTCAGAGGTGAAGCCACTTTGCCAGTTCGCTCCCCTGTCGAACCGGTCGGTACAGGCAGTGAGCTTAGGGAGGCCCTCTCCTTACTCACTCAGGTTCTCTCAAAGAGCCTTCCTGTTGCTTCCAGCAAGGCTATGGGTGGTTTCCAGGCGCCTCCTATGGCGCCGCCTCCCGGGATTGGAAACAGGCCGGTTTCCGATTCCTCTGGTGTCCCGACACCATGGGAGGCGTCGGCTGGTTTGCCCACGATGGGCTATGTGTCTTCCGACTCTGGGGAGGAGTCCGACATGCTTGAGGTCGAGGGCCAGCAGTCTTCGGACTTGGGGGCGGCTCTTGACTTTGTGTTTGGGTTTCTGCCTGAGCTCAAACCTGCTAACCAGCCGACAGTGTCAGCCTGGCCGCGATCATCGGTCGCGCGCCAACAGCCTATGGAGCAACCTGCTTCTGGGCGCCTTCGACCGTGCCAGTCGGTACAGGTGGTTGAAGCTTTTTCAGCATTGGATGCCAAGCTGAATTCCAAGGCTTTGAAGACTTCGTTCTTCACCAGGGTTGACACCTTTTTGCCTCCTGTTGCGTTATCGTTCCTACGATTCCGCCAATCCGTCAGTCTGCCAGACTTTGACGGTTCTGGATCAGGACTCCACTTCCCTCGGGCTTTCCAAGCCCAAGTCTGCCGTCATTCCAATGACGACTCTGGAGTCCACGTTGGGCTTATCTCGTGAGATGCTTGGCATGCTTTCTCTCTCAGATCACGTCGTCTCAGCTTTGGCTGCTTATCTGCCTCCAGATAAGTTTGACGAGGTACAGGCTCCTTTGCGTGTGCTGTCCAAGGCGCTTATGCACCTTACTCACACGCATGCCTGTAACATGGCCAATTTGGAATTAGTTCGAAGGGACGCTGTGCTGGACACAGGACGATCCCTTCCCGAGGAGCAGCGTGCTACTCTTCGATCTGCTTCTTTGGCAGGTCCGCAACTTTTCCATGGTTCCGTGTCGACGGTCCGGGATGACGTCCTACGTCATTCCAAAGATCAGCTGCTGTTTCGTCAGCTTGATCAGCCTTCTCGGGGAGGCAAGGGCCGTTCCAAGCCTAACAAGTACCCTTCTGCTTCCTCTGTGAAGCAAAAGGCTGGTCCTTCTGCCGCCGCCTCTGCTTCTTACTCACGGGGTAAAGGTAGGGGGCGGCAGAATCGAGGGAAGTCTCAGGATTCTTCATTTAGCAGAGGAGGTGGTTTCTCCTCTCGCGGGCCTCGTCGGGGCTCGAAATGAAGGTCCTCACCTCGACTCGTCCCAGGTTGGAGGAAGGATAGCAGAGTTTGCAGACCATTGGACCACCATCACATCCGATCCATGGGTGTTAGATGTTGTTCGGTCCGGGCTGCGCATATCCTTCCGACGGCACCCCACTCTGTCAAGGGTGCCTCTTCCAACCACAGTTCCTTCAGACGTTTTACGTCGGGAACTTTTGTCCACGGAGATTGCCAATCTCCTGGCAAAGGGGGCGATCGAGGTCGTCAAGAACGTTCAGTCAGTGGGTTTCTATTCCCGCCTGTTCTTGGTGCCGAAGAAGGACGGCCGACTCCGACCTGTTATCTATCTGAGCATCCTGAACCAGTCTATCATTGCTCCCAAGTTCAGCATGGAGACTTTCAGGTCGGTCCGCCAATCAATTCACCAGGGAGATTTCGCAGCCAGCATCGACCTGCGAGACGCTTACTTCCACGTTCCGATGCATCGGGCGTCACGGAAGTATCTCAGGTTCGCTTTTCTGGGGCGAGTTTACCAGTTCAAGGCCATGCCTTTCGGCCTCAACCTGGCTCCTTGGGCATTCACCAGACTGATGTCGCATGTGATAGCGTTCCATCGCACACAGTCCAGGGTGACTACTTTGGCATATCTGGACGATATCCTCCAGAGGCATTCCAATACTGCCTTACTGGAATCGGATGTCGCCACTCTGTTGAGCTTGCTCACGTCGCTAGGATTCAGAGTCAACGAGGAGAAGTCGGACCTGGTCCCTTCTCAGTCGTTTTGTCATCTGGGGATGTCTTTCCAAACCAAATTCAATTTGGTGGCTGTTCCCCAGGCCAAGGCTGTGATTCTCTCAGCTTTTGCTCTGACTCTGTCCCAGTCCAGGTCCGCGACCGCTCGGAGTTTTCTCCGGCTGATCGGTCTCTGCGGTTCGGTGACTGATCTCATTCCTCTAGGTCGGCTGCGTGTCAGACCTCTCCAACACTTTCTGCTCAGTCGTTGGAGACCGAATGTAGATTCTCTGGATCAGGTGCTTCCGTTTCCGGACTCTCTGTATCCTCACCTTCTTCCCTGGACAGATGTTCAGTGGATTACGCAGGGTGTTCCGCTGGACTTACCCACGTCCGATCGCGTTCTGACGGCAGATGCCAGCGATCTCGGATGGGGTGCGACGTTGGATCCTCTCGGTCTTTCCCTACATGGGATGTGGGACCAGGATCAAGCAGCTCTACACATCAACCAGAAGGAGCTTCTTGCTCTTCTTCTGAGTTTCAGGCAGTGGATCCCTCACTTGTCGAATCGCCAGGTCCTTCTACTATCCGACAATTCGACAGTGGTTGCTTACATTCGGAACCAGGGCGGCACGCACTCGCTTCCGATGTACGAGTTAGCTCGGGATCTTTTACTGCTCGCTCAGGAGGTTCACGCCGGGGTGGTTGTTCGTCACATTCCCGGTCGTCTGAACGTCCTAGCCGACTCCCTGTCCCGACAGGGCAGGGTTATTTCCACCGAGTGGATGCTTCACAGGGCAGTGTTCCAGTCGCTTTGCGATCTCTGGGGACGTCCCCACATCAATCTCTTTGCGACTCGTTGGAACCATCAGGTGGACACTTTCGTGTCCCCGTGTCCAGATCCTCTGGCTTTTGCCGTGGACGCTCTGTCACTCGATTGGAACAGTCTAGTCGGCTACGCCTTTCCGCCGGTTCCGATTCTTCTTCAGGTTCTCGCCAAAATTCGAACCTGCAGTTGTCGAATCATTCTGATCGCTCCCCTGTCGCCTCAGCGGGTGTGGATCAATCAGCTCCGCTCGCTGATGGCGGCTGTTCCGGCACGTCTCCCGCTACGTCGCGACCTTCTTTGTCAAGGTCGCCCGAGGAGGTTTCACGTCGACCCAACTTCATTGTGCCTTCACGCATATCTTTTGTCAGGTCCTGTCTCCTCCGTAGAGGTTTTTCGAGACGAGCAGTGGAGTGCATTTCTTCTTCAAGGAGGCACTCCACTGGTTTAGCTTATGCAGCTAAATGGAAGGTCTTCTGTCGATGGTGTGCTGATCACTCTGTTGATTATGCCAATCCTTCGATTTCACAGATTGCGGAGTTTCTGGTATATCTGTTTGATTCTCGGGGTCTGCAGCCTGTTACCATCAAGGGTTACAGGTCTATGCTTTCAGAGACTTTTTCTTATGTGGGGAAGCGTCGTATCGGCACTAATCCTTACCTCTCCAAGCTTGTTCGGCACTTTTCTTTGAAAAGGCCTCGGACTTTGCAGCTTACTCCACGATGGAATCTTTCGTGGGTGCTGCTTTGCTTGGGGGGGGGGGGGGGGGGGGGGGGGGGCGCCGTTCGAACCTTTATCCCAGGTGGATATGCAATTTCTCACATACAAGACGGCTTTTCTGATGGCATTTGCTTCGGCCAGACGGGTTAGTGAGCTTCACGCCCTCTCGGTTGACCCGGCCTTTTTTAGGAGTTCTCCCAACAGTGTTACTTTTACCACTGATTGCTCCTTTTTGGCTAAGAATCAGTTACCAGATTCTACTCCTCCTCCTATCTGTATCAGGGCTCTTCCCTCTGTTGAGGGTACTCGCCCTTTGCTCTGTCCGGTCCGTGCTATTCGCATTTATCTTGATCGGACACGCTTCATACGGAAGGGCAGAAAACGTTTTTTTCTGTCTCTCATTCCGGGTCGACAGAAGATCTCTCCTCAATCCATTTCTCGATGGATTTGTCTTGCTATTCGTACGGCTTATAGTCGTTTAGCAGCTGGCGATTGTATTACCAATCGTATTTCTGCCCACGAGGTGCGGGCACTGTCTACCTCTTGGGCTTATTCTAACTCCGTCAAGTTGTCGGATGTTATGCAGGCAGCCTACTGGAGAAATGCTTCTACTTTCTCCACCTTTTATTTACGCCAGTTGCAGGAGCAGTCGGAGGACCTTTTTGCCTTGGGTCCTCTTTCTTCTGCTCAGGCTGTTGTCTGCCATAGCCATTAGGCTTCTTGAAGGTCAGTTTCAGCCTTGTGCTGTTACTGCCCTTTTTTCTGTCTGTGTGTCACACAGGCTCATATGTCTCTTTTCATTGTCCTTTACCAATGATTGCGACATTATGGTTGATAAGCCTCGGGACCTCTTCCTTCTGCTTCACGGTTCCAGTGCACTAGGGTTATGTGGGGGTTGGTTATGCGATTCCCTCCAGCCTTTTGTCTATTCAGCCTGTAGTAAACAATTGTGAGTAGGTTGATAAGAAATCTAAATTTTATAGTAAATTTCCTTTCTTATTATACCTACCACAATTGTTTACATGGAGGCCCTCCCGTCTTCTTTACGGGTAAAGAATCTTTCCTCCCCGCTGATCACATAACTCTAACGTTTACGGATTCAAAAAGAATGAGTCTTTAGAGACGGTATATGCGCACTGGCAACGGAAGTCGTGGAGTTGTACTTGGGAGAGAGCGTCCAGTACTGGGTCTGCGCTGGTTGCACTCGACCCAGTTTTGGCTTATTTTTATTGGTGCTTTTGCACCACTTTTCTTTCCCAACTTGCTTGGGAAAGACAAAAATAGAGAGTATTTTATCCGAGTTAGGGACTTCCACTGTAGTGCAAGCCCGTAGTAAACAATTGTGGTAGGTATAATAAGAAAGGAAATTTACTATAAAATTTAGATTTCTCGAGTCAATTCGATCCCGATAAACGGCAGAGTTTTCATTGTGAGTAACATGTTAAAACTTGTCAAAATTATTACTTTGAGGTTCTAACGGGCAAGAAAGGTCGGTAGCTTGTACCAAAAGAAAGGTGCATTTACGTGATGAAAGAACGTTAAATCCCTCTCCGTTGAGAAGAAATCGTGCTGTCAGTTTTATAAGAATCGACTCGAAAAATGACTTGCCTCACAAGTTTTAAACTAGAATTGAATCGAGAATTGACTCAAATTAAAATATCCAACTCGCAGGACCCTGCCACAGCCTGTGGTATTTAGTAAAGCCCAAATATGGGCTTCCAGCACTCTACCAGTTAATTTACAGTTAATTGTTGGATGCAGCTTTTTGTGTTCTTTCATTGTTCTTTTTGCATTTTTGGAGACCGTAGGTAGTTATGCAATGCTTGTTTGCTGTAGTAGACAAGTACCTGATAACCAGTGCCTGGGTGGGAGACTTCTGAAGTGGAGAGCATCATAATGAATGAATGACTAAACCTTGAACTTCATACTTATATTGTGGTTATGATATATCTGCAGATCATTGAAGTGATTTTGAACCCCAAAAAACAAAATAAATAAGATCCTTTTGTTGCAAAATCAAGAAATGTATCCCCTGATTTTCTGCTTTAAATAGGTTGAGTTGCAGTGAAATAAGTTGTGGAACAAATGTTCAGAAAAATACTTGGTTTTCTGTTTTTGATACACCATCTACAGGCCTTTATATAATTCAAATATGAGGAGATCATAGACACGTCGACAACTTCATTGCTGTTCAGCGCCATTAAAAGAAATTTTTGTGATATTTTCTCCCTTATTGACTCATCTGCCAGATGCGTCATAAGGGGAGAAAATGTGATAATGAGAACGTAACTTAGATTAGGCCTAAAAGTTAATCTGTTTCTCGGGCCCTTCAGCATTGTTGTCATTTTGGCTGCCGCATGCTCTCTTTTTATAACCAATGTAAACTTAAAAAATTAAAAATTAAATGGTCTGATATTTTACCCAAGTTAATAAAATTAATAACTTTTTCCCTTGAGTGCAACAAGGCTTTGCAATGCTAAAGCATTGCAAAACAATTTTTGCACTCAAGGGACGAAATACACCACCACCCATGCTATTCTGTAGAATATGAGGCCTAAACATAAAACAAACCAAGAACATGAACTTTTGATGACAAAGAAATAATAAAAATAAAAAACCGCATGCCCACATGCAATTTTACAAAAAATGGCCTGAGAAACAGTTCTACTTTGTGTGGCCTTAGGTGAACTTTATTAATTTGTTCCCTAATTTGTGTTTTTTTTTTTGGACTGAATAGGCTAAGCAACTGGTCCCTAGAACCCCTAAGATTGACCAAAGGAAAGTCAGGCTGAACCCATTGGCGATACTTACAGACTAATCTTTTTATGGAGAGTGGCGACATGCAAACTATTGCAAATTTTTTCAAGTTAACCCTTTACCCAACAAATCGGCCGCATCCACCTGCATAATATGCAAATTCAGCAGTTGAAAAAAAGATTATTTTTCAAAAAATTTCAACAAAACCATATCATGTAAAACCTCTTTGGAACGAGCTCGTTGAGCTCGTTCCAACGAGGGGTCACATATGGTTTTGTTGAAATTTTTAGAACAATTTGAAAAAATGATATTTAATATAATAAATTTTGATTCCCTCTGCATTGGGTAAAGGGTTAAGGAGCCTGAAGTGTTATTTACTATACGTCTTCACACAGAAAAAACGAACCAAAACTGAGTTTTTTTCCCAAAACTGAATCTGGAAATTCCAGGCCTGGCATTCTTTAGGAGTGCAGGACTGCTGCACGCCTAGAAAAAATTGAGGAGGGAAATTTTTTGCACCACTTGATTTTCTGGAATGCCAGACCTGTTTGGGAGTGCCTTTAAAATCTATTGTCATTTCGTCTCCTGAGTTTCAATGTGTTCTCTGTGCCAGTAGGCACAGAGAACACACTGGAACTCAGGGGACGATTTGTCAGTGTTGGATTGTTTCGCAATAATTCTTGACCCATTCTGTGTCGCATTTCAATACATTTTGAGTGTAGAAGACAGTCACATAAGAATTGAATGCAACATTTTGAATAATGAGAAGATGTGTGTGCCAATTTTTCCACTATGTAGCTGAATTCAGTACAATTTTTCAGTCACAATATTAATACCTTGAAGTGAATATAACTAAAATAGCTTACAGGTTTTTGTATTGAAAATTTCAGGTGCAATTACACTCACAAACAATCTGAGGAGGGCAATTGTTTTGTACTCCTTGATTTTCTAGATTGCCTGGCCTGAAAATCTAAAGCGCCCTGCTCTAGCTAGTTTTTGCCATTCTGCTGGACAAAGGCTTCACTGATCTGTACAATCAATGTTTGGACAGTGTTTGATATTATTTTCTTGCTTGCATGCTTACAACATCAATCATGCTTTTTACCCCTTTGCCTAACCAAATCAACTCAGTTTGCCAGGCTTAATAAAAATAACTAACAACTTCTCTTGATCATTCTTTTTTTCTCTCTAAATATTTGGATATGCTTAGTGATCTCTTTCCCTACAGGAAGCATCAGATTTGTTTAGGATGAAAATGTTAATGTTTTAGACAATTCATGTTTATAAATAATCTAAGGTGGAGGGGAGCATGGTGGCTTGTTGGTTAGAATCTTTGACTTGAGATTGAAAGGCCGATAGTTTGATTCTGATGTGCATCATCTCCACTATGTCCTTGGGTAAGGCACTTCATCTCACATTGCTTATTCGGGAATGGGGACGCGCGGTAGCGTTGCGGTAACGGTTCTCGTCAGATCACCGATGTTAAGCAATATCGAGCCCGGTTAATCGTTGATTGGGTGACCGTCTGAGCGATCAATTCGGTCTCCCACTTTGTGTCCTTGGGCAAGGCACTTAACCCCATATACAAAGGTGTACTGCACGTCGATGGTACACATGCCTTCAACCAATGTAACCCTGCCTGTGCTGCAGTGCAGAGTTACGATGTTGGGGAGCTGGCTGCTGCTCGTCATTGCTCGGTGGTTCTCTTCAGGTACATGACAACGGTAAACTTGTCTTCGATCAATGTTAACCCTCTTCATGTTAGGTTAGTCAGATGGAGAGTCTTGTCAGTTAATCGCCATTACCTGGCGATTGGTATGTGATACAGTGGAACCCTGTTAATTGAATAACCATTTTGCTAATGAAAATTATTCAATTAACAGGATAATTCAATTAACAGGGATTGTGTTACTTTCTTGTAGTCTAGAGATAAACTTAGCATTTATTCTATTATATCTTAATTGACAGAGCTCCATGAGCTCTGTCAAACAAGATTTAATAGATTAAATGCCTGTATTGGATGTACTGAGGCCAAATAGGTCTATAAACAAAAAAACAACTGGGAAGAGTCGGTAATTTCTGTTCGTAACTCAGATCTGTGCTTGTAAAGACCGTCGTTTCTCTCACATGCATGTGGATAACTGTGACTTTTACATGTACTTGGTAACAATCATCATTGATTCTGTTTATTTATTTATTTATTGGGGTTTAATGACACTTGACAGCCAGGGTCATCTTGTATTATGGGTGGGGGAAGCCAGAGTACCTGGAGAGAACTACCAAGCAATGGTGAGCAACTGTCAGACTCCCCAATGTACTAACTCCACACAGGCAGTGTTAGCATTGATTGAAGACATGTGCACCATCGATGTGCAATATGCCTTAGAACACAGTGCCACTGTGCCCTCAACGTGGGCAATGGGGTGAAGTGCATTGCCCAAGGACACAATGTAGTTACCCCTGGTGGGGTTCGAATCATGGACCTTTCGGTTTGAGGTTCAGTGCCATAACCACTGAGTCACCACACTCCCTATTGATTCTGTTAAGTTGCTTTAATGTACTGAGTGATTTTAATTGAAGGCTAGGGTTGATTTAGGCCTTGCCACCAATAGTCTGTTGCTGCTTGATGTAATACTATTACAGTTACAATCAAAGTTGTGTCATTAACTAAAATGAACAATTATTTGATGCTGACAACAATTTCTTGTGATTGACATAAAACAAAAAATTGAGGCCTAATGGGGAGACCTGTTTTTATTCGCAATTGTTAACAGCTTGTCTTTAAAGCAGAATAACCTTTATGCATCTGAAAGATTATACTTCTCATGAAACTTTTAACATGTCTGCTTCCATGCACTACTGAATCATTCATGACTCACACTGGATACAGAAAAAAATTCACCCAATATAATTTTGAGTTCCAGAAATTAACTTGAGAATCGACAGGCACTTAGTTTTTTATTGCACTAATATAATATATGCCTACTGTTTTTCATGACAGCAAGAAAATCTAACTTTTCACTTGTGGTTTTCAGATTCTCGTGAAAACTAATATTTTCTTGCAGCCACTCATTATATAATTCTGGCGCTTACTTTGAAGCAGTTGTATATTGTATTTCATTTATTAAAAATTAAACCCCTTTTTTATGAGGAAGAAACAAATGTTCCCAAATTTTGCCCATTGAAATGTAAGAATATTTGCAAGTTTAAAGCTAATTAACCCTTTACCAAATGTAACAGGTATAACTGATCAGCACTATTTACAAAAATCGCCATTCAAATTGAATTATTTTTCAAATTTTTACCTCAAAGAAATAGCATATGACCTCTGATTTTGAGCTTGCTGCTATGAGTGGTCATGAATCATTTTTGAGGCAAAATGTAAAAAATTTTTTAATTGTTTAACTGGTAGAGTGCTGGAAGCCCAAATTTGGGGTTTATTCTGAAGGGCACATACTGCATTTTAAACGCTTCATAATCAGTGGATGTGCTTCATATTATCTTTGAAGTTAAATTATTTAATCTGTGTTGCTTTGCCATGTTATAATATATGGGAGAGTGCCTCAAGGCACTCTCCCATAAATTGAAACAAGGCAAAGACATGTGGGAACAATTTTGACAACCAAAAATAATTTAGCAGTCTACCAGTTAAGAATATTTTAGTGTTGTCTGCATGTTGGTAAAAGGGTTAAGTTGTATTATACCCCATTTACATGACGAGATGTATAAATAAAAAATAATCCTGGATATTTATTTTTCGTCGTGTGAACTCAATTATATTGAGAGGTGGTCAAAAATCAAATAACCCAGGAATAAAATGTGATTTCTGGCTCATGTGAATCGCAGGAGAAAATAATCTAGGATTATCACTACTAATTAAATTGAGATACATTCCTGGAATATTTAATTTCTAGGAATAATAAAATATAATCCTGAATATTTATTTTTCTTCATATTAATACTCCTTAATTTCTCAAATGACATGTGAACGTAGATTATTTTCCAAAATTTATTCCTGGATTAAAATTTATTCCTCAAATAAATATAAACCAGGATTATTTTCTGCCATGTAAACACCCTTTACACTCTCTTCATTAGTTCCATGATGTGGACTTCACTTTTTTGATGGATTCAGTATTCACTGTGAGTCATTATTCTTTAGATTCCAAATTTCTTTATTCTATCTGCACTGCACTGTAGTGAACAGACTTTGTCTTTATGTGTGTTTTTATAGAAAGAAGGAAGCCGAAGTCGACTCTCTTCAAACAGGTCCAGACCAGAAGCTTCCAAAGCCAGTGCTACAACGCGTTCGCCTAAGCGTTAAGTGCACTGTTTTATAGGTTAACTCTCTAGGTAACTATTAATATTAACATTCTAAAACCAATTGTTTTTGAGATGGTGGGAAGAAAGATTTGGTGGTGATGAATTCAGCCTTGAGTTTCACATGTATAATTTATCTTAATATATACTAAACTATCAACTCAAGCAGTCCACTTTTGCATGATTTGTATCAGCTCTTTGCGTTATGTTTCTGTTCACTGAATTTCTCCTTTATCCATATCTGCAATGTTGGTGATGGGGAATAAACATCCAAAAATCTTCTCACAAACCAGTGGTTCAAAGACTTTCATTTTTGACAAATAACATCCTAGTAATCTGTCGTAACTAGAAAATTGTGAGTGTGTAGAATCCAAGCCTCATCTCGGTTGATAAAATATACTGGAACTCATACATTTCAATTTAAATACCAGATACACACCATACTGCCGATGACAATACAGTGCAGCCGTCGTGGACTGGTCACTTTCCATGGGTGGGCAATATTTCCATGGACACAATAATATTAGATTTCCAAACACTAATTACAGGAGTAATCATCAAAAATTTAATTACAACCTGATGCTTCATTAATTAAAATTGTGCTGTGATGATTTTTAGCTCAACTTTGGCAAAGCCAAATTTGAGCTTATGCCATGGCCATTCTGTCCGTCTGTCCATCAACAATTCAATGCGGCTCGGGCTAGAGGCCGTATTTATGAACTGATCTTTACGAAACTTCTTGGGTACCTTTGGTATCACCGTGGGACGAGAACGAGTGTTTTTGGGTCCGGTCCGAAATTCAAGATGGCTGATGGCAGCCATTTTGTACAAAATTAGGTGCAATCAGATTTTTGCACAGAACTTCCATATGAAAGCACTGATTAGAATAATTTTTTGTGTGAATGTTTAGTACCATGAGATACACCACATACAATACAGGTTTTTTTCTCATGCAGAAATTATGCAAATTAGATGAACTTTGATTTTTTCAGTGCAACTTACACACAGTAAGTACACAAGTCAATACGGCTCGGGCTAGAGGCTGTATTTATCAACCGATCTTCACGAAACTTCTTGGGTACCTTTGTTATCACCTTGGGACGAGAACGAGTGTTTCTGGGTGCGGTCCAAAATTCAAGATGGCTGCCAGTGGCCATTTTGTACCAAAATTAGTGCAATCAGCCTTTTGTACAGAACTTATGTATGAAAGTTCTGATTTGAATAAATTTTTGTATGAATGTTTAGTAACATGGAATACATCACATATAGTACGGGTTTTTTTCTCGTGCAGAAATTATACAAATTAGATGAACTTTGATTTATTTAGTGCTACTTATACACTGTAAGTGCACATGTCAATACGGCTCGGGCTAGAGGCTGTATTTATCAACCGATCTTCACGAAACTTCTTGGGTACCTTTGTTATCACCTTGGGATGAGAACGAGTGTTTCTGGGTGCGGTCCAAAATTCAAGATGGCTGCCAGTGGCCATTTTGTACCGAAATTAGGTCCAATCAGTTTTTTGTCACAACTTCTATACAGCTCGTATTTATGAACTGATCTTCATGAAACTTCTTGGGTACCTTTGTTTTCACCTTGGGACAGGAATGAGTGTGTTTTGGGGTGCCTTTGTTATCACTGTGCTATGAGAACAAATATTTTGGGGTTCAGTCAGACCCACTCTGGGACTCAAAGATTTCTTTTCTAGTTTAGCATCTGACTGTCACCCACCTTTACAAAACTTTACCTATACATTTGTTACAGGCTACGGTCAGTATTTATGTACAGACCGATACAATACTTTATGTGTACCTTTGTTAACAGGTCATTACCTAGATGTTTGTCATTGCTGTTTCACATACTATACATGTACGTGTCTTAACAAGTTGAGCTACAGTGTTATTGACACTTTCATTATTACCTTGTAATATCCCCGCAAAAACTCCGGGAAGTGAAGCAGTGCCTGTTCACTGCGGTAAACAGCCTCTGTTTTACTGGTAAAATAGGACCCAATCACCAATGCTTGGGAGGTGCAAACCTTCTCTAAGATGGGCAACATGGCTTATTAAATGCTCACCCCTGGTCTTGAGTTGATATTTCCTGTTGAGGTCATGATTAGCCATTGTGCAAAAATATGTGACTTTAAACACCAATAAATAAATAAATAAATAAATAAATAAATAAATAATTACCTTGTAATCGCATGCGTGGACATCACTGCCCACACGTGGATTACATCCAGCACATGAAAACTGTACTGGAACTTAATAATGAAAACTGATTTTTACTACTCTCTTTCACATAGTCAAAATAGGTAATGGGTTAAGACTGAAACCCCCAAATAAAGCAGTAAAGTTGTTCTCCAGTGAACACAGCTGTCCACGAAGTATTTCTAGTTAATTTGTTCATTCAGGGAAAACGAGTACAAAAATTGGTGAACTCTCTAAAAATTGACTTTTTCTGGCATTATTCTTTTTTAACCCTTTGAGACTTCATTTATTCTGACATTCAAATGTCACTGGGAATTCAGTTTCTTCCAACGTTTTCAAAATACGACGTCAAACATCGGAAAGTACAAATAACAAAAAAATTTTCACATTAGTGATTAACTGGTTGAGGACTAGATCATTTTGGGTGGGCTGAATTTGTTATTCAAAACTTGTTTTATTACAAATTATTGGAGAGTGCCCACAGGCGCTCTCCAATAATTTGTATTAAAACAAATTTATATAAACAAAATATTATTTGTGTTTGACTGAATATGAAATATAAGCAAGGTAAGTGTTGGATTTTGCTCTGGTATCCTCATTTTTGGAAAGCCCTGATAGTGGCTTCTAGCACTCAACCAGTTAAGAAGTCTTGACAGCAGGATTATATTAGTATTTTAAGCTGCGATAACATTTGACTCAATGGTTGTCACTGAGCACTATTCTGGAGAAAATAGGAATTGTGGTTAAATTTTAACTTTAAAAAATCGAAAAATAATAGAAGAAATGACCACAAAGTATCAACGCGCTGTATGATTTTGTACGTCATAATACGTACAAAAGTATCAAAGGGTTGAACAGCTGAGCATTACAGGGATAATTTTGAAATCAAAAATATAATAGAGATTTTGTTACTCTCTGAAAGTTGAATACATCTGTGCAAAATTTCATGTGCTATTTCCTTTCTTACAGAGAATAGCAAAGTTCTTGGGAAAGTTCAAATTTTTGGTGACGGTACTCTTCCTTTGGCACCCAGAATAGATATAAGAAAAAGATTGTCACTAAAACATCTGACTGGAAGTTTTTTTTGGTCTTATAAATGTTGAACAGAACTATACCAAATAGTTTGCATAATTTCATTTCTGTATGGGATAATTGAGTACAGAAAAATGCAGAATTCACTGAAAATTGAAGGATATTTTGATAGACCAACCGTTTGAGCATCCAAGACAGGTATTGGATAAGGCAAGGATACCAAAACATATAACAGAAAATCTGTCGCCCGCTTACTGCCTTAATGCAAAATACATTTATGCAAAGTAGTATGAGCTGTGTATCCTTTCTGTTTGGAAAAAATGAGTACAGAAAAAATACTAAATTTCTCCGGCCACAAAGTCAAGATATTAAAGCTATTGCCATCACACATGCAGAAGTCTGTGAATCTGTAAGGCTGTTCACATTTATGTTTAGCACCGGCTAGACCCTGTAGTTCTTGTCTGATCATCACTAAATTTCATGTGCCGGTTTGAGGTCATGTCGAGATGAGAATGGATTTCATTGTAACTTAGTAGGATGACTCATTTTGGAATGATTTTACTGTAACTTTGGTAACCTTGGTTGACATATGTTAATTGTGAGGGCCACATCAACCCAGATTTCAGTTCTATAGTAGTCTACACCTCAAATTATTCTTGTTGAAAACACAGCACACAGGGTACAGAACTTAACATATTATCAATTATCACAATTCTTGTCTTATTTCATAACCCTTCCATAAACATTGAACATTATCATTTTCATCAAACACTACACACAGTCAGTCAAGTTAGGCTGCAGTATCATTGACACTGTCATTTGTAAAATTGCATGTGGGGGGCATTTTTTAAATTTTATGTTTAGCTCACCTGGCCTAAAAGGCCATGTGAGCTTTTCTCATCACTTTGTGTCCGTCGTCGTCCGTTGTCCGATGTCCGTCGCCCATAAACTTTTCACATTTTCATCTTCTCTGTAACTGCTGAGCCGGTGTGAACCAAACTTGGCAGGAATGGACTATGGGAGGTCCTTTACAAACGATCCTCATTTTGTTCCTGTCTGATGAAAAACCATGGCTTCCAGAGGCATTCTTTGATTCTTGTTGGTGGATTTTCAAAAATCTTCTCCTGTGAAACCGCCATGGCAAATGTTTTGAAACTTCATATAAATGATGACTGGAACCCCCTCTACCAATGATCCTCATTTAATGTTGATTGGGTCGTAAATATGGCCATAATTGCGTCTTATAGTTACTATAGAAACCCTATGGGAAATCACATTTTCATATTCTCTGGAACTACTGAGTCGACGTGAAAACAAACCTGGCAGGGATAGTCTATGGGAGGTCCTCTACAAACAATCCTCATTTATTTTGTTCCTGTGGGTTGAAAAACATGGCTGCCAGAGGCATTCTTTGATTCTGATTGGTGGATTTTCAAAAACCTTCTCCACTGAAACTGCCAGGCCAAATGTTTTGGTACTTCACATAAATGATGACTGGGACCCTCTCTACCAACGATCCTCATTTAATGTTGATCGGGTTGTAAACATGGTGATAATTGCAGCTTATAGTTACTATAGAAACTCTATGAGAAATCACATTTTCATCTTCTCTGGAACTACTGAGCCAACATGAAAACAAACCTGGCAGGGATAGTCTATGGGAGGTCCTGTACAAACGATCCTCATTTTGTTCCCATGGGTTTGAAAACTTGGATGCCAGAGGCATTCTGAGCTGTGGATTTTGAAAAATAGACAATGAAACCTTGAGTTATTTATAATAAATCGGAGAATTGTCACTCGTAACCCACTCTCCCCTGAACAGTATTTTGTCCAACTAAATGTTTTTAGTCTTTTTCTGCGACTTCTCCCAGTTATCATGGACAACCCAAGAACACCCAACTGTTGTGTAATACAGCACTGTAGTAAATCTTATTCATTCCACTGACACTGGGTACTGCAGGATACATTTTGTGAATCAAATTTGAAGGGGGTATAACGAAGATGAGTTCTATCATTTTCGAAAAGCGAGTTGTGTACCTTGTTAATATTTATATACCATTATGGGGGCACGTCGGCGTCGATTCAGAAATGCTGTCAAATATCATTTTTCGATTTCACAGCTTGTGCCAAGTACCTGTGTGCTGAAGCATTGCAAAGCTTTCTTGCACTCAAGGGGTCAAATTTATCAATTTTTAGCTTAACTTGACAAAGTCAAGATAAGCTATTGCCATCATGCGAGCAGAAGTCTGTTAGTCTGTTCACATTTTCCTTAGCACAGGCTACACCCCGTAGTTACTGTGATGGCTGCCCAAGCCCGAAAACCTTTAGCACAGTCGACAGGTCGTATTTATGAGGGATGTCATGGTAACTTGGTAGGATGACTCGATAATATCTAAATGAGAACATCCCCTTTTGGTCATGACCTGTCAACCATGATGGCTGCCCAAGCCCAGAAACTTTTAGCACAGTCTACAGATCATATTTAATATGGAGGGATTACATAGTAACTTGGTAGGATGACTCCATATAATGTCTAGATGAGAACACCCCTTTTGGTCGCGATTGGCCAACTGTGACAGCTACAGGGGCCAAAGCCCGAAAACCATTAGCACAGTCTGCAGGTCAAATTTATGAAGGGATTTCATTATAACTTGGTAGGATTAGGGCTGGGCGATATTTCGATATACCGGTAAATACCGGTATTGAAATGGGTACCGGTTAAATATCATCTATTTTTTGGCAATACCGGTATATCGTCTGTAACGATATTGGTTTGGGTCATATGATAATAAAATTTCAACATGTGTTTTTTTGTAAAATCGCACAGAAAGTTGCTTTGAAAATACAGGAAGTTTATCTTTCCTCATTTCGTGAACAAATGATAAACAGCGAGAGATGACGAGAGTAACGTTCTATCTCGTTTATCGTCACCGACATGCAAGCATTCATGGAGAAATTATGAAATAAAAATTTAATACTTGTTTGCTAAATTTGTTTGATTATTTTTAATTATTGAATAATTAAAGTAGCATACATCACACAAATAGTTTGTTGTTAAACGGAAAACAAACCCGACTGTCACACTGAATTCGTTGTCAGCAATCTGACACAAAAATGTTTCAAATCACACACATTCACAATTGCGAAATGTGCAACAATTTTTGTCAAATATGACAGAGGTGTGATGCCATCACTGGGAGAAAACATTGTCGGCTGGTGATTGACACCTGCAGACTATCATGAAAGTGAAAGGTGATCATGTCTTAGAGGCGTGCTTAATATCAACAGACCGACTGGCCTGACATGTGACAGATGACATTTGACATCTGAGGAAGTTCACTGCTGGAAGATAGGAGAAGGGGAGGAGCTACTACTGGTTCTTTGTGAAACCAGGCCCTCGGAATTCCATCAACTGGATACCCGTTGTTTTGATAAAAAGTTTTGTTTACCACTGTTTTCATGAAGCCACACATACGCAATTAACACAATGTGACAATTGACTGGCTCAGTAATTAAACGCTTATCAGTCAAGAGAGGCTGGCCATGTTTTTACAGGAATTAAATTGACAAAGACTAATTTACTTGTATCCCAGATTCAGATGAAAGCCAGTAAACCCATGATAATTTTATGGCTTATTTTTGTATTAAACAATAGGTTCAATAACTTTGTAGACATGGATTATTATGGTCTTCCATTCAAATCACTCATTTTCCCACAGCAGTAAGTGATACTTCTATCTTTTGCTCCAAAAATATCTTTTTTATTCATGATATTCCTTGCATTTAATATGTGTTTCACAAACTGCTGCACGATATACCGGTATATCGCGATATTTTTTCTGATATTGTTACCGGTATTCAGATTCCCATATCGTCCAGCTTTAGGTAGGATGACTCCAGATGATGTCTAGATGAGAATGTCCCCTTTTGGTTGCGATCATTCAGCCCGTTTGGTCGCAATCGGTCAACCTTGATGGCTGCACGAGCCCAAAACCCGAAAACCTTTAGCACAGACTACAGGTCATATTTATGAAGTGGTTTCATGGTAACTTGGTAGGATGACTCTGTATAATATCTAGATGATAATGTCTCCTTTTGGTCATGATCTGTCAACTGTGATGGCTGCCCAAGCCGGAAACCCAAAAACTTTTAGCACAATCTACAGGTCATATTTGATATGGAGGGATTTCATTGTAACTTGATAGGTTGACTTGTTTTGGTTGACATACTTTAACTGTGAGGGCCACATTAACCCACCCCTCAATTCTTTAGTACAGTGTACACACCAAATTATTTTTATTGAAAACATAGCATACAGGGAACAGAAATGAACATATTCCCAATTATCACAATTCTTGTCTTATTTCATCATCCTTTCATAAACATTAAACATTATTCTTTTCATCAAACACAACACACAGTCAGGTAAAGCTACAGTGTCATTGACACTTTCATTTTAACTTGTGTAAAATATCAGACATAAACCATTTAATTTTTATTTTTCAGCTCATCTTGACAAAGTCAAGCTGAGCTAATCTCATCGCTCTCCGACCGTCTTCCGTCAACACCTCCAAAACCACTGGGCCAATTCAAGTGAAAGTTTGTGTGAGTGGTGGTCCCGAAGGGGCATTGCATTTTTGTTCATCTCAACATGCCCAGCCCCATAAGGACTTGGTATTTGTTATGGAGCTTCCTTTTGAGGTGTAGAATCAAGTTTGTTCAATTAAGTTCGCGAAGCAATATTTGGCTTTATAATGGGAGGGGTAAGATTTTTGGCCCCGCCCAAACTTTCTATTTTCTAAACCGATGGTCCAGTTTGAACCAAATTTGGTATGTGGTATTATTGGGTCATAAGTACTTGACTCATGCAAAAAAAAAATTTCTGCATCCCCATGGGAACTCTGGGAGCTAAAAATTGAAATATTTTCAAACGCCCATATTTCCCAAACCACACAGAACAGAAAGCTGTTATGTAGTATGAAGCATCCTTAGGACCAGTTGAATTGAACGGTAAAAAAAATTTGCCATCCGTTATGTTGGGGTGTTCTGTAATGAACATCGAAAAAATGTGGAGTCAGCATATTTGCAAAAATTTAAAAAAATCTTTTCTCCAGAACCAGTCATCATAATCTTTTGATATTCAGTATACAGCATTCATACAGGGGTCAGATACAAGTTTGTTAAAATAAAGCCCATTGGTTCATATTTGGGCTCAATACAGGAGCCCAAATTTTTAACTTAGGGTGATATGGGGAATATTCTCTAAAAATCTTCTTCTTCAGAACCACCAGTCAGAATCTTTTAATGTTTATAGTACATCATTGTTATGAGGGTCAGATTCAAGATTGTTCAAACCAAATCCCTAGGTTAATATTTGGGCTTCCTACAGAAGCCCAAATTTTAACTTAGTTCATTCAATATGGGGGATAATTTTTAAAAATCTTCTTCAGATCCACCAGCCAGAATGCTTTTTCATTTTTGGTATACAACATCTCTAGTTGGGTCAGATACAAGTTTGTTCAATTCGAGTGCCTGGGTTAATATTTGGGCTCCATATGGGAACCTAAAATTTAACTTAGAACAATATGAGGGAATTTCTTCAAAAATCTTCTTCAGATCCACTGGTCAGAATGCTTTCATATTTGGTATACAACATCTCTAGGGGGGTCAGATTCAAGTTTGTTCAAATCAAATCCGTAGGTTAATATTTGGGCTGTCTATGGTAGCCCAAATTTTATCTTTGTTCAATATGGAGGGTAATTTAAAAAAATCTTCTTCTTCAGATCCATCAGTCAGAATGCTTTGATATTGGGTATGCAACTATTACTAAGCTGTCTATGGTAGCCCAAATTTTATCTTTGTTCAATATGGAGGGTAATTTAAAAAAATCTTCTTCTTCAGATCCATCAGTCAGAATGCTTTGATATTGGGTATGCAACATCTCTATGGGGGTCAGATTCAAGTTTGTTCAGATCAGATCCCTAGGTATATATGTGGGCTCACTATGGTAGCCCAAATTTTTACTTAGTGCAATATGAGACAATTTCTTTAAAAATCTTCTTCTTCAGATCCACCAGTCGGAATGCTTTTATATTTGGTATACAACATCTCTAGGGGGGTCAGATTCCAGGTTGTTCAATTCGAGTGCCTAGGTTAAGATTTGGGCTCCATATGGGAACATGAAATTTAACTTAGTACAATATGAGGGAATTTCTTCAAAAATCTTCTTCTTCAGATACACTTGTCAGAATGCTTTCACATTTGGTATACAACATCTCTAGGGGGGTCAGATTCAAGTTTGTTCAAAGCGGATCCATAGGTCAATATTTGGGCTCGCTATGGTAGCCCAAATTTGAACTTAGTGCAGTTCGAAGAAATTTCTTTACAATTTCTCTTCTTCAGATCCAACAGTCAGAATGCTTTCATATTCGGTACACAACATCTCTAGGGAAGTCAGATTTAACTGTGTTCAAATCAAGAGCCTGGGTTAATATTTGGGCTCTCTATGGGAGCCGGAATTGGCCATTTTGCTGAAGAATTAAAAATTTTGTATTCAGTTCCCTCTAGAGGTACTAAGATTAATCCACATAGGTTATATCAAGGGGCTTCATAGGGGAGCTTTACATTTTACTTATGATCAACTGAAGAAAAGGCATGATGCCCAGATTATTTTTGTGACTCCTGAAGGACTCAAGGATTGACAGTGTAGCCTATGGACATGGCTTGCTTAATGTAGACTCATTCTTGGACTCTGTTTAAATTGTGTTCTGTACAAGATGAGTGCTTCAGGCCCCGTGGGGCCTCTTGTTTTATTTTTTATTTCTGTAATTATTTCGTTGCCATCAAAGTTTCATATCTTGGTTTATGTTTTAGGCCTCATAATCTACAGAATAGCATGGGAGGTGGTGTATTTTGTCCCTTGAGAGCAAGAAGGCTTTGCAATGCTAAAGCATTGCAAAGCCATCTTGCACTCAAGGGACAAATTTATCAATTTTGTTAACTTTGGTAAAATATCAGACATAAACCATTTAATTTTGATTTTTTTAAAGTTTCTGTTGTTATTAAAAAAAGAGATGCAGCAGCCAAAAGGACCATGCTGGAGGGCCTGAGAAACAGATTTTTAATTTTTTTAGGACTTAATTTAAGTTTTTCTTGATGAATGGTTTTGAGTTTGAATAAGTTCATTCTATTATGCAGTTGCCTACTAGATGAGTAATTTAAAACATTTGTCCTGAGTCCTGTTTGTGTGTTTTCCGTGAGTCATGTAAACAATAGAAATACTGGATACATCAAATCACAAAATAAATCTGTGAATTGTCTCCCTTGACCTGAAAACTGGGAATGTTTCAGATACAATAATGTATTGAAATTTTATATTGCAACAGTATGGAATGCTAACAATTATTTCCTTTTGCTCTATAAAATATGTTGTGAATATTTTTACACCTAATGAACTGCTTGAACATGACATTTGTTCTTTGCATTTTGCTAATGTCTGACTTAACCTGTTATCACAATTAACACACATTTGCTCTTCACATTTTGCTGATGTGTCACTTAACCTGCTATCACAATCAACGCCCATGCTCTTCACATTTTGTCAAATACCAAGTTAACCTGCTATCACATGATCTTCACATTTTAAAGATAATTTTCATTCTTTACTTAAAAATTTTGTAAAATTTTTCCTGTATTCTCATTAAAAATGCACAATAATTCTCAGTTTTTGCATCCCAAGTTGTCAACAAAAGCACACACCCCTGCAAAAGTTTGATGGGGGAAAATGTCTTTTTTGATTCTGCATCAGAAATGAGAATAGATTTTGCCATTTCAAAGTTAAATTTGTAATCAGTTCATTAATATAACCTGTATTGTGCTCACATATGTTACAATTGATGTAACCCCCATGTAACCTAAATGATCGTTCACATGTTTTTTTCTGACCTACAGCCAGATTCATGCATTATTTGCAGGAGATATAATGAATAAATCTGGCTGTATGTCTGTCAGGCTGTCCACCCACCTCTTCATATTTTGTTTTCGGAAGCTGTTTTATATATAGACACCAACCTTGGTATACTTCATTACTTTAACCCTTTATGTAACATGAAAAGCAGACGGCACTTGCAAAAAAACATCTTCAATGACTAATTTTTTTCATTTTTTTTCTCAAAAACATAGGTTATGACCCCTCATTGGAACGAGCTCTTTCCAATGAGAGGTCATAACCTATGGTTTTGAAACAAAAAATGAAAAAAAATAATGAAAATTAATTGGCAATTTTTTAGAATAGTGCTAGCCGGTTTGGCTGTTACGTTGGGTAAAAAGTTAAACCTTCACAAAATGTCTAGAAGTCGGAACTTATTTTTCTGCTACATATTTCATTACTTACTTGAAAAAATATTTTGACCAATCATTGAAACGAGCTCCACAAGCTCAGATGTGCAGGGAAGGGAGGGAGAAACTATGTTTGGGAGCAAAAGGAAAAGGAGGGAATTTGAATGATGGAATGATGTGCATAGCTCTGGGTCAAGATGTCCCATTCGTTGGATAAAGGAATAACTCAACGCATGCTACGGGTTGAATTGGATTATCAGTGAAAAAAGAAGGGGAAAATGGGAAAAAAACACCTCCTCACCAGAGATTTTGAATTTTGGTATCTTGGATTTGAGGACTTCCTTTTTTAGCTCACCTGGCCTAAAAGGCCATGTGAGCTTTTCTCATCACTTGGCGTCCGTCGTCTTCCGGCATCTGTAAACTTTTCACATTTTCATCATCTCTGTAACCGCTGAGCTGGTGTGAACCAAACTTGGCAGGAATGGTCTATGGGAGGTCCTCTACAAACGATCTTCATTTTGTTCCCATCGGATGAAAAACTTGGCTTCCAGAGGCATTCTTTGATTCTGTTTGGTGGATTTTCAAAAATCTTCTCCTCTGAAACCGCCTGGCCAAATGTTTTGAAACTTCACATAAATGATGACTGGGACCCACTCTACCAACGATCCTCATTTAATGTTGATAGAGTTACAAACATGGCCACAATTGTGGCTTATAGTTACTATAGAAACTCTATGGGAAATCACATTTTCAGTCCACGTGAACCAAACCTGGCAGGGATAGTCTATGGGAGGTCCTCTGCAAACGATCCTCATTTTGTTCCCATGGGGTTGAAAAAACAGGCCCCCCCCCCCCCCCCCCCCCCAGAGGCATTCTTTGATTGCGATTGGTGGATTTTGAGAAATCTTCTCTGAAACTGCAAGGCCAAATGTTTTGAAACTTCACATAAATGATGACTGGGACACCCTCTACCAACGATCCTCATATAATGTTGATCGGGTTACAAACATGGCTGCAATTGCAGCGTATAGTTACTATAGAAACCCAATGGGAAATCACATTTTCATCTTCTCTGGAACTACTGAGCCGTCGTGAATCAAACATGGCAGGGATAGTCTATGGGAGGTCCTCTACAAATGATCCTCATTTTGTTCCCGTGGGTTGAGAAACATGGCCACCAGAGGCATTCTTTGATTCTGGTTGGTGGATGTTGAAAAATCTTATCCTCTGAAGCTACCAGGCCAAATGTTTTGATACTTCACATAAATGATGACTGGGACCCCCTCTACCAACAATCCTCATTTAATGTTGATGGGGTTGTGAACATGGCCGTAATTGCGGCCTATAGTTACTATAGAAAGCCCTATGGGAAATCACATTTTCATCTTCTCTCTGGAACTACTGAGCCGACGTGAACCAAACTTAGCAGGAATGGTCTATAGGAGGCCCTCTACAAACGATCCTCTTTTTGTTCCCATTGGTTGGAAAATATGGCCACCAGAGACATTCTCTGATTCTGATTGATGGATTTTGCAAAAATCTTCCCCTCTGAAACTACAAAGTCAAATATTTTGAAACGTCACATGATTGAGGACTGGAACACCTTCTACCAATGATCCTCATGTAATGTTGATGTAATGTTGCAAACATGGCCACAGTTGCAGCTCAAACTTACCATGGAAAGCCTATGGCAAATCACACTTTTATATGTAGTTCCAGGTGAGCGATTACAGGCTCTTTAGAGCCTCTAGTTTCATTTCTTTCCTCAAGGAGTTTTTGAGCATTTAGTTTTAGGATTTATACTTTTGAATTTTTAGTGTTTAAATTTTTACTTAGATTTAAAATCTGTGGAGCTGTTATGAGGTATAATACTGACAAGCTTTTAGTATGTACATTTAGTTGTTTTTCCAATTTGAAAGAAGCTGGGGGATACCTTCTGGTGACAGTTGCCTGGAAGTCTTGAATCAGTGGTCAATGGACTGTTGTGAAATATGAACATGATGTTCTCGCTTTGCTTCCGAATAAATGTGGAAACCATTTCGACTGACATTGCATCTTTTTCATTGATTGTTCTTTGAGTAGTTAATCCTCAAGTCAATATATAACCACAAACTGCCACTTTTATTCTGCTTTGAAAACATTGCTCCAAAGTGTATATTTCCTTCAGAATTCAAGAAGAAGGCTGCATTTATCTTGGTAATATTTTACAGGCCCCAAAGCATGCAGATATGCCTATTTCTTAGGCAAAAAGATGCATCCTGTCGCTCCAAATTCTTTGTCAAATTCTGCTCTTGCATCGCCGTCTAGAGTGTTCCAGTGAACAAACAATGTTAGCAGATACATCAGCTATGAATAGCACTGATGAATAGAATCGCCAAACACCCAAAGCATCCCATAAATAAATATAGGCTCGGATGCAATTTCTGGAATGTTGTGTTAGCCGCAGTCAAACATTGCAGTCTGCAAAATGACAATGTCCTTAATGTGGATATTTCAAATTGGCTCAAGACTGACAAATGTCCAGTAAACTTTTTCGTGGTCAGGAGATGTTACTCTTACACATTCCATCGCGATAAAAACTTTGGACGCCACTTTGAGGTTTAGTGCCCTGACAGCCAGACTATATTGTAGGGTTGCATGATATTCAAAACTGAATACCGGTATCGGTATTCCAAAAAAATAACGCGGTATACCGGTACATCAAAAACTGTTCAGATGTATGAACACAAGTACCACAATCGAGATTCGAGGCACAAACGATTTAGCATGCCTTGATGATAAGGTTCGAAAAACATTTACCCAACGCAGACGATATCAAAATTTATTATTTTCAAAATTAGTTTATAAGATTTTTCCCAAAGATTTCAACAAAACTATATCATGTGACCCCTCATTGGAACGAGCTCAACGAGCTCGTTCCAAATGAGGGATCACATGATATAGTTTTGTTGAAATTTTTGAAAATTATTTTTTCAAATGCTGAATTTGTATATTACAAGGGCACAGGCAGACAATTCCTTGGATAAAGGGATAACATTATTCATTCGGGGCTACAGTTAAAAAACTCAAGACATCTTGAAAATTAAATTGTGGGTAAATAAATAATGACGAGAAACCAATATTTTTGTAATTACACTGGTATTCAATCGATATTGGTTTGAATACTGGAATATATCGGTTTATCGATATACCGTGCAGCCCTACTGTATTGTTGTCATCTTTGAACAACAGATGGAATCTTTTCATCTAATTTAATTGCTTGGAATTGCTCTCATTCCATTATAAGTCTGTTGCAGAACCAAATATTTTCTGATGATTGAAAGCCAATTTTACCAATGACAGATGTTTTCAGTACATTGTCACGTTATCTTTTGTGCTTTCAAAGTATAAGAGAGTTCTTCTGAAAAATTGTCTGTTGTTTTACCTCCACTCTTGAAGTGAGGGTGTATACTGGATTACACCTGCCCATTCATTTGCCTGTTCATCCACTCGTCAGTCTAGCCATCCAAACGTTCTTCTGCTCATGCAAACATGTCAAAAAAGAGGAATGGAAGATAAGACCTTGTGGTTCAGATGAGATGAACAGGGTGTCAAATTTTGGTTTGACAGCCATCAATAATGGTCATCCTCTGCCAGGTTATTCGAAAAATCACAATCACACTTTTTAGTCAGAATTTCCAAATGATCATTTAGATTTTCATTATTTTTGGTGTGGAAAACCACAAGCACAAATTGAGCAAATTGGCCAGCCATATTAGTTTTTAGTTTTTTTTAGAATGGTTCCTTTGTATATGTGTTCTTTTTACTTCTTCCATGTGGCTGGTCTGATCATTACCAAATTTGGCACATGGGTGTATGTAGACCTCATAATTGCCACAGATGGGGAGGGGGGGGATTCATGTCCTGGCAGTAAGACAAAAAAAAAATACTGGGAAATTTTCACTTCTCCCCTCCCCCCAAATGTGGCATCATTTGTTTGTTCTATACCTCCTTCCACGTAGATGGTCCAGTCATCATCCGACTTCCCAATTGGGGGGGGGGGGGGGGGGGGGGGGGGGGGGAGGGTGGTTGTGAGAATATCCATGCTGTAAACAAAGACAATAGTTTCACATCTCACACATGCATTGCTCGATCATCACCAGCCATTGGTAATTGGTGTATGTGGATCTCACAATTGCTAACAGGTTTTTAATTTCCCATTCCTATGGTACAACAAAGACATTAACCACTGGCATTTTTATGCCAAGTTTTAAAAATATGTCCATCTTAACATTCTGCGGGCATTTGCCACATTTGGCATTGCTGTCAGATAAAATTTACAGGACTTCATTCCTCTGTAGTGTGATCTAGCCATAGGTACTAAATGTCGCTTCATGTTCTTCTTTAAATAACTTTCTTAAGGGAGGGGGGGGTCTTCTTGCATGAAAAATGTTTTTTGTCCAGACATGGTGCTGTGCTCGACTTGGCACTGGTGGGGGTGGGGGTGGGGGAGGGGTGGGGGGTTATGCCAGCACCTCTGGTACAATATCTTGTTTGTGTAGTACATCACTGTTGTGAACCATTTTTGTGTACAAACTTGAGTTGTTCTAAAAACTCTTGGTATTGTCATCTGTTTTGGTATTGTTTACAAACTTGAGTTGTCTTCTGAGAAAGATCTGTAATGTGTATTTTTTACTGCTGTCAAATATGTTTTGCTATTGTAAACAAAATGGAATGATGTCTTCAACAGGAAGCTGGCTTTGTGAAATCTTAGCAGTTACTCTGGTCTTAACCCTTTACCCAATGCAGATATTTTCAAAATTTATTATTTTAAATATCATTTTTTAAATTTTTTCTAAATTTTTTCACAAAACCATATTATGTGACCTCTCTTTGGAACGAGCTCAACGAGCTCGTTCCAAAGAGGGGTCACATGATATGGTTATGTTGAAATTTTTCGAAAAATAATATTTTTCCAGCTGATGAATTTGCATATTACGTGGGTGGATGCGGGTGTTTCGTTGGGTAAAGGGTTAACTGGTTCAGTGCAGAAAATCATATTAATCCACTATTACCACTGGCCCAGATAAGCTGGCTACTTTGTTCAAAGGAATCGGGCTAAATGCCTAAATTTTGCCCTCCCCCCCACCCCCCCCCCCCCCCCTCCACCCCCAAGTAAAAAAAAACAAAAAACAAGCCAGAGTAACAAAAAGGGAAGAGTCCTGTATGGTATTCCATACATAATGTCTCTGCATCCACAGAGATACAGGAAGTGCCATCCAGTCCCATCAACAACCATTCTTTTGTTTGGTTGATTGTTTACTCGCACTCCAAAATTTTCTAGTTTTGATGGTTTCAAATGTTGCTTGATAGAGGAATGCTTCATTATAAGATCTACTGAAATTCAAGGAAGGATGGTAGAAAATTGTTAAGATTATCAGAACAGTGTTTTCTAAAGAACTTACAAAGAAAAATTTTAGAACACTGTGTTGCCCTCATTTGGGTCTTTCCCTGATATATAACTATTCGTTTTTTATTATTAGCTCACCTTACTGAAAGTCAGTATGAGCTATTGTGATATCTCACCATCCATCGTCCATCATTTGTGAAATATGGTGTTTGCACCTGCTCCTCCTAAACCGCTGAACCGATTTCAGTTAAATTTGAGGTGATTGTTTGTTCTGACATCACATTTTGTTTTTGCTCGTATCAACTTGCCCAGACCCATAGGGAGGAGGTGGGGGAAAATGCGCAAAATTCTAAAAAAAATCTTCTCATGAACAATGGCTTGATATTTGGTATGGGGCTTCCTTTTGAGATGTAGAATCAAATTTATTCAAATGAAGTTTGTGAAGCAATATTTGCTTTTGTGTGGGAGGAGCAAGATATTTGGCCTGCCCAAAATTTCTTTTTTCTGAACCGCTAAGCCAGTTTGAACCAAATTTGGTATGTGGTATTATTGAGTCATAAGAACTTGATTCATGCAAAAAAGAGCTAAAAATTAAAATATTTTCAAACGCCCATATTTCCCAATCTAAATGGAACAGAGAACTGTTATTTGGTGTGAAATATCCTTAGGACCAGTAGAATGGAATGGTAAAAACATTGCTGACAGATGTTTCAGGGTGGGTGGGTGGGTGGGGTTGACTATGGGGAGTGGCATCGAAAAAATGCTGACTCGGCATATATGTAAAAAAAAAAAAAAAAAAAAATTGTTTTCTCCAGAACCACTCAAGAGAATCTTTTGATATTTGGTTTAAAGCATCCATAGTGGGTCAGATACAAATTTCTTAGAATTCAGCCCCTCTATTCATATTTAGGCTCAATACGGGAGCCAGAATTTTAACTTGGTCCAATATTGAATAATCTTTAAAACTCTTCTCCAGAAACACCAGTCAGAATCATTTAATATATGGCATACAGAATCTTTACTGGGGTTGGATTCAATTTGTTCAACTCCAGTCTATCAGTTGATAATTGGGCTCTCTAAGGGAGCCCAAATTTTAACTTGGTGCAATATGAGAAATAATCTTTGAAAATCATCTTCTTCAGATCCACCAGTCAGAATCTTTTGATTTTTAGCTTAACTTTGCAAGGTCAAGATAAGCTATTGCCATCATGCATGCGAAGTCTGTGAGTCTGTTCACATTTTCCTTTAGCACAGGCTACACCTCGTAGTTCTTGTCCAATCATCACAAAATTTCATATACAGGTTTGAGGTCATGTCTAGATGAGAATCCCCTTTTTGGTCACGATCGGTCAACCGTGATGGCTGCCCTAGCCCAAAACCCGAAAACCGTTTAGCACAGTCTACAGGTTGTATTTATGAAGGGATTTCATTGTAACTTGGTAGGATGACTCTGTATAATATCTAGATGAGAACGTCCCCTTTTGGTCATGATCTGTCTACCGTGATGGCTGCCCAAGCCCGAAACCCAAAAACTTTTAGCACAGTCTACAGGTCATATTTAATATGGAGGAATTTCATTGTAACTTGGTAGGATGACTCCGTATGAGGTCTAGATAAGAACTTCCCCGTTTGGTCGCGATCTGTCAACCGTGACGAATGCCCGTGCCCAAAACCTGAAAACCTCTATCACAGTCTACAGGTAGTATTTATTGAGGGATTTCATTGTAACTTGGTGGGATGACTTCATATAATATCTAGATGAGAATATCCCCTTTTTCGTTGCGATTGGTCAGCTGTGATGGCTACAGGGGCCTGAAGCCCGAAAACCTTTAGCACAGTCTACAGGTCATATTTATGAAGGGATTTCATTGTAACATGGTAGGATGACACCAGATAATGTCTAGATGAGAACTTCCCCTTTTGGTCATGACCATTCAGCCATGACGTCTGCCAAAACCCGAAAACATTTTGCACAGACTGCAGGTCGTATTTATGAAGGGATTTCATTGTATCTTGGTAGGATGACTTTGTATGGTGTCCAGATGAGAACTTCCCCATTTGGTTGTTGTCTGTCAACCATGATGACTGCCCAAGCCCAAAACTCGAAAACCTTTAGCACAGTCTACAGGTCGTATTTGTGCAGCGATTTCATTGTAACTTGGTAGGATAACTCCATATAATGCCTACATGAGAACGTTCCCTTTTGGTCGTGATTGGTCAACTGTGATGGCTGCAGGAGCCCGAAGCCTGAAAACATTTAGCACAGTCTACAGGTCATATTTATAAAGGGATTTCATTGTAACATGGTAGGATGACTCCAGATAATGTCTAGATTAGAACTTCCCTTTTGGTCGTGACCATTAAGCCATGACGTCTGCCCGAGCCCGAAACCTGAAAACCTTTAGCACAGACTACAGGTCTTATTTATGAAGGGATTTCATTGTAACTTGGTAGGATAACTCTGTATGATGTCTAGATGAGAATGTTCCCTTTTGGTCACGATTGGTCAACTGTGATGGCTACAGGGCCTGAAGCCTGATCAACAGTGACCGCCGGAGTGGTATGATTCCTTCATCAAAGTCTTTGAGTCACATTTATTAAGGGATTTCATTGTAACTTGGTATAATGACTCGTTTTGAAATGATTTTACTGTAACTTGGTAACTTTGGTTGACATACATTAACTGTGAGGACCACGTCAACCCAGGCCTCATTTCTTTAGTACACTCCACACCTCAAATTATTCTTATTGAAAACATTGTGTGTTGGGAACAGAAATTAACATATTCTCAATTATCACAATTCTTGTCTTATTTCATAAACATTGAACATTATCCTTTTCATCAAACACTACACACATTCAAGTTGAGCTACAGTATCATTGACACTTTCATTGTGAATAGTGCTGCCGGTTTTACCAGCAGTGTTTGGTAAAAGGTTAACTTTGCAAGCCGGCTATAAATATCTTTCCCAAAATCCTGTATGGCCCCTCATTCCTTTAATTATTCAGCATATGTGAGCCAGTCAGGGCCAGTACTAGTGGTAATGGTGGATAAATATTGGAAATTTAATTATCCCCTGCCAAAACAAAGTTTGCGGGGGATATAGAAATGTGTTCCATCCATCTGTGTGTTCATCCATCAATCCATCCATAACAACTTTGGACCTTCATATCTCGGTCAGTGGATGTTGGATTTAAATGATCTTTGGTATGCTGATAGACCACAATGGGGAAAGGATATCCACAAGTAGCAGGTTTTGTCAAGCTTGGTTTCTGTGCAATAACTTTAGTTTTCTTTGTGTACAAAGCTATAACTTCATACTGTGGTTGCAATTGAGATGTCGATCTTTGGGATTGTATTTGGGGTCAATAGGTCAAAGGTCAAGGTCACTGTTACTATAAATAGATTTTTTGGTTTCTGTGCCATAACTTTAGTTTTCTTTTGTGTACGAAGCTATAACTTCATAGTGTGGTTGCATTTGAGATGTTGATCGTTGGGATTGCATTTGGGGTCAGTAGGTCAAAGGTCAAGGTCACTTACTATTAATAGATTTTTGGTTTCCATGCAATAACTTTAGTTTTCTTTTGTGTTGAAGCTATAACTTCATTGTCTCCCAGAAAAAAAATTTCGGGAGACTAGAGTAATGAGTGATATCCATCCATCCGAGATGTCCCATCCGTGCGTCGAGACATCTGGCCGTCCATCCACAAATCTTTGGCGTTCAAATTTTATCTTGAGTTTAGGTGAATTGATCGTAACCAAATTTGGTGTACAGCTTACTTGGGAGGTAATGCAGGTTAAGTTTGAAAATGAACATGGTCCGTTTATTTTCACAAGAGTTATGGTCCTTTTTCATCTTAGGAAACATGTTTTTTGTATTGTCCGAATTTTAACTTAAGTTTGGGTGAATTGATTGCAACCAAATTTGATATACATCTTACTGGGGAGGAAATACATCACCTTCAGATGGCTGAACAGCAAAGCGGGTGTATTTCTCGTGAGCCCCCACTCACTTTGTTTTTCTTTTTTTGTTTTGAGTTATGGGCCTTTTTCCGATTTTTTTCACTTAAAATTCCCCTTTTTAGTAAACCACTTCTTGGTGGGGGATAAGGGTGGCATTGCACCTTGTTTCTATATTTATTGTATCCACCACTGGCCCAGACAAAAAGTGTACACGCATGAGTTGTCCACTCCCACCTTCCCACTTTCGCTATATTCTCTTACCAGGTACCGGTACAACAATGAATGTTTTTTGGAGTGACTGGATGGTACTTTCTGTGCATGTGCAGACATCATGTATGGGGCACGATACATGATTCTTCCTTTTTTGCTACTTTGGCTTAATTTTGGGGTTGGAGTGGAGCAGGGGGTGGGGTGGGGTGGGGTGAGGTGAGTCAGACGGTAATTCAGAATTTAAGCATTTGGTCTGATTCTTTTGAATTGAGTAGCCAGCATGTCTAGGTCACTGGTAGGTATGATAAATATAAAAATGCCTGAAACATCATAGATTTCCTTTTGAAAAAAAGAACTGTGGAGTGCTGCCGTCCGTGTTGTTTTTCAATGGTAAACTGCATGTGAAACCGCAGAATATGGTCAGTTTCAGATCCATCCTGGTCCACATTACCCTATGAATACCGTAGTTTAATTATGCATAGGGTTATGGCAAAACTGCTGAAAAACATTTGGCCAATAAATGTCCATTATTAAGAATTACTATAAATCAACATTGAGCTTTAATGTATAATTGTTGATTTGGTATTTAATTGACAAGTTCAAAAAAGGAAGGGTTCATCAAATTCCTACTTAATAAAGTAGAGTTGTTTGTTTGAATAGCTTAACCCTATATAGCTTAACCCTTTAGGGCCTAATACTGACTTTAATCACATTTTTCTACTACAAAACAGATGCCACAACATGCAGTTTTGTGGTAAGCTTGAAAGTTACATTCGAAGTGCCATGGCAGTTGCTTCTAAGCAAGTCTTGGCTGCCTACATTGGCAGCCAAGACTTGCCAAGAAACAACTGCAAAGTCATAGGATGTGGACTGTCAAAGTACATATAAAGCAAAAATGTATAAAAAATCTCGAGGCCCTCAGGGGTTAACAAGTTAACCCTTTACCCATTGCAGACGATATCAAAATTTATTATTTTGAATATAATTTTTTTAAATTTTTTACAAAATTTCAACAAAACCATATCATGTGACCCCCTCATTGGAAAGAGCTTGATGAGCTCATTCCAAAGAGGGGTCACATAATATGGTTTAGTTGATTTTTTTTTAAAAATACTATTTTTTCAACTGCTGAATTTGCATATTATGCGGGCGGATGTGGCCGATTTGTTGGGTAAAGGGTTAACAGATATTGTATGCTAATGTTCTTGTTTTATCTTTACTAGGTGGATGATTCATGACACAGATACCACTATTACGAGAGATTATTAAATAAAAACGACAGTCTGAACAAGTTTACTCAAGTTTTCTGCATAAACAGTGCTAGTGATATAGTGCAGTGGATATGTGCAATCTGTGAACATAGGAATCATAAGGATGAAAGCTGCAGTATTCTCATTCCTCCACGTTGACTTCTCATCATTGTATGAAGAACAGTGCAAACTGTTTGTTAAGTTATTTATGTACATATGAGGATATGTTCTGTTTGAACAGTACAGTGCTGTTAATAATGTTCTGCTGTGTATATATGCAAACTTTTGTTTGCTTCTTATTGCTGTTGAAGTTGTTTTGCTTAAATAGATGCTGCAAAGTACAACTCCATCATATAACTATAAGCTCTTACATGCATTTTAAACATCCATTCAGCCTTAATCTTAATCAGCTTTCATCAACTCCACTGTTTATGACTCCCTCAAGTTGCAGAATCACGAAATCTGTTCAACCTGTAAGAGCATAATTCCAGCCTTGATAAGATTCATGGCCTCAGAACCAAGTGTCCCAGCATGCAGTCAGGACAACTTTTCCATCACCAGAAAGTCACCGCGTCACTCATCCTGTTATGAAACCTTTTCTGACCAGTTTTCATTCAGTACAGTGCAACAACTTGACGAAGCAACTCGTTTAGAGGCTAAACATGGTTTAGATAAGAAGAGATGTGTTACGGTTTCAGCTTACTACTGGTGTTTCAAATTGCTCGTTGTAGTCTGATTTTACCCTTGTCTACTGGGTACAGCCAAATGACATTGACAGGAATACACTGTAGTGAGTAAAATAAGATAGCAGGCCAAAATGCTTGTAACAAAATGCTGTAACAGATTCTCCGATGGGAGAAATATTGATGAGTGATGTAGCCCTCTGCACACAGATGTCAAAATCCTAAAATGTTGAGGTGTAAATTTTTCCCGTAATGCAACTAGGAGTTTAAATGGTAGAGTGCTGGAAGCCCCGAGTTTAACTGGAAGAGTGCTAGAGTGCTGGAAGCCCATTTTTGGGCTTTACTCTGAAGTGTTGGTACTACAACTTAAAGGCTTAATATTTTGTGGATGTTGTTCATATCACCTTTGAAGTGAAACAATTTAGTCTGTTAGGAGTTGCCTTGTTACAATTTATGGGAGAGTGCCTATTGGCACTCTCCCATTAATTGTAACAAGGCAAAGTTATTTGAACAAATTTTGATGACCAAACATAATTCAGCACTCTCCCAATTAACCAATTCAGTCTTGAGCTTATTGAGCTCTGTCAAACAAGACTGAATTGATTAACTTCCTTGTTGCATTATGGGAAATATTCACTCCTAGATATTTGAATATCAGTCTGCCGAGGACTGACGAGAATAGAGAGAATTATGAAATAAACAATCATATTGATTCAGTTATAGAAGACCATTACTCAGCTCTGTTAATGAGGCCAGAAACCAAATTTGAGATTTAATGCATAATTATCAACTTGGTAGTTAATTGACTAAAGGTAAGTTGATAATGTGGAAGATGGATTTCTTCTAAATCACATTTGAGTGGTATTTCCATCCAATAAATATTTTTGTACCATGCTCACCTATGTTACTACCTGTGGAAAGACTGTGTGTTAAATTTTAACTTTTAACTCCACTACCAGTGTAAAGCTTCTACTGCGGTTAAAAATAATTTGCACCTATAGTGAGAAATACATCCAACTTGACCTTTGATTTGACCCAATTTGCCGACTTTGATACATTCACAATTCATAGTGTTTCATTCAAACATATGTTCTGTGGTACTATCTACTATGTGCAATGACTTATTAAGTTTAAAACTCCTACAATTAAATATTTAAAATAAAATTTAAAAATTGTTAATAATTTGACTGAAAAAGCAAGGTAAATTCAATCAACTTTGATGATGTGTCTAGCTGTCAATCAAGCATTCACATGCAGCTGGTAGTACTGCCCACTGGTGCAGATGTAAATAAAACAAACCCATGTGTTTGCGATAGAAATATCATATTTTCTCCATGTTAAGTGACAGAGTGGATTATTTATTAAGAGCATGGTATAAATAAAACAAACAGGTACTAGAGCCGGTAATCAGATTTAAACCACTCATAAAATAAGGGTTTTAACCGCTCGGCAGAGCCTCGTGGTTAAACCCGTATCCTACTCGTGGATTAACTGGTGGGGTGCTAGAAGCCACTATCATGGCTCTACTGAAAAGTGCTGAAAGCCACTTTAGAGGCTTTACTCTGTTATACACTAGTTTGTTGTTGGCTCAGCAGTAGAAAAAAATCTTAATATAAATTAGTTTTGTTACAATTCATTGACTGGCACTCTCCAATGAATTGTAACAAAACAATTATTTTTGAACAGTATATTGCTAAACTAAGTCTCCTCCTGCTGGTAGTGTAGTGTCTTTGAAAAAAATAATTGCGTTACAAATGGCCACAGAAAAATAATTTGGCACTCTACCAGTTAAATCTGATTACTGGCCCTAGTACCTATTTATTCTATATACATATTCTGAATACAATTCAAAAGAAGGACTAGACATTCTTAGCTGATGGATAACCTGTTTGCAACCAGTGATTCATGAACTAAAAATTTAGTAGTGCTTCTTTTGCTTGTTCCAGAAGTCAAGAAAAATTGTTCGATGGTAAAACAATTCTACTGTGGTTTAACAGTAAATCACCCTCTGTTCTGTTGATTCTCACAGCCTGTTAGTGTGTACCTGTTGGCAATCTCAAATAAATTGCAAGAAAATACTTTCAACTAACAAAATACTATTTCGAAATAGAGGGTAACAGGTCTGTGGGATACACAGGTTATAACTTACGTCACACTGATGTTGAAATATGAAAATTTTAATCTACAAATTTTTCACGCAATGTGACTTAGGAGTTGAACCCTTTACCCAACGCAGACGATATCAAAATTTATTCTTTTAAATATCATTTTGCAAATTTTTTTAAAAAAATTTCAACAAAACCATATCATGTGACACCTCATTGGAATGAGCTTGACAAGCTCGTTCCAGAGAGGGGTCACATGATATGTTTTTGTCGAAATTTTTTTAAAAATAATATTTTTTCAGCTGCTGAATTTGCATATTACACTGGCAGATGTGGCCGATTCGTTAGGTAAAGGGTTAACTAATTCAATATTTTTAGCCAGACCTCATTTGAGGCTGCTTAAAATTTTGATATTTTGACTTCATTGTGGAGGGAGTTAAAGGATTAGTCCGAATAACTTGGCAGTGAATCATTTTATCCCTTTAACTAGCGTAATGACCAGAACCGGCCAACCCTGTTCTCCAAAATCGCCATTCAGATTTTATTATTTTTTTTCGATTTTTGCCTCCAAAACACATCTTATGGCACCTAAGTGGAATCGGGCCAGTGAGCTCATTACAATGTGGGTCATAGGATGTATCTTTTGAAGCCAAAATTAAAATTGTTAGTTATTCATGAATTTTTTCGCAAGTGTCGCCTGCTATTCTGGTTAGAGAATAGGTTAATCAACTTATTGCTAAGCATCAGCACTAAGTGTGGATCTAACATTACGTAATTGTCTACTAATTGACACATAATTGATATGTTGTGACTTGGCTCTCATTGCTTATTTTCATGCTTGAATTTTGGAAATAAGCAAATGGTTTGACATGTTTTGATTGTGAAAAATTCCAGACGTAACTGAAAACCAGATAATCTTGCACACTGACACAGTAACCAGAGTAATTACTGAGCCGTTAGCAAAAAGCAAAGTTGTTGACTTTGTTACTGGCAAGTGCAACAATATGAAAAAGTTCTCAAAATCAGCAGTGGTCAGTGTCAAAATGATTTCATGAGAATTAACTCTTAACCCACTGAGTATTTTCAAGATATTTTTCATCAAATCTAGTCATGGCTGCTGTAAAGCAGCCGTGACTAGATTTGCTGAAAAATTCAAGTAAATTTAATTCAAGAAATCATTGGTGAAAAAATCCTGTCCATTTACAAGGGGAAAATTTGAATAAATGTGCCCAACTTATACTTATTTCAGTGGTAAGAGAAATATTGTCCCGGGCAGGAATTTCCACCAATAGCATGCAAGGAGTTAAATGACATAAGAACATGAATAAAACGGCCGCATTGTGGAGTATGTCCATTTTTTGTATTCCAGCACAGCTTACCAAAATACCAGTCAACAGCATAGTGTCAACACTTTACATTGCACAGCAAGTTGATGACACAATATATTTTCTCAAATAACTAAAGCAATAATTTTTTACTACCAAAACATAGCTTGTGACCCTTTCTGGAAGGACAAGTTCAGGGATCGTTTCGGGTGTCTACAGGGGCTGAATATGGGACCCTTTCCCATTGACATTTTGGCATGATTTTTCCTAATTCAAACAACAAAATTCCCACTCTCCGTCATCATTCAAATAAAAAATGAATTCATTTAACTCTTGAAGGCCAATTTTGACTTCAATCACTTTTTCTGCAACAAAACAGATGCCTCTAAACAGGCAGTTTTTAGAAACATTTGCAAGGTACATCCCAAGAAGCTTGTCAGTTGCTTCTAAGCAAGTCTTGGCTGCCTATATAGGCAGCCAAGCCTTGCCTTGACACAACTGCAAAGCCACAGAATGTAGACTCTTGGAAGTGTAGTAAAAAGTATAAATGTCTTCATCATTTAATAATATAAGAACAATTCATTTAAGTGATTACAAAGACTGGTAATCACTTCATGCAACTGTTATACATGTAGTAGCTCTGTCTTAATGCTAGCTCAATATGAAGGTGACATTTCTAATTATGCCCCCGAAAATTTTTTTTGAGGGGTATATAGTGGAGGTCTCCGTCCGTCCATACGAACATTTTGTATTATAACTCGAACATCAGTTGTCAGATTTTAATGTTCTTTGGTATGGTAATAGGGCAGCTTGGGGGAATGGATGCCCTTGTACCTAAGGTTTTGTCTGACAAATCTTACAGGAGTTATGTCCCTTATTTACTTTTTCCGTCCGTCCGTCCATACGAACATTTTGTATTATAACTTGAACATCAGTTGTCGGATTTTAATGTTCTTTGGTATGGTGATAGGGCAGCTTGGGGGAACGGATGCCCTTGTACCTAGGGTTTCGTCCGACAAATCTTACAGGAGTTATGTCCCTTATTTACTTTGAAAATTGATGATTTTTTGGTTTCCTACCAATTAAAATTGTTTGGCTGAACCGATGAGTTTCAAATTTTATATGCTGATTACTCATGTCAAAGTACAGGTCGGTTTCAATTTGAGGTTTGACTCTGCAATTTTTGATGCAGTTATGCCCCCTTTTTCACTTGGAAAAGATGCAAGACCAGTTCTTCTTTTTCACTGGTTTGAGAATTTTTAACAAAGGTATGTACTATTCCTATTTTTGCCTCTTTCAGTTATTAATCAATATGGCACCATTCAAGTCATCTGCAATTATTTTTATAACTTTTTCTCTATTACTGACTCCTTAGTGCTGTTCTGCAATGTAGCAGCAGTAAGCTGTTGTCTGTTGTTACAAAACATATTAACAAAATATAAGTAATAATAATTTCATTGGCACTTTGCCATTCCTTACTGTTGTTCTGCAATGTAGTGTTGTTCTGCAGTGTAGCAGCAGTGAAGCTGTTGTCTGATTATCCACATGTGAGTACAACTTGGCTACCTTCGGGGGCATTAGCACACGCGTTAGCGTTGCTCTTGTTATTTATCTGCTTCTTCTTGGAGTCTTCATGACCAAGATTTACCCAATTTCATGGACCCGGACTCTTTCCCAAAGAGGGTAGAAGAATTTTTGAAGTTCCTTCCAGTGAGGGTTCCTAAGATGCGTTTTCAAAGTAAAGAATTAAAAATAACATTTGAATGGTTCTTTTTTGAGTCTTGTGTTGGGCTGATTTAACTAGTGTGTTAGTTAAAGGGTTGAATGATCATAACCGTTAGAAGACAAAATTCCAAGTTGGGTAAACAGGAATGTGTGTAACTTTCAGGTAAGTACATGTTCTCACTAACAGCTTCAATAACTTATGTATATAGTGGCTGTATGTCCCAGCTTATTTTTGAGTCAGATTTGATCTCAGAAAAGCACTAGTCACCACTCTTATATGTAAAGAATTTTTTCTTGATGTATTATCAAACTTTTATCCTGCCAAATTAATTGATAATTGTCTTTGAAATCCTACAGTTAAAACTAGAAGTCCTGTCATGAAATGCGCACAAATAGCACGTTGATCTGCACGTTAATCTACGCGTTCTTTTACCATAGTAAGGCTATCAAATTCTGTACATATGGCCTGTGCACAAGCAATGTTTCAGCCAATGGACCTCCGGGTAACCCGGAGGTCCATTGGCAGAAACATTGCCCGTATTTGCTATGAGTAACCAGGAGAACCTGCCATGCTGTGGATGCCATTCGATATGGCAATTGCGCGCAATTCCTATGCGCAATTAAGCCTAAATAAGCAGAGATAAGCACACAATTCATGACAGGACTTCTAGTTTTAACTGTATGAATCAGTATTTGTCAGATGCCAGCTCTTGGTCAAATAAAAACCTGGTATCTCACCATAATTTTCTCAGACTGTTGGAAACTACCACATTCATGTACTGTTGTGAATTTCAGTGAATTTAAAGGCCTGTAATATTGTACATTCTCAAAATCAAACTCACCTAAAGATATTACCCCACTTTAGAATAGATCATAGAAGAGTGGCTGTTGAAAAGGTTCACTTCAACATCTTTAGTGGCATATTTTTAGCTGCAACGAGCAGCTCTACATGTGGAAATGTCGGTCGGTCGGTCAGTCAGTCAGTCAGTCAGTCGGTCGGTCTGTCGGTCGGTCGGTCGGTCGCTCGCTCGCTCGCTCGCTCGCTCGGTCTGTCACCAATGATTTTAAAAAACACCATAACTCCTAAAATACTTGATGGAGTCACACCATACTTGTTATGCAAGTGTATCTTCATGATGTCTACATGCTCTCAATAGTGCATGTCATTCGGATAATTTCTGTCACATTTATGGACTTGTCACAACAAATGCTATTCTTTATACTTAACAAAACTTTAGAAATGTGAAAAAATGGCCATTGAAAAATTCTAGGAAAGAACTAGTAGAGTTAGGCCAAACAAAATTAAATAATTGATTCTCAGGCATTTTTTTTTTAAACAAATGTTGGAGAGCGGATATTATTTTTATTTTTTATTCCAGATGGAATGGCCGCCGATGCCTAAAATCCAATTGTGAGAGCCTGAAATTAATACTAGAGCTTCCATGTTGATTTCGCTGCTGGGTGGGGTTTTTTTGCAACAGTGATCACACAACACAAAATCAATATAGAACAACTAAAATGGAGATAAAAAATAATGAGGTTTTTAACGGATTGAGTGCTAGAAGCAACAATCAGGCCTTTCAAAAAAAATAGGGTACCAGTGCAAAAGTTACATTTTCCTTGCCCATCTTTCGGATTCAGTTAAATGTAAATAATAGTTTGTTTATACAAGTTTGTTCTATTACAAATTATTGAAGAGTGCCTGTTGGCATGGTGCCTGTGAGTGTGGTGCCTGTTGGCACTCTCCAATAATTTGTAATAAAACAATTTTTGATGAACTGCTCAGAACAAAATCAGGCCACTAAAAATAATCTAGTCCTCAACCAGTTAAATAAATATTTATTTTGTGTTCATATGAGAATCGTGTCGCATTTCACGAAGAGAATAACAATACTGTGGCAATGTATATATATATGACATAGTGCAGTGCAAATCGCGATGTGAGACCCCTAAAATCACATGGTAGTTTTGTACATTTTGAATATTGCCTCCAAAATAAAAATGACAAATGCGGGCCGAAAAAATGAATGTACCGGTGCCTGAGAATCAAAAGATTAATTTTCTTCAGCTGTAAGAATTTTTAAACATTGTATAAATTAAACTCTTGGCAGGATAAGAGTTTAATGTTATGTTCAATTAAATGAACCGCATTATTGTATTTCTGTGATATATGTTTTTAGTATTTTTATGTTTGTTTTTTTTTTTTCTTTTCAAATTTTACATTGAATATCGTTATGGGTGATTGAGATTTATTACCAGGTGTCAAACACTTTTCATTTATTTCAAGAAGGTTATTCACCTAAAAAATGGCATAATTTATAAAAAAAATGGTCTTCTTCAATAAATAATAAATTATCCTATTTTTATGCAGAATACTCCTGTGCAATATGATACGTTAACACTTTCAACACATTATTCCTAAATGGTTTCATTGTATACTATCTGTTAACAGCAAATGGATGAATTAATTTTGAATTTGTAGAGTGGTCGGTCAGTAATAATTTTGTCATATATCCACAGTCACAGTTAGCTATTGTACAGAAATATGTGACCTTAAACACCAGTAAATAAATAAATAGTCCCACCTCTAGAGCTCCGGATCAAATGCCTATAGCATCAAAAAGCTGCCTGTAGTTTTAAGGTGAGTAATTGTTCTAGTCCTCTATACGCCTGTAGCTACTTGATTTGAAAGTAAAGAAGTTGGTAAATGCCCACCTTAAAATTTCTTAAATTTATGGATTCTAAAATCTGTGTTTGCTCAAGACATCTACAGTTAAAACTAGAAGTCCTGTCATGAAATGCGCACAAATAGCATGTTGATCTGCGCATTAATCTATGCGTTATGAGCATAATAAGGCTATCAAATTCTCTACATAAGGCCTGTGCACAAGCAATGTTTCAGCCAATGGACCTCCAGGTAACCTGGAGGTCCTTTGGCAGAAATATAGCCTGTGTTTGCTATGAGTAACCAGGAGAACCTGCCGCGCTTTGGATGCCATTCGATATGGCAATTCCTATTCCTGCACGCAATTAAGCCTAGATAAGTTTGTGACAGGACTTCTAGTTTTAACTGTTCTGGAAGCCCACCAATTTTCCATTACCCTTTTCGGTCTGGGCATGCTTTATAACTATCAGCACAGTCCTATTGACATAGTGATTTTTAGGAAATTCTTGGCTGCCTATACAGACAGCCAAGACTCAAGTAGAAACCACTACTAAAGTGGTTGGCTTCTGTCTACAGGTCATCTTCTTGATTATATGTTCTAGTGCCTGTTCAGAAAGTTTGTGAAAGTCAGATAAATGCATTAAAAGGTTGATTCATCATTGGGTTTTGTATTTAACAAAGGCATATGGTACCGAAATTGTCATCATAGTAAAAATCACTGCTGAAGAATGGGGCCATGCACCCTTGTGAGCCTTTTTTCAGGAGGGTGGTAGTCTTGGGATTTTTTAAACTACAAGCTTGAAAATGTGTCTATCTTTAGCAAATATATGCAGTGGAACCAATGTTGGGGTCTGCAGTAATGTACAGTAGAGCCCACTCAATTGTATATCTCTTAACCCCGTGCACACTGATGTCAAAATATCTAAATTTCAGGCAGAAAAAATTTCCCACAATGCAACTAGAAATTTAACCAATTCAGTCTTGTTTGACAGAGCTCATTGAGCTCTGTCAAACGAGATTGAATTGGTTAAATTTCTAGATGTATTATGGGAAAAAACAGCTTCCTGAAATTTTGGTATTTTGACATCAGAGTGAAGGGGGTTAATTGAATAACCCTGTTAATGGAATATAATTTCCAAACACCAAACCATGTACCATACTTTCAGTACAAATTTGATTCTTAATTGAATATGGGTTATAGAGCAAACTCCTGTTGACTGAATAAATAACACTGTAATGTGTCGAGAAATTATCTTGACAATCACCAAATACCCAGTGTTTAGAGACCTATTTCACATCAGTTCATCTAATATAGGCTTTTATTCTATTATATCTTGTTTGACAGATCTCCATGAGCTCTGTTAAATAAGATATAATAGAATAAATGCTCAATTTATCTCTAAAATATAGGAAAGTGAACAAATCCCTGTGAATTGAATACCCCTGTTAATTGAATAATTCTCATTGGTAAAGTGGATATTCAATTAACAGGGTTCCACTGTATTAAATATTAAAAAATGTATTGATAATCTAACATGCAAGAAAATGCTTTTGTTTTAAAAAAAACTGACCTATTTCTGTAATCACATTTGATACAAGCCAAGGAGAGAAAAAATTATATGTGATAACATTTTTCTATCTGAACAGATTCAGATTCTCTCTCAGTGTAGAGCACATAGAAGCAGCTGATCCGATATCACCACACGTTTCTACTGTGTGTAAATTTCTCTTTGGAAATTTCAATATGTATTTCATCGCTGCCAAGTAATTTGAGTGTTACAGTATGTGGAGACTGGATTGTAACTAAATCACCCATGGAGTGGAGTTATCACCCAAAGTATCACGTTCAAATTCTGTTAGTATGGACAAAATATGCTCTGCAACAAATTTGTAATTATTGCATGGGTGGAATCTTCACTCTATGGGTGATTTAGTGATAATCCACTCCCCACGTACTGTACCTACAGGCTGTCTCCTTGATTGTATGTTATAGTATCTGTTCTGAGACCAGAAAGTATATCAAAGCCAGATAAATGCATTGAGAGGTTGATTCTCCAAAAGTTTGGTATTTAACAAAGGTACAGTACGTGGAGAGTGGATTGTAACTAAATCACTCGCGGAGTGGAGTTATCACCCAGGCTATAACTTTCAAATTTTGCATATATCGACAAAGAACACGAGCAATGTTTCAGCCAATGGACCTCCGGGTTTGACCCGGATGTCCATTGGCTGAAACATTGCTGGTGCTGATTATGCTTTGCAACAAATTTGCAATTATTGCTCAGGTGGAATCTCCACTCTGCGGGTGATTTAGTGATAATACACTCTCCACGTACTGTATATGGTAAAGAAATTCTCTTCATACTGAAATGACTGCTGAACTATGGGGACATGCATCCTTGTGAACATTTTTTCTTGTAGGGTGGTAGTTCTGTGATTTTCAAAACTACAAGCCTGAAAAGGCATAGATCTTTACCAAGAATGCATTGGAACCAATTTTGGGGCATACAGTAATGTATTGAATGTTAAAAAACATTGATAACCTAACATGCAAGAAAATTCTTTTGTTTTAAAAAAAAGACGACCTATTTCTGCAGTCCAAGTTGTTTGGCGCAAGTCATGAAGAAGAAAAATTATATGTGATAACATTCTTCGATCTGAACAGATTCAGATTCTCACTTTGCGTAGAGCACATGGAAATGGCTGATGTGATTAGGGCTGTCATGATTTTTTAATTTAGGAATCGATTAATCGTCGCAAATAATCGATGATAATCGATTGATCGTACCTAGATGAACCCATCTAATTCTCTTTGAGGTCGATAAAAATGAAGTTGAAGTCAGTTAACCTACCTCAAGTAAACAACGAAGACGATCCTCTTTTAGTTACATTCAAAGCTTTGATATTCTGAACTTTTGAACCGTCAGTGTAATAATCAAGACCGGTCGGCAGTTGCGAACTTCGCAGCTGCCGACCGGTCTTGATTATTACACTGACGGTTAAAAAATTCAGAACATCAAAGCTTTGATGAATGTACCTGAAAGACAAATGCTTCCAATAGCTTCTTGGGGTTTAACATCGATGTTCTTAACTCTTTACCTTTAGAAACAATAGTTTTTTCAACATATTTTCTTTTAATTATTAAACGTCTAAAACGGGATATAATTTACCGATTATTCGACAACGAAAAATACTAATCGATTTCGCCGTGACCGATCAACAATCGATTAATCGTGACAGCCTTAGATGTGATATCACCAAACTTTTTTACTATGAGTAAATTACCCTTTGGAAATCGAAATGTATTTTTCGCAAAAGTTTCAAAGGGGTACAACATGCATTACATACACAGAATGACACACGCATGTGAATTGGTTCATCGATATGGCACAAGTGTCATATCGATTAACCCATTCACATGTGCATGTCGTTCTGTGTTTATTACATGCCTTCACGTCTATAAAAACAATCAACTATTAGAAGGACACTCAGCAATTTATTTGACAACTATCGACAAAAAGAACACAAATTTGCACACTCATACTCTTCTGGATATTCATTATCCCCTTCATATAGGGGGTGCGGTGGCTCAGTTGGTAGAGGTGCGGGCTGCAAGCCGAGAGGTTCTCGGTTCGAATCCCACCTGCGGCAACCGCGTTGTGTCCTTGGGCAAGACACTTCACCCCGATTGCCTACATGGGGGCATGATGACGCTGTGTACTGAGGCGTACTGCACGTCGATGGTGCGCGTGTCTTCAACCAATCTAACCCTGCCTGTGCTGCGGTGCAGAGTTCAGAGTTACGATGTTGGAGAGCTGACAGCTGCTCGTCGTTGCTCGGTGGTTCTCTCCGGGTATTCCGGCTTCCTCCACCCGTAAAACTGTCACGGTCACGATTAGCCATTATGCATAAGTATGTGACCTTAAACACCAATAAATAAATAAATAATCCCCTTCATATATCGACTCTATTTCTTCTTCGCTATTTTCATGCACATTGAACTCGCCGTATCCTTCAATCTTAGACATTTTATTTAGTTATTTCGCTATCAGTTCAGTTTCGGGTGATCAATTGTCTGCTCAACAATTTCCGTTTGGCGCATGTGTGCTGAACATTTTCCGCATGGTTTAGTTTTGCTGTGGATGAAGATTTCATAGAACAAGCGTGTAATAAAATGTAGGTCAAGGAGTCAGTCTTAGGCCTTTATAAATAAATTCTGATAGACAGATGCAAAATTTTCGAATTAAAAACTGTTATGTTATGGCAAGTATCCATGCTTATTATCTAATTTCTAAAATGTAGTTTAAAAAACTGAAATAGAGTAGAATCCTCTTAATTGAATATCCATTTTGCCAGTGAAAATTATTCAATTAACCGGAGTATACAATTAACAGGGATTTGGTCAGTTTCCTGTGTTCTGGAGTAAACTGAGCATTTATTCTGTTATATCTTCAATACAATAGAATAAATGCCTGTATTGGATGTAGTGAGGCCAAAAAGGTTGATGAGTAAGGGGAATTTGGTGTGTGTCACGGTAATTTTTTCGACATATTACAAAAATTGATATGCAATTAACAGGAGTTTACTCTACAACCCATATGCAATTAGCAGATCAAATTTGTACTGAAGATGTGGTAAATGGTTTTGTGTTTTAAAATTATATTCAATTAACAGGGATATACAATTAAGAGATATCCAATTAAGTGGGCTCCACTGTACAGAATTCGTACAAACTTCTACTAAATGTTGTTACAGCCTTAGGGTCTAAATTTGGACTACAACCACATGTGGTAACAGCTTTTTGTTGGCATGGTTCTAAAATGTGTGCCACATAATGTTTCCTACATTATTTAATTTTTTGTTTGTAGTCCGATCCCTGTTTATAAACACAGCCAGGTCTTTCATATGCACATGTATGCATGTGACCGTCACATGCAGTCAGTGACATTTAGCACACCATTGTCAGTTCTGCTGAGCAATTATGAATGAAACATCCATGTCAATTTGCACCTGTTGGTCGCATGTAGAGCTTGATGAATACTGTTGTGATCAAAAGTATGTCATGGCACATAATTCACTTGTACAGTGCTGGAAGCACCATATTTGGGATTTATTCTGAAGTGCAGATACCACAGCTTGAAGGCTCATATTCAGCTCATGTGCTCTTTGTATTATCTCTAAAGTCATTTTATTTAGTCTGTAAGGGTTTGCCTTGTTTTGCCTCCGATCTCTGAAGGAGGTTTCTGGAGACCTCAGTCCATCTGTTCGTATAAACATTTTGGATTGTAATTTCAAAGCCATCTGTTGGATTTGGATTGCCTTTGGTATGGTGATAGAGCCACATGGGGTAACGGATATGCACAAGGAACGGGTTCCATCCAGTAATTTTTCCAGAGTTATGGACTTTTTCACTCTTTCGACTTAGAAAATTTTTCGCGATCTCTGTATTGCATTCACTGCATGTTGGATTTCAAAATTTCTTATTTGATCAAATCATAATTTTAGGGGTTACTTGTGGATGACTAGACAATGCTTCCTTTCGATTTTGGTCCAGCTAACCAATTCACTATGGCTGCCATGGCGTTATGACACTGTGAGGGGCATATATCACACTTTGCATTGCTCTTGTTACAATTTATGGGAGAGTGCCCATAGGCACTCTCCCATAAATTGTAACAAGGCAAAGGCATGTGTACAAGATTTGATGGCCAAAAATAATTTAGCAGTCTACCAGTTAATTGCTGGATAAAATGCACAATTATTCGATGCCTAAAATAAATGCGCTTGATTGACATAAAACTAAGATATTGTATAACAGAGGCTTTATATTTACTCTTTGTCCCTATGAATTCTGAATTCATCTTTCATTGCTTCATTTGCTTGTTGACTTTGCAAATAAAACGTTATGCATCCTGTGTTGAAAGGGTTAACTGTTAAATTAGTTTTTCAGACACATTCAGTAGGATAAATGTTTTTGTATTTGTATCCTTAATCTTGTACCAGACATTGAATTCCTCTATATTTTCTGGAGATCTGAGAAGAACTAGCAGCGTTCTCTACTGGAAGTTCCCTATGAGAACCTCAGGTGTTTTTATTCAGTGCTTGTTATTAACAGTTGTTGAGTATCTCAAGATATCCAACTCACCCAAAACTCAGGACACAGCCACATTTTGCATAACTAAAAACCGTTCCCTTAAGTGTTTTGATTTTTCAAGTTTTTTCCCTTAAAACAAAGCTTTTGACCTTGCCATTGCAATGGGCACATTGCATTCTTCCAAGTGAGGGATTACAAGCTATGTTTTCACAGAAAAATTCTGTTTTATTATTACTATAAAGGATTAGATTTTGGTATTGTTTTCACAGAATTCAGGCAAATTACCCAACTATAAAACCACTAACTAAATGAAATGTTGGTAAATAAATATCTGAAGTATTTTCATTGCAGGTCCTGAGAGGGGGCCAATACTCTATAACTTTTACAATTGTATTTTCTAAAATTGTATTTTCTAGTTATGACTTAACCCTTTCGCGACTCAACCAAAACGACCCCCCAGACTTGGGATGTTGGGGTTAATTTTGGGATCATCTCATCCATTAGATAAAGGTGTACAAGGTCTCATTCATTTGGATTGTTAGGTAAATCAAGATTTATCTTCCCAGCTTCAGAACATGGGATATCTAGCGGAACAAAATCTCTGCATTTTTCCCATTGAAAAATTAGACCAATTCCACGACCATGCCAGCTCCCTCGTATTCTGCCGTGTCCCTGACCAGCACTTCTTTTTCTGTTGCGTTCCCTCCCACTGGCCAGTCCTATTCCAGACTTTGAAGGACTCTCCGTCATCTGGATTATTACTGGCAACATCATCTGAACATCCAGCACTCATAGTAGTGTCATGTGTGTCAGCTTGATTTAAGCCAGACTGTACATTGCTATCATTAGTCATATTCGTCTGTGGAATTACTGTGATTCTGGTGCAATATGCACTAAAACTGTAGCCAATCAACTAAACTAACTCTAAATTCATTTGGGCATGAAATTACTTCTGTGGACTGATAGAGATAGCACACATGGACTGAGGTAAGAGTAGATGCATTACTATGCCATCGGCGCGCAGCGCGTCGGCGGGTTTGTAATGTCAGTTTACCACTGGCGCGGCGCATGCCGACAAGACACGAAAGGGTTAAATGGGGTGAAATGAACCATTAGCATTTTCAAAGATGTGGCAATTTGCCAGTTTCAAAATGCTGATGGTTCATTTTAGTAATTTATATTACCCCCTGCACACTGATGTCAAAATATCTAAATTTCTGGCAGAAAAAATTTCCCATGATGCATCTAGAAATTTAACCAATTCAATCTCGTTTGACAGAGCTCATTGAGCTCTGTCAAACGAGATTGAATTGGTTAAATTTCTAGATGCATTATGGGAAAAAACATCTTCCTGACATTTTGGAATTTTGACATCAGAGTGAAGGGGGTAAATAGGTAGCAAATACAATTCTAGAAAGTACAATTGTTAAAGTTTTTAGTATTGGCTCCAGGTCATGATCTGTTTACAATTCTCTGTCCACAATACTGTAGAATTTCAACAAAAGAAATGCAAAAACATTGTATCTCTCGAATGGTATTTTGGGTTTTTTCTTGATTTGGCTGGAATTTTACAACATTTTATTTATAAAATCATTATCCACCAGTGTGAATGTGTCACAAAATATACTTGATCAAGGAAACCACTGTCATGCTGAAAATAGCCTTCAAAATCAGAAATCAGTCTTACATTCCCATTTTTGTTTAGTGACACAGACAAATGGTGAAGTCCTTGCACAGGGACAGACGTAGGAACTTGGGGGACGTATGGGGCAAATGACTTCCTCCCCACCCCCCCACTTTTTCCCCACAAGAGTTGAGAGAGAGAGAGCATTATCTTTACCAATATATTTTGCACCATAATACCACCTCCAGAGGATGAGGGTGTGTATTGAGAGAGGTTGTGGGTGGGGATACCTTGCGACTGACTTGCCTGAAGCTTTTGTTTCTCCATTGGGTTCATGTCTTTGCAATCTTATTAGGTATTTACAGGCAGGGGTTATAGAAAAACCTTTCCTTTTATGATGTGATAGAAGATTCCCTCTGTTGACTTGTTTCTTCTACGACCATTAACATTGAGAAAACTGCACATTTTGTGTTTCGTAAGGCCTAAAAAAAGTTAATGGTTAATTTGTTTCTCAGTCCCTCCCGCATGGTCCTTTGGCTGCTGCATGCTCTCTCTTTTATAACCACTGCAAACTTAAAAAAGATAAAAATTAAATGATTTGTGTTTGATATTTTACCCAAGTTAATAAAATTAGTAAGTTTACCCCTTGACTACCACAAGACTTTGCAATGTTTTAGCATCGCAAAGGCTTCTTGCATTCAAGGGATGAAATACACCACCACCCCTGCTATTCTGCACATTACGAGGCCTAAATCATAAAACAAATCAAGATCATGAAATTTTGATGGAAAAGAAATGATTAAAAAAATAAAAAATAAAATAAAAAACCACCTGCATGCATGCAATTTTACATAACATGGCCTGAGAAACAGAAGATCTACTTTGTGGGGCCCAATCAACAAATTTGTTAAATATGGTGCCAGAAATAGGCATTTTTCTCAATGTAGTCCTAAACGTAGCTTTTCATATTGTATTCTTACAATTCAATAGAGAACAAGCATCAGCATCAATATATATCAATGTGTGGGTGCTCTGCTATGACCATACCCCCCCCCCCCCCCCAACCTCTGCCCTAATGCTTCCTATGCCCCTGTTCTCCTCTCTTGTCTACTGTTGCACAGAGGCTCTATTTTACTAGAAAACTATAATCAGGTAACTTGTATGGCGAGTGCAGTGTATGTTTTATAATGAGTGAATAGATCTTGAGCGATTTAACTTAATTTTACTATGCACTGACCTCTGAAGGAGGATTTGGAGTATCTAGTGGAGACCTCCGTCTGTCTGTCTGTCTGTCTGTCTGTCTGTCTGTCTGTACAAACATTTTGGATTGTAATTTCAAAGCCATTGGTCAGATTTGGATCTCCTTTGGTATGCTGATAAACCCACATGGGGGAATGGATGTGCACAAGGAACAGGTTCCGTCCCATAATTTTTCCCAGATTTATGGCCCTTTTTGCCATGGTGTTATGACACCATCGGGGGCATATGTCATCCTTCGCATTGCTCTTGTTTATAATATAGCCAGATATGTTGGAAGTATCATATAACAGGAAATGATGTTCTAATATATCTAGACTGAAAATCTTTTCAGCAAACCATATAGAAGAAAAGAGAGTTAGAGATAAAATTCATATCTTTGTTTTTGATTTTGGTGCTTTATCGGCCTCTATGGTAAATGTGAAAAGAAGGGCATTAACTCCTTAATGCTTCTGGCAGACATTCCTGCCCAGCAAAAGATTTCTCTTTCCGCTGAAATAAGAATTTACGCACATTTAAATCAAATCCCCCCCCCCCCCCCCCCCAGTAAATTGAATAGAATTTTTCACCAATGATTCCATGAATCAAAATTTAGATACATTTTTCATCAAATCTTGTCATGGCTGCTTTGCAGCAGCCATGGCAAGATTTGATGAAAAATATCTTGAAAATGCTTTGCATGTTAAGAGTTAAAGACTTTTTTGTCCATCAGACTTGTGTCTACAACTGGTGAAGAACTAACATCTTTTCAATAACACTGTTTTCACAATACACTTAGGAATCAGAACTTTTAGACAAAAATGGAAACAAAGATATTTACCCTCCACTCAACAAAACTATTGCGATACAAAAATAGTACTTTTCAAATTTTGTTTAATATTATTTTGCTCTCCAAATTTAGCTTATGAACACTTGATACCAGTACCAGATGCTGGGCTGGTTCTAATGAGGGTCATAAGCTATGTTTTGGAAACCAAAATAATTATAATATAAAGAATTAGATAAAGAGGACAAATACTGTATTTTCTACAAATGCATGATGGTAATATTTTTTTGTCTTTTATTTGTCACAGCTTGATCATACAGAGGAATTTTGTTAATTGATTAGCCATTTTGTCATTATATTAAAAATGCAATCAGAACAGTACATGTAAAAATGCATTCCAACTTGTATTTTCGTTACAATGCAGTCTTGTCATACCATTATCAAAAAAGAATATATCAATAAAATTATGACCAAATTAAGAAACATTCCTTGCAATGAAGGTATTAATTTTTTGTGTTTTTTAAAATTTTATGTTTATGGATAGACCAACTATGAAAATCAAACTGTTGTTTAAGGTTCTTATTGTTTTTCTATTGAATCATGGCTCAGGCTCTTCATTTTTCTTTCTATGATCATATTTCATTGATTGCATTAGCCAATAAGGGACATTAAGATGTCTGAAATTCTTACCATAACATTATAGTGTTGTCATGCTTGTATTCTACAGCACGTGTAGAGTGTATTATCACTAAATCTCCAGTGGAGTGGCAATTCCACCCAGGTAATAATTGCAAATTTGTTCCAAAGCTTAACAAGCACAAGCAAAGTTCCAGCCAATGGACCTCCAGGTTAAACCCGGAGATCCATTGGTTGAACCTTTGATTGTGTTTTTTGTCCTTATTAACTGGTAGAGTGCTGGAAGCCCATATCTGGGCTTTACTCTGATGTGCAAGGACTGTAATATAAGGGCCTCATACTCAGTGGATATGCGTCATATTATCTTCGAAGTGAAATTATTTAGTCTTGTGTAGATTTGCCTTGTTACAATTTATGGGGGAGTGCCTACAGGCACTCTCCCATAAATTGTAAGAAGGCAAAGACATGTGAAAAATTTTGATGGTCAAAAATAATTTAGCACTCTACCAGTTAATGGAATTTGAAAGTTATACTTGGGGTGATAACTCCACTTTGTGGGTGATTTTGTTACAATCCACTCTCCATGTGCTGTACATTATACAGCTTTTTTTGTTGAAAGTGGAAGCAGGGAGCACAATGACTCAGTGGTTAAAGCATGGGACTTCAAACAAAAAGGTCCCCGGTTTGATCCCTACCTGGGGTAAGTGTATTGTGTCCTTGGGCAAGGCACATAAAATCCCATTTACCTATATAGGGGCATTGGCATTGTGCACTAAAGTGTACTGTACGTTGATGGTGCCCTTATCAACCAATGCAAACTCTGCTTTTGTGGAGTTTGTACGTTGATGAGTCTGACAGTTGCTCACTGCTGCATGTGGTTCTCTCTGGGTACTCCAGCTTCCTCCACCTGTATGTCCAACAGGAGGTGACCCTGAATTATCGAAAGTGTCAATACCTCCCCCCCCCCCCCAAAAAAAAAAAAAAGAAAAAAAGAAAAGGAAAGTGGTAGCAAAGATATGGAAGTCAATCGGCATGTGTATTGATAGTGATAGTAATATAACCATAGTAATACAGCCATAGATTTAATTAGGCACTTTTAATCAAATTTCTCCCCCAGTAAATTGAATAGAATTTTTCACCAATGATTCCATGAATCAAAATTTATATACATTTTTCATCAGATCTAGTCATGGCTGCTTTGCAGCAGCCATGGCAAGATTTGATGAAAAATATCTTGAAAATACTTAAGAGTTAAAGAGTTAAAAACAAAAGCATTTGGAATTGAAATAAATAAATCTCAAACCCAGATAAACTATGAAAGAAACTTAGATTATGAAGCATGTATTTATTGTCTTGAATTTGCGGTCCCAACACAGACAATAAATTTCTAATTCAATAATAATAATAATAATAATAATAAGGCTATGCATTGAGAAAATTAACCCTGTGTACCTTGATGTCAAAATACCGAAATATATATGGACAAAAAACTCAGCAATGTTTCAGCCAATGGAAAACCTGGAGGTCCATTGTGGCTGGAACTTTGCTTATGCGTCTTATGCTTTGCTACAAATTTGCAATTATTGCTTGGGTGGAATCTCCACTCATAGGTGATTTAGTGATAATACACTCTACACATACTGTAAAGGCTTCACTGGTTGTATGCCCAAAACCAACATTTGGGCATGACATAAAAGTGCTGATAATGTAATAAGGATCTCATGTTCCAATAAGGCTAAAATCCCAGCCCTCCAGTTGGACAAGAGCTTGCATAGTTTTTTCTATGTTTATGGCTTCACTAGCACATGTTACCACTTGTTATCACCATGTGAATTATAAGAAATATGGTGACCAGTTTCGCAGTTAATTTCATCATTTTTCAAGATTTTCCACATGTGTGACAGACAGTATTCTGTGTTGTTTAAATTACAAATTGGTTTATGATTTGAACTAAGATGGAGTGACCTTGGCCACTATCTGATTTTTCGATTATTTGTCCAGTGTAGTCGTGGGGTACACAAGAGGGTTATTTACTAAACTTGTTATCATTAAAAGTTACCTTGTTCTTCTGTTTTGGGCTGTGGGTAGGATCTTATTGGAACATATATGTCAATGTGATGAATTTATGGTAACATGGTCTGAGGTTTGTAACTCGAAGCTTATGTGCAACCTCGATGCTCTGCTTCCAACCTCAAACCATGTTACCATCAGTTCATCACACTAACTTATAATATTCTGTATTTATAATCTGTCACATTTTCGAAAAGTGGATATCGGAGGTGAAGCTTGCAATTTTAGCATTTCAAAAAGTACATTGAGAATCATGGCGGAATTATGAACATAATGGGAAACTGATGTCTTTCCACATCTATCATATCACCAGCTACATTATACAGAGGAATCGCAAACATATCCCATGAATTGTGATGCAGTCATATCATTTCTTCATAGAAACTACCATTGCATGAATTTAATTAAATGCACAGCAAATTTTTGTTGCATTCCTCACTTTGTTTTTCCTACGGGCAGAACAGATGAATTTAACTTTTAAGGGCCTGTAAATTTTATATTTTTGCTACACTTCGGCAGTCTGCATCCTGTGGCTTTGTAGTTGTTTTTAGGCAAGTCTTGGCTGCCTATATAGGCAGCCAAGACTTGTCTGTAAACAACTACAAATATACAGGGATGTGGCTAGAGGGTTTCAGCTGGGAGGGGGGGGTGTAAATTCCAACTGTGAGTGGTTTCGATAGGTGGTTGCACTGCAGTGCTGGGTGATATCTTTTAACCCTTTACTCGGCGAAGCGCCCGCATCTGCCCACGTAATATGCAAATACAGCTGCTGAAAAAATATTATTTTTCGAAAAATGTCAACAAAACCATATCATGTGACCCCTCTTTGGAACGAGCTCATCAAGCTCGTTCCAAAGAGGGGTCACATGATATGGTTTTGTTGAAAATTAAAAAAAAAAATTAAAAAAATGATATTTAAAATAATGAATTTTGAAATCGTCTGCGTTGGGTAAAGGGTTATGAACCCTTCTGAAAATTTTCACTAGTCCTGAAACGGAAAAAGCATCATTTATAATGTGTCTGGGTCAGAAAATTTACCAGATTGATGTCGGAGTCAAAATTTTGAGGCCATGTCAATTTTAGAGTAGGAAATTTGAAACTCAAGTTTCCAGTTGGAAATAAAAGATCAAAATTTCTCATCATTAGTTGGAATTTTAATATTTTTCTGAACAATGTTTATTTATTGAATTTTCAACTATTTGATTTTTGACCTCGGAATTTCCAACTATTGAAAAGAAATACTCCCCCCCCCCCCCCCCCGCCCCCCCCCCATCGCCATAGGCAGCCAAGTCTTGTATAAAAAAACTTTCAGGATACTTAGAATGTAATTTGTGTGTTAACCCTGGTACTGCATGTTGGGGCACCTGTTCTGTTGCATTAAAAGTGATCAGAGTTGGAATTAGGCCCTTAAGTGTTAAACACTTTGATAACAAGGTAGGCACCCAACATGTGAATAAAAAATGCCACATGATCCTTCATTCTTCAAAGATATACCTCTAGTAAGATTATGTAGATTGAGTTATATAATCTCTATACTGTTATGGTACTTTCAGTGATATCTTCATCATTCACTCACTTTGACGACAAATGTTTTCATTTGGAAATCTTGGTTAGCTTTTTATATTCAATGTCTTTGATTGCATTCCAGCAGGTTAATGTCATTTGAGCTTATGCCATCATCATAAGCTGCAATCTGTATATTTGTATTTTGTGTTTTTGTAAATGCACAGTATGAACAACAAGAGTTTTAACCCTTAAAATGTCATATCACCGACAGTTGTGTTGAAATTAATCCTCTACCAAAAAAATGTCTGTTTCCGACCAGAGCTAATCACAAAAATCACTGTTCAAATTTGATTTTATTCATTTTTTACCTTAAAAAAGGTATTCGCAAACATCACCATTCACTTTTCAGGGGAGCACGGTAGCTAAGGAGGTAGAGATGCAGGCTGCAAACCGAGAGGTCCTTAGTTCGAATTCCACCGGCATCAACCATGTTGTGTCCATGGGCAAGACACTTCATCCCCATTGCCCACATGGGGCACAGTGGTATTGTGTACTAAGGCGTACTGCACGTCGATGGGACACCAGTCTTCAACCAATGCTAACCCTGCCTGTGTAGAGTTAGAAAATTGGGGAGTCTTGACAGTTGCTTGCCATTGCTTTGTGGTTCTCTCTGGGTACCTTAGCTTCCTCCACCCGTAAAACTGTCCAACACAAGGTGACCCTGGCAGTTGAAAGTGCCATTAAACCCCAATAAATAAATAAATAAATTTTAGTCATATTAGTAAAGGGTTAACTCGTTGCATGCTGCTTGCTGATATTCCTGCCCAGGACACAAAATATCTTATCACTGAAATAAGTCTAGTTGGGAACATTTAACCAAATTTCTCCCTGTAAATTGAACAGACTTGTTGACCAGTGATTTCTGTAGTTAAACTTAGATGAATTTTTCATCAAATCCAGTCATGGCTGCTTTGTAGCAGCCATGACTAGATTTGATGAAAAATATTTTGAAAGTACTCGGCGGGTTAAGAGTTAAAGCAAAGAGAAAATGTGTTATGCTTGCTTTTTGCAGTCTCAAGTACAGAAAACACATGTACTAATTGACATGAGGTTTTAGCGGACTGATATCATGAAAATATTTAACCAGGTTGTTGTACCTTCATCCTATTCCATTGGTGCCATTACATTTTAACTCTTTGATAAACTTGCATATCTCCCATGAGAACACGGTGCAGTGGAACAGTGCTTGTTTACTGTGATAAATAAGTTACATTTTATTGGAAAAACCGGACCTTGTTACTATGGCCCTGTGAAGCATCAAGATTCGATTTGATTTTGAATTTTAATTAATCGATTTGATTCAAAATCAGCTGCCCGATTCATTTCCTTTTGAATCTTTTCATAGGAATATAGCTTGGTATTAAGTCATTGTCTGCGTCTCACAAAATATTATAGTTCAGATGGAATTTGTATGTAAATAATGCTGAAAATAAAGACCGAGTGTAATTTCATCTATATTAACATAAAATAGCTTCTGACCCATGTCACATCCCATGCTAATTCTAGTTTCACTAGTCTCTACCACTGTTGAAAACAGAGTTAAAGTTTCCGAACGATGTTGACGATGACCTGTTGCTAGTGACTAGTCCTGTGCAGTGCTTAGTGCTGGCTAGTCTTGCACCCATTCCTGGGTAATATTCCAACTACATCTTGTAGGAAGGCATGCCTGTTCACCCAGAATTTGATTCGCAATTCGATTTCGAATAATAGACTCGATTCAATTTGAGTTTCAGTTTGAATAAAAAACGTCTGATTCACAGGGCCGTACTTGTAACCAAGGCTTGAGTTTGAAGTCCTCTACATTGTCAGCATTAGTATAAACAATTGGCCAAACCTGACTTTATAATTGTGTTGCAGTTAAATATAAAAAAAATGCATATCTGACAAAATATTTTTAAAAATTTTATCAAAGTAACTGAAAAAAGGTGGTTATTTCCCTCAAATCAGATCTTAAGACTTCTCAGAACAATCTGGAGCCAATACTCTAAAACTTTTGCAATTGAATTTTCTAGAATTGTGTTATCTACCTTTTAATATAACTAAAAGGTAGATAATACATGAAAATGAATCATTAGCATTTTAAAAGATATGGCAATTTTCCAACTGGCAAATTGCCACATCTTTTTAAATACTAATGGTTCATTTCAACCCATTTGAAGTCATAACTAGAAAATACAATTCTAGAAAATACAATTGTAAATGTTTTATAGTTTTGGCCCATTGTTGAGCTCTCTTCATTGAGTGGGCAACATGTTAGATTATTTGCAAAATTACCCTGTTGCTCATTGAAACAGCCAAATTTTCTGATGAATATTTTGCACATAAATTGTCCTTCAAATTTTATTTTTTTTAAATTTTTGCTGCTAAGACATAACTTATGATCCCCCTTTAGAATCTCATTGAGATCATTCCATTGAGGTGTCATAAGGTATGTTTGAGAAGCAGACAATGCAATTAGCTATTTAGGAAAAAATGTTGAGATTATCGCGGTCTATAAGGTTAAAAAAATAATGAAACTTGAATAGTAGATTGGATGTATGTGAGTGGCATTTTCCCCTAACATTGAAAAGTCAAGCAGTGCTTCTTCACTGTGGTAACCCAGCTCTGTTTTACTGGTAAAATTGGACTCGGTAAACAATGCCTGCTGTTTTGGGAACCCTGGAAAGTGAAGCATTGTTTGTTTACTGTGGTAAACAATTTGTTTTCCTGGTGAAATAGAACCTGGTCACCAGTGCTTAGGGTGGATGTCCTCTAAAATGGACAACATGGGTATAAATGATTGACTAAACTTAACTTTATCTCCATTAGGGCTGAAACGGTTGGCTCATTTCCGTAACCGACTAACCGAGAGATATAACCAGATAATATCCGGTTATCCGTTGCCATTATTTCACCGAATATGGGATCAAAACTATAGGAATTGGAAAGCAGTATTCTCAAACTATTCCAAAGTGTGTTTACAAACGAATGTTGTCGAGTACTCGACAACGTTCGTATATGTATACACACTGCGGAATACTTTCTGCCATAGCTCATTACTAACGGAAACTGCCGATCATTAACGAGTCTTGAACGCCAAAGTCGATTATTTCTCAATATATACAATGCGGCTTCAATGTGTAATCTATCACAAAGGAGAAGTGGCAGATTTACTACGTTTTAATCATGGAATGATGATCACTATCGATATTTCGGATAACTGGTTGATGGTTTTTCTAATCGGTTAGGTAGCTAACTGGTTTCATACTGATTATCCGGTTAACCATTTCATTACTATCTCCAAGTTTGGGGGCATGATTAGTCATAGTGCAGAAATATGTTACCTTAGACATTTAAAAATAAAGAAACCAATGCCTGGGGTGGAAGTCCTGAAGGAGGGGCCACATGGGTATAAATGATTGGCTGGACTTGACTTTATATCCATATTGCTGACATGATTAGCCATTGTGCAGAAATATGTGACCTTAAACACCAATAAATAAATTAAGCAAGATGTCCAGTAGTGAAAACTGAGCTAAAAATTACGAATGCTGAGCTGTTTGTTTCAACTGATTTTCAAGTAAATGTTTACTACATTATTTATGCTTGCAGATAATTCTTTTCATCGTACCAAGCAAGTTCTCAAAACCTGTCAAATGGAATACATTTCCCCTTATGTGCAACAAGGTACCATTTGCAACAGCGAAGCATTGCAAATGGTGCCTTGCTGCACTCCAGAGATGATATGCAATTTTTACGACAATGCCCAAGGCACAAGAGTGTGGGAGAATGATTTTTACCTGCGTCGCCAGCGGCAGAGCAGGTCTAGTAACCGCTCGACTCCATCCGTCTGTCCGTCCATCAGTCCATCCGAAACACTTTTTCCGTCAAGGTTTTCTTGGCTTCTATGAAAGGAAATGGTTTTATATTTGGTCTGCTGCTTCATAATGATGAGTTGTATCGTGTAAGCAATTTTCAGATCTGCCGTGCAGCCACTTCCTGTTTGCCGATACTTTGAAATTTTACTGTACCCACTGAACATTGAAATTTTTCGTCAAATTTTTCTTGGCTTCTATGCAAGGGATTGATTTTATATTTCATCTGGAGCCTGATAACGATCAGTTGTATCGTGTATGCAATTTTCAGATCTGCTGTGCAGCCACTTCCTGTTTGCTGATTCAGTTGCATGCAGCAACGCAGGTCCAGACCCGGTATTGGTCTTGGCTTGTTCTTTGAAGATACTGCTGTAGTCAGGTCCATTTCTGAACATTGAATGTATTATCACATCCCCTGCATAGCATCGTGAAAACTGAAAGTTGCAAACATTATTATTCATCTGATTCGATTCAAAAATAGAATTAACCCTTTGAACACTGGTAGTATCTTCCATGCCAGTTGAATGGCAGAAAATGGAAAAGTCCATATCCATTATTTGGGGGTAGAGCAATTAATATTTTCAACGTGCAGCCTTCAGGCTGCACGTTGAAAATATTAATTGTTCTACCACACACGTTCACTTAGTAGCCATCCTACTTAATGAAATTATGACGTATTGTGTTCCTGGACCGGAAAAGCGGCCTCTCATGTTGAAAGAGTTAAGAATCAATCCAAAGTCGAATTTATGATGCGGAGGGTTCTATGCACACATACTCTTCAATTTTATTATGCCCCCGGCCTATGAAGGAGGATTCGGGGGTAACTGGTGGAGACCTCCATCCATCCATCCATCCGTCTGTCCATCAATCTTGCCGTACAAAGGTTTTGGATTGTAATTTCAAAGTCAAGGGGGTGGGATTTGGATCTCCTTTGGTATGCTGATAGATTGCATGGCGGAACAGATATGCACAAGGAACGGGTTCTGTCCAATAATTTTCCCCAGAGTTATGGCCCTTTTTCACTCTTTCAACTTAGAAATTTTTTGGATCGAATCATAAGTTTAGGGGTTAAATGTGGAAGACTAGATAATGCTTCCTTTTGATTTTGGTCCAGCTCGCATATTCAACATTGCTGCCATGGTGTTATGACACTGCTGGGGGGGATATGCCATGCTTTGCGTTGCTCTTGTTGCAGAATTGTATGCATTCCTGTCAGAATACGTTTTGAAATTAACATAATAATCAAAATTATGCAGCAAGCAATCAAAATATGGCTGCAGTGTGGCTTTATTCATTGTAAATCTGGAGTAGTGAAAAGGCTGCTTTTATAAAAAAAAATATTCATCTTGTCGAAAAATTTTTCTTTTTTCTTTTTTTTTTTAAACTTATTTGTTTTACAAGGATTGATGAGCAAGTTATGCAGCTTATATTAAACCTCTCTTTGGGCTAATGGTGCAGGTGTGTGGATGTCCTTCGTAGCGGCAACTTCGTGAACTCGCTCTTGTCAAATACTATGAAAGGATCTTGAGCCTGCACAGAGTGTGTCTCTCTCCACACAGGGGACAACCATTTTACATCCCCACCCGATAGGATGGTATACTGTGACAGAATCATCACCACAATTGATGCCGTTAGAGAGTGTTTAGATACCTCGAGAACATTCAAAAATATGTTGATTGTTGAACATTTTTAAATGAGAAAGAGAACAGTGTGACAGTCAACTGGATATCAAAAATTATTAACACATAAACTTTAGCCTCAAATCCTTTTAAAGGACATTCCTTGTGGGAAGTGAAACCGTGCATGTTTACTGAGATAAACATGTTCTGTTTTACTGGTACAGTGGAGCCCACTTAATTGGATATCTCTTAATTGTATATCCCTGTTAATTGAATATAATTTTCAAACACAAAACCATTTACCATACCTTCAGTACAAATTTGATCTGTTAATTGCATATGGGTTGTATAGTAAACTCCTGTTAATTGTATATAAATTTTTGTAATATATCGAAAAAATTACTATGACACGCACCAAATTCTCCTTATTTATCAACCTTTTTGGCCTCACTACATCCAATACAGACATTTGTTCTATCATATCTTGTTTGACAGGGCTCTATGAGCTCTGTCAAACAAGATATAATAGAATAAATGCTCAGTTTACCCCCAGAACACAGGAATCTGACCAAATCCCTGTTAATTGAAAACTCCTGTTAATTGAATAATTTTCACTGGCAAAATGGATATCCAATTAAGAGGATTCTACTGTATTATTAATAGGACCTGGTAACCATTGTCTGAGATGCAACTCATTAAATATGTGTAGCATTGTATAAATGATTGATTATATTAAACATGACTTGATGCTTCTGTTGCAGTTGTGATATAGCTATAGATGCTGAAAGTGATCTGAAACAATAAATAAGTAACATTACTGGTATGAGAGGACCTGGTAACCATTGTCTGACGTGCAAGTCCTCGAAAGTGGACAACATAATCTCCCTGTGGGAACCCCTGGTTGTGAAACAGGGGTTCTTTACTGTTAAGATAGGACCCAGTAACCATTACTTGGGTTTGAAGCCCTCTAAAATTGGCAACATGGTGCAAATGATTGGCTGAACATGACTTCATTTCCATATTCCAGTCCTAATTAGCCATTGTGAAGTAATATGTGTCCTTAACCCTTTACCCAACGAATTACCCGCATAGTTTGCAAATTCAGCAGTTGAAAAAATATTATTAGCTCAACTTTGACGAAGTCAAATTTGAGCTATGGTCATGGCCCGTCGTCCGTCTGTCCGTCTGTCCATACGTCAACAATTGGCTATGGCTCGGGCTAGAGGTTGTATTTATGAACCGATCTTTACGAAACTTCTTGTGTACCTTTGTTATGACCCTGGGACGGGAACGAGTGTTTTTAGGTGTGGTCCGAAATTCAAGATGGCTGCCAACGGCCATTTTGTACCGATGATGCAAAAATCAGTTTTTTGTACAGAACTTCTGTATGAAAGTTCTGATTTGAATAAAGTTTTGTATAAATGTTTAGTACCATGGGATACATCACATATAATACAGGTTTTTTTCTCGTGCGTAAATTATGCAAATTAGACTGACTTTGATTTATTTAGTGTTACTTTCAGAGCTGTAAGTGCCAAGCTGCTATGGCTCGGGCTAGAGGCCGTATTTATGAACCGATCTTTACGAAACTTCTTGGGTACCTTTGTTATGACCGTGGGACGAGAACGAGTGTTTTTGGGTGCGGTCCGAAATTCAAGATGGCTGCCAGCAGCCATTTTGTACCGATGATGCAGAAATCTGTTTTTTGTACAGAACTTCCATATGAAAGCTCTGATTCGAATAATTTTTTGTATGAATGTTTAGTACCATGGGATACATCACATATAATACGGGTTTTTTTCTCGTGCGTAAATTGTGCAAATTAGACTAATTTTGATGTTTTTGGTGTTATTTTCAGCACTGTAAGTGCAAATGCCAATACGGCTCGGGCTAGAGGCCGTATTTATGAACTGATCTTTACGAAACTTCTTACGATACCTTTAGTATCTCCGTGGGACGAGAACGAGTGTTTTTGGGTCCGGTCCGAAATTCATGATGGCCGATGGCAGCCATTTTGTACAAAATTAGGTGCAATCAGATTTTTGCACAGAACTTCCATATGAAAGTGCTGATTTGAATAATTTTTTGTGTGAATGTTTAGTACCATGGGATACATCACATATAATACGGGTTTTTTTCTCGTGCAGAAATTATGCAAATTAGATGAACTTTGATTTTTTCAGTGTGACTTACACACAGTAAGTACACATGTCAATATGGCTCAGACAAGAGTCTGTATTTATGAACTCATCTTCACGAAATGTCTTGGGTACCTTTGTTATCACCTTGGGACGAGAACGAGTGTTTCTGGTTACGGTCTAAAATTCAAGATGGCTGCCAGTGGCCATTTTGTACCGAAATTAGGTCTAATCAGTTTTTTGTACACAACTTCTATACAGCTCAGACTAGAGGCCATATTTATGAACCAGTCTTTACGAAACTTCTTGGGTACCTTTGTTATCACCGTGGGATGAGAGCGAGTGTTTTTGGGTGTGGTCCAAAATTCAAGATGGCCACCAGCAGCCATTTTGTACCAAAATTAGTGCAATCAGTCTTTTGTACAGAACTTCTGTATGAAAGTTCTGATTTGAATAAATTTTTGTATGAATGTTTAGTAACATGGAATACATCACATATTGTAAGGGTGTTTTTTTTCATGCAGAAATTATGCAAATTAGGTGAACTTTGATTTATTCAGTGCTACTTACACAATGTGAGCACACATGTCAATACGGCTCAGGGTAGAGGCTGTATTTATGAACCGATCTTCACAAAACTTCTTGGGTACCTTTGTTATCACCTTGGGACGAGAATGAGTGTTTCTGGGTACTGTCCAAAATTCAAGATGGCTGCCAGTGGCCATTTTGTACCAAAATTAGGTCCAATCAGTTTTTTGTCACAAGTTCTATACAGCTCGTATTTATGAATTGATCTTCACAAAACTTCTTGGGTACCTTTGTTTTCACCTTGGGACAGGAACAAGTGTGTTTTGGGATGCCTTTGTTATCACTGTGCTATGAGAACAAATATTTTGGGGTTCAGTCAGACCCACTCTGGGACTCAAAGTTTTCTTTTCTAGTTTAGCATCTGACTGTTACCCACCTTTACAATACTTTACCTATACATTTGTTACAGGCAATGGTCAGTATTTATGTACAGACCGTTTCAATACTTTATATGTACCTTTGTTATCAGGTCATTACCTAGATGTTTGTCATTGCTGTGTCACATACTACACGTGCATGTCTTTGTCTTGACAAGTTGAGCTACAGTGTCATTGACACTTTCATTTTTTTTAAAATTTCAACAAAACCATATGTGACGGCTCGTTGGAACGAGCTCATCGAGCTCTTTCCAACGAGGGGTCACATGATATGTTTTTTTTTAAATTTTTTGAAAAATTTGAAAAAATGATATTTAAAATAATAAATTTTGATATCGTCTGCGTTGGGTAAAGGGTTAAACCCCAATAAATAATAAGTAATAATAATAACAACATAATGCTAACTGATTGGCTGAACTTAACTTCATTCTTGTGTTGTGGTCATGACATTACCATATATCAAGTATGCTGCAACCCCAATAAATGGCCAAAACAGATTTTGAAAGAGCTTATTTAACGTAAGCTGCTCAAATGGACCTTTACCCTAAATTGCTTTTGTACAATTGTAGGCTAGAAAAATCGAGGATAAGTTTGCATTTTAATCATGAAAAATGAATATAATTTTTGAGGTTTATCTTGGGAAGTTTCTTGGATTCAGACTTTGAAATGGTGCCACAATCATGACTGTGCTTGATAAAGGATTAAGAATACAGTGGAACCTGCTTAATTGGATATCTCTTAATTGGTTAACCCTGTTAATTGAATATAACTACCAAACACAAAACAATTTATCTTACCTTCGGTACAATTTTGTCCTGTGAATTGCATGAAGGTTATAGAGTGAACTCTTGTTAATTGAATAAAAAATCTTGTAATATGTCGAGAAATTACCCTGACAATTATCCAGTTATCTAGTTCTGTCTGTTTATAGATATAATTGGCCTCACTGCATCCATTAAGACATTTAATCTGTTTTTTCTTGTTTGACAGACCGAGATATAATCGAATAAATGCTCAATTTCTCTCTAGCTTACAGGAACATTACAGAACTGTGTTAAGTGAATACTACACTGTTAATTGGGTAATTTTTATGGGCAAAGTAGTTAATTGAATAACGGGGATCCACTGTACAGTGAATCTTTCACCATACTCAAAGTCAAACAGTGCTTGATTACTGTGGTAAAATGGGCAACATGGGTATAAACGATTGGCTGAACTTGACTTTATCTCACTGTTGCAGTCACGCTCAGCCACTGTTCAGAAGGGTGTGGACTTTATCTCATTGTTGCAGTCACGCTCAACCACTGTTCAGAAGGGTGTGACCTTAAACACCAATAAATAAATAGTTGCACAGTTTGTCAGTGACTTTTCATATATGTTGCCAGGTGATTCCATATCGGGAAAGAATGAAGCCTGAGCTCAATATTTTTGCTTCTTTTAAGTGAAGTGGTTATCATTTTCCACCATTTTGAATAAGTTATTAAACAAGAGGGAGATCACTGTAAGCTGTGTATAGATTTGAACAGACTGTTTTTTGGTATATACAGTACGTGGAGAGTGTATTATCACTAAATCACCTGCAGAGTGGAGATTCCACCCGAGCAACAATTGCACATTTGTTGCAAAGCACAACCATCACCAGCAAAGTTTCAGCCAATGGACCTCCGGGTTAAACCCAGAGGTCCATTGACTGAAACATTGCTTGTGTTTTTTGTCGATATGTACAAAATTTGAAAGTTATAGCTTGGGTGGTAACTCCACTCCGCGGGTGATTTAGTTACAATCCACTCTCCATGTACTGTAAACAGCTTGCATGTTATGTATTAAATCTAACAAATTTGTATAAAACAGTTTTTAAGGTGTGAGTTATAAAAGTTATAGTGACAGTTTACAACTTTCAGGCCTCAGTTCACGAATGATTTATTTATTGGTTTTCAAGATTAGGGCTGTCACGATTTTTTAATTTAGGAATCGATTAATCGTCGCAAATAATCGATAATAATCGATTAATCGTACCTAGATGACCCCCTTTCTCTGAAGTCGATAAAAAATAAAGTTCAAGTCAGTTGACCTACCTCCGGTAAACAACGAAGACGATCCTCTTTTAGGTACATTCAAAGCTTTGATGTTCTGAACTTTTGAATCGTCAGTGTAATAATCAAGACCGGTCGGCAGTTGCGAACTTCGCAACTGCCGACCGGTCTTGATTATTACACTGACGGTTCAAAAGTTCAGAACATCAAAGCTTTGATGAATGTACCTGAAAGACAAATGCTTCCAACGGCTTCTTGGAGTTTAACATCGATGTTCTTAACTCTTTACCTTTAGAAACAATAGTTTTTTTTTCATCAAATTTTCTTTTAATTATTAAACGTCTAAAGCGGGATACAATTTACCGATTATTCGACAACGAAAAATACTAATCGATTTCGACGTGACCGATCAACAATCGATTAATCGATTAATCGATTAATCATGACAGTCCTATTTAAGATCACATAACACTTACACAAAAAAGGCTCAGTTTAATGTTTAAAAGGAAGATGTGAAATAATTTAATCATATACCCTATAGCAGTCCTGTCAATTTAGAAAATGCAATGCAATTGTCCTCCTCAGATTGCTTGGGAGTGCAGTTGCACCAGAAATTTACAATGCAAAAATTTGTATGCTATTTTGGTTATATTCATTTCAAGGTATTAATATTTTGACTGAAAAATTGTAACACATTCAGCTACATTGTTGTAAAAATTGGCACACACATCTTCTCATTATTGATAATGATCCATTCAAACCACATGTGGCTGTCTTTTGCACTCAAAATGTATCGAAATGTAACACAGAATTGGTCATGAATTATTGCGAATCAAATCAACATTGACAAGTCGTCCCCTGAGTTCCAATGTGTTCTATGTGCTAGTAGGCACATAGCACACATTGGGACTCAGGGATCGAGAGGGTAATAGATTTTAAAGGCAGTCCCAAGCAGATCAAGCATTCCAGAAAATCAAGGGGTGCAAAAAATTGTCCTGCACAATTTTTTCTAGGCATGCTGTTGGCATGCAGCACCCCTGCAGTCCTGAAGAATGCCAGACCTGCTTTTTGTTAGTAAGATCATTCTTACTATTTGTTGTGTTTTGAGTTGTTGAATTCCTCCCATTTCTCCTTCACACAACACTTCATGCATGACAGTGTTGAAACAGTTATACACAGAACGACACACGCTTTTGAATGGGTTAATCGATATGGCACGAGCGCCAGCTCGGAAGATAAAACGAGACGCCGCAGGTTTGGAGTTTCATCCTTCCGCGATGGCACAAGTGCCAATCGATTAACCCACTAAATGCATGTGTCGTTCTGTGTTATCACACGCCTTCACGTCTATAAAAAAAAATAATTATTAGGACACTCAGCAATCCATTTGACAACTTTCAACAAAAAGAACACATTTTATCGACAACCAAATTTGCGAGGTGAACCTGTGTTACTATTTCGTCCCCCGAGTTTCAATGTGTTCTGTGTGCCTACTGGCACACAGAACGCATTGGAACTCAGGGGACGGTTTTTAGCTATCGCTAGGGATTCAAATTGTAATTGCGGCGCACGATTTGTAAAAAATTCCAATGAAATTTCGCTTCTATTTAAAAATAGTTCGCGGACGATTTCCGTTCCGCACATACATGCGGAACAGATTTTCATTTTCCACACGGTTTAGTGTTGCTGTAGATGGGGATTACATAGAACAGGTGTGTAATAAAATTGATTAACCTCTCTATTGGAATGTTTGCAAACTTTTTTCTGGTTACAGTCTTTGCTACTGGTTAACCCTTTAGCCATCACAGAAGTGTTAAAATCTTTTGTATAAGTGGATTCAGACAATGGGAAATAGAGAAAATGTAATGTAACACTTTACATAATGGATCAGCTACATCCGCCCTCATAATTTGTAAAGTAAACAGCTGAAATTTTTTTAATACCATATTATGCGACATCTCATTGGGGCGAGCTTCTTCCAGTGAAGGGGTCACATGATATGGTTTTGGTGAAATTTTTGAAAAATTTGAAAAGAGAATAATTAAAATTATAGATTTTGATATCCTGTGCTTTGGGTAAAGGGTTAAATAAATCTTGCGTTATAAAATCTGACCTGGGGCCAGTACTATAGACTCTTTACAGTTGTATCTTCCAGTTACAACTTTAAATGGGTTGAAATGAACCATTAGCCTTTTTCAAAGATGTGGCAATTTGCCAGTTGGCAAATTGCCATATCTTTTAAAACGCTAAGGTCAGTGCTAAATGACAGTGACCATGCTAAAACACCACTAAAATGAACCATTAGCCTTTTTCAAAGATATGGCAATTTGCCAACTGCCAAATTGCCACATCTTTTAAAATGCTAATGATTCATTTTAGTCTGTTATATTTATAGGTAGAAAATACAATTCTAGAAAACACAATTGTAAAAGTTTTAAAGTATTGGCTCCTGATTTTCAGGCCTGGGTGTGTTATGTGAGGTTTGCATGAGTTACATCCTTCCAGGATCCAAGACGGGCATATTTCATGCCAGTATTGCATCAGTGAACATTTTTGCCGTTGTCTGAAACACTGACACCGTAATATTTCCATCTATGTCGTGTCTACGTTATCATGGTTCACATCCATGCATGTGGATATTCTCTCTTCCCAAGTAATGGGTAGTGAATCAATAGTGGAATGGTTATTACAAAGCAATTCGCCCCCGACAGGATTCTGTAACGATTTCAACACTTGTTTGGTTTAATTCATGGTGAGAAATATTGAGATGACTAAATGAATTTGCTTTTAGGGGCAGGAATTGAGAAAAACAGTCTTCACAATAAGAAGCTCTCCTTGGAAGTAACTTTAGCAGTTGATAAGATCGTTGATTGCTCCGTCATCCTGTAAGTTAACTGTCTTTTTTGTGTACAAATTATTTTACACTCTTCAATTCTTGTCTAAAGAGAGATTCTCTCTTGCTGACAACAACTGGTAATTTTTCACAGATACATTCTGTTACTTGATGTCACATGTTCTACTGTTGAAGTAAATGGTAAAATAAATCTTGTATGATTGAAATCTAGTTTTTGTTTTGTGGCTCATATCATATTTCGCGTGCCCACTCCGGAGATAATCGGTCGCATCTTTGCCAAAACACCAAATACCCCCAATTTACCCCTCAACGGGAGCGCGGTGGCTCAGAAGGTAGAGATGCAGGCTGCAAGCCGAGAGGTCATCGGTTTGAATCCCACCTGCGGCAACCGCGTGTCTCCTTGGGCAAGACACTTAATCCTGATTGCCCACGTGGGGACACGGTAGCGTTGTGTACTAAGGCGTACTGCACATCTATGGTGCACTTGTCTTCAACCAATGCTAACCCTGCTTGCGCGGAGTTAGTACGTTGAGGAATCTGACAGTTGCTCGCCGTTGTTCGGTGGTTCTCTCCGGGTACTCCGGCTTCCCCCACCAGCAAAACTGTCCGACACGAGGTGACCCTGGCAGTCGAAAGTGTTGTTAAACCCCAATAAATAAATCTACCCTTAAACCTTTTTTGCAGTGCATATTTTACTCCATGGAAACTTTTTGCAAAATATATTTTAAAATTTTTAGCTGCGACTCGCAGCTCTGTAAGTGGCAATGTCGGTCTGTCTGTCGGTTTGTCTGTCGGTCTGTCTGTGACCAACGAGTTTCAAAACAAAATAACTTTTGAAATACTTGATGGAATGACTTTATATTTGGCATGTAAGTGTATCTTATTGACACCTAGCCACTGTTCAATGCATGTGTTGTTCCAAATATTTTTCTTGGAGTTATGGCCCATGATGAACTTAGAATTTTGTGACCAACACATTTCTAAAAGAATAACTTTCAAAGTACTTGGTGGAATGACTTCATATTTGGTATCCAAGTGTATCTCATTCATGTCTCGCCCATGTTCGATGCAAATGTTGTTCCAAATATTTTTCTTGTTTTTTTTTCACCATCACCTGTAAATTGCCCCTGAGAATATTTTTTTGGACTTGCAGATTGCACCACCCGTCGCAGCTACGGCGTCGATGTCGCGATTTTTAATTTGCCAGATGCATTGTTGCTAAATGGTGTTAGTTCCAGCTGTTAACATCACATGCCCCCGTGGGAACCCCGGAAAGTGAAACAGTGCATGGTTACTGTGGAAAACAAACTCTGTTTATCTTGTAAAATAGGACCCTGTCACCATTGCTTGGGTGGAAGTCCTCAAAAATGTGACTAAACACCGATGAGGGACCAAACTTAACTTTATCTCCATGTTGCAATTACGATTAGCCATTGTGCAGAAATATGTGGCCTTAAACCATGATAAAGAAATAACACCTCGCTGCTTGCTTTACGGTGAGAAGTTGAAAGCTAATAATTGATAACATTTTTGTTCGATTTGTGTTAACAACCGAGACTTATGGTTAACTTGAACGAACGCTCTCCGTTTTGACTAACATTTGCCATACAGGTCTTTTGCAAACATATCTCAAGCGGGTTCGAAAACTGACCAGGCCCAGTTTTTCGTTACACGGTTATGGCCCTTAATGAGTTTTTTACGAATTCTAAACCTACGAGCATTATAACTTGAACAAAGTTTCCAGATCTGACAACCGGTATATGATTGATAACTGGGTTATGGACATGCAACACTCTCCGATTGCCGCAACTCGACGCCTGCATCTCCGATGCGCACCTCTCGTTTATCGATTCTGTGCAAAATCGACATAAAAGCCATAAAATATTTTAGGAGTGCGGTGCTTAGAACATTGGATTTCCGACCGAAAGGTCGACGATTTAATCCTGGTCAGCTTAAACTGCGTTGTGTCCCAAGACATTTAATCCCATTTGGCCACGTTTGGTAGGATGGCACTCTGTGTACCAAGATGTACAGCACGTCGATGGTGACTTGCCTCCAGCTTAGAGTACAGTCACCGTGGACTGGTCATATTCCACGCTTGGGCAGTAATATCCACGCATGCGTTTACCAGGTAAAAGTCATCAGCAGCAAAATTTTATTTAATGAAGCACCGGGTGGTAAAAACAAAACAAAACTTTGTCTGAAGTATCCATATCAGGTGTAGATGTGCATGTGGTCAGGAATTTTCGATGTGATGAATTTTGGGCGGTTCCGGCACTTGGTAATATCAAAATTTCCGTCAGAAATGATTGTCCGCTTAATTCCTCCTGCATTTTTCATTGGATTTTTACGAAACTTGGTGTGCAGAATAAGTATGATGTGTAGATGTGCATATGGAAAGGAAGTTTCGATTCGAATAATTTTTCCAGAGTTATAGCCCTTGTCCACTTTGAATTGCAGGTTTTTGAAAGATATCTTCAGTTGCGATTAAAGAAATTAAATGATATTTGATGAGTGACATTATTGGGTATGAATATATGTCCAGGTCGATAATGAGATTGGTCCGCATCTTTTTACCAGATTTATGACCCTTTCTGTACTTAGAATTCTCCATTTCTGTAAAATTTCAGGTTTTTGGAGGATAGCTTCCTAGTGCGTGAGCTGCTCATAGACCCTGCCCCCACCCCCTCCCCCCATTAGGGAATTTTGAAGGTTATGATTTTCTGAAAGCCTATTCAAAATGCTATAATTTGCAACAATGTTTGCCATCAGGGGTTGGAGCATTACTGAGTACTGTGCATGTAACTATCACGACCCCGGGTAAACAAATTTACCTGTTACAGTACTAAATTGACCTTGGTTTCTATATGAATTAAGTGTGTTTTTATCATGACAACATAGTGCCACTGGGTCATGTGATATGACGTCATATGAGATCTATCAGTCAGGGGGTTGGGGTGGGGGTTCGTGTACATGATCTACCATTTTTTTACATATAATATTTCATTTTTTCATTTCATTTTTACCCCATCTTTTGGATCTCATGTGATGGATCTCATGTGACGTCATAGTCAAATGATCCAGTGGCGCCATGTTGGGTTGTCATGGTAGACCCGTGAGCGGCCATTTAGTGTCATAATTACCATAGTGAAACATGGTCTTAGTGTGCATGTGCAGCGCCTGTTAGGGTGATAATGTTTCCTTCGTCCATTTTGTATATTGGATGCCACCATCTTAGTTTCTATTGTAGCACACGGTTGCTATGTGACCCAAAATCCCCAAATAACAAAGGGTTGTGTTCAGAGGTTGTGTTCAACCGAATAGGAGTAAATCTAATCACCCAAATGGACCCCACAATCCCTTTCAATTCACCAAAATCAACCCAAATCACTTTATTTGATAATGATACCCCATGTAATTACCCAGAATCCTCGGTTAGAATTACCACAAACAACCCGACAAGTCGTACTAGTTCGGATTCCTTGAGAATCATTATTTAAATAGGAGCACATAGTGCTACAGCATCATAAAGTCTTCTAATATCACCCAGAGGCTTATAAAACTAGCATTTTGTGGTATAAGGTGCTTTTCTTTGTATACGAGTCAATTTAATTACCCAGAATTACCACAAACAACACACTGATTACTTTACTAGTTCATATTCCTTCGGAATCCCCTGCTTTTGCCTATCCTACTCTATTCTTTCTATTCCGTGGTTTGTCCTGTCTATGTTATGACTTCCCCCAATCTTTCTATAAATTATTCTGACTTTCCTAGATGTGTTTGTGCGCTGGTGCACAATGTGTGCATATAACATGTAGTATCACATAGGCGTATGCTGCGTGTGCCGATATGTGCTAGTGCACAAAGTGCGCACATAGGCACATACAGGTATTTGAGGATACTTGTGACATGGTGATAAACTATTTGAGAATACCTTTTGAAGAATACCTTCTGCAGGATATTTATATGAAGACTGTTATGGCTCCTAACAGTTCACATCCTGGCTTCTAATCCACCCTTCATAGCTTCAAGACTAACCCTGTCGACTTGTCCATAGTCATCACCATCTGTTCTATTTTCAGTATGCATTGTATTCACCTTTTGTGTGGTGTTCTACCAGCCTTGCAGCCTCATACCATTGTTGCCTTGTGTCAGGACACCTGAGGTCCCGTAAGGCCTGGGCTGACGTGGGGTTATTTAGTCCCGCTGATGAAATTGCGGGAAAATTAGACCAACGTGGAGGGTCGAAATCCAAGTGTCGCGAACTCGGCGCTGGGAGCTGAGTTAGACCAACGCCGTGATTCCTTCTCTGCCAAATTGGCCCGAAATAGGTTCGAATTCCGTTAGGTGTGATTCCTAATCACTTCAGGCTGTGTAATGGAAAGAATGACTTAAAGTAACAACGATTCTTTTATTTGCACATAAAAATAAAGCCGTTTCAATATTTCAACAATCAACAATTCGATTCTTTTCACAGAAAAAGGGTTGCTAGGGTTAAATAATTCTCAACAATTATATAGTCATTCTATAGCCCTGTACAGGCACTATAGTCTACACACTGGAAATGTTACTACCGTGAGCTCGCCATAAGAGCTTCACAAATCTGAAATGTTATTACCGTGAGCTCGCCATAAGAGCTTCACCCGCTTAGGGTCAAATGCCAACGTCTGCGCGTAACTGTACCTCTGGCTGTCGGAGGGTTCCGACCAGCAATGTTCGTCCTCTATAAAGCCACCGTACTTCTGATTTGGGTCAGATATTGTCTACTCATACCTTATGTGCCTTTTGAAAGTCCTCCGTGAAAGTCCTATTGAAATATTCACTGTTCCTGGTTGAATTCACGATTCACAAATACCCCTTTTTGTGCTAGGGCGAAATTGTCACTCGCACCGATCTCCAGTCGGTATTACGATGCTTCGACAGCAAAACAAACTACTCACAACGCAATCAGTCTGACGCACAATACAATTAACCTACACTTCTGACTATTGCAGGCTGATACCTGCTACTCGACAATCTAAACTTTAACGTTTCACCTTGGGTTTTCCTTCTCAACGAATTTGGCACTGTAGCCGCCTATCAACCTTAAGCTAAATCAATCGTGGAATGCCCTGTCTGGCGATTCCAGCCGTTTCAGGGTCCTGTGATCGAAGGTACCCCTATGCCAGGAAACAGAGTCCACCTGCCCTGGACTGCACCAACGTGTGTGTGACCCCAAGTGTGTGTCTAATGCTCTGTTCTTCAACGTATATATACTTTTTACCCTAAACTGCCAGGTGGACAGACGCTCATCTGTCCATCTGCCAAAACGGTGGGAGATGACGTATATCGAGGCAGAATCAATACAAGTCATCTCGCGCGTGACTTAACGGTGATTTCACTTGTCGAGAGAACCGATTCGTTCCTGCCAGTCATTGCCATTCTAATGATCAGGTGACGACACGACAGACATTTCTATCTTTTAGAATCTCGTTTCTCAATTGGCCGTGACGATATCCTGCCACAAACCGATTACGTCTCGTAAGACTCGCGACTACTGTATAACTTAAATGAGATTAGACCTTATCTAACATACCGTTTCTCCCCTGGGTCCCTGCGCTGAAGCTGGATATACACCACGTGTGTTTTTTCCATGTCCAACTTCACAGAGAAGTGAAATTCACGTAGGGTTTTCGCCTTGATGCGGAATATCTTTTGAACTTACACCATCTTTATAAATGAGGCCCCTTGCCCCTATATTTAGGCTGGCTTTGCCATGACACCTTGTATCCTTACTCTTGGCCACCACTATTCTGTCCTCAGCTAGAGTGTCTCAGCCATGACAAACTTGTAATCCTACTATGGATATCAGTACACTACTGCCACTAGGGATCCCAATTCATATCACAATCATAGTTGTATTCCACTACTGCTTGCTCGATTGACTCGAATCTTATCGAGCAAATGAGCTATCGAGCAGTTGCTTGAACAAGTGACTCCTCATACTTCTCGACTCTTTTCGATAAATAGAGATTATTACCATTATGTGGATGTACAAAATATGTATCCGAGACGAGCTCCGGGTTCTAAGGGCAGATCACGACGAGTCGAAGACGAGTCGTGATCTACCCTTAGAACCCGGAGCGAGACTCGGATACATATTTTGTACATCCACACAATGGTAATAATCATTTTATCTTACAATATATTGGGGATAAGTCAAGAATGTAGACGAATATATAACGAACTATTTATTCGTACGTATGAACATAAAGAAAAAATAGAACTCGCGCGAAAGGAACGTGCTTGTATCAGACCCCCTGATACAAACATCTGTATCAGGGGGTTGGATACACGACAGTTGCGGAGTTAATACAGACAAAATGCGTGTTGATTGTAAGATAAAAATGGTTTCCACAGGGATTCTGGAGAAGGGACTCCATAAGTGAAATTCCATAATTGAGATTCCAGGCTTCTTTTCAGCTCCAGGTAGTCTTACCACTGGATTCCATCTTGTCTTCAACTATCTGTACTGTGATTTACCTCTACTGAAGTCACCCAATACTATAGTCTTCTACCATCCTTACAGCTTTGTGCCATTGCTATTGGGTTGTAGCACAACTCCACACTTCCTAGCTATGCCTGGTCCTGTCTCGACTCAACCCTAGGTCAGGTCTTTAACAGGCGCAATCAATTGCTCCATTCATATAAGCCTTATCAGTCTCTACAATGTCTAGCCCTCGTGCAAGCTAGGGTATCTTACACATAAGAAACTGTATGTTGATCATGCCGACATGTGCTTATGTGTTAGTACACAATGTGTACGCACTGCATGCAGCACACTGGCACACACTGAATGTGCCGATTTATACTTGTGCGCTTATGCACAATATGCACACAAAATATGCCACATATAGGCACATACGCTGAAAAAGGGATTCTGAAAGTATAGTTGGATACTGGAAAGGGTTCCACGGCGCGTGGGTCTGGTTGTTGGTTGAATGTGTTTGTGTGCTAGTGCACATTGTCGTCGCCCGAGTGCCAGAATGTCCTATGTCCCCTAGGGGACATAGGACATTCTAGCACTCAGGCGACGTTGTCACAGTGTGTACACACATCACATGCTGGATGTGCCAATATGTGCTTATGTGCTAATACACAATGTGCACACAACACATGTAGCTCTTACAACAAAAACGGGATGCCATATGGTGTGGGGTACGTGGGGTACGTCGTGTTTGGTGGGTGTGGGTGTTTGTGTGGGGTATTTTGTAATGGTTGAGGTTTGAAAGGTGGGAATTGGGGATCTAAAAATATAGTGTCCCACAGCCTTGATGATATGATCAATTTAACTAATTCAAATTGTCAGCTTGCTTATAAAACCTTGTCCTCATTTAAAAAAAAAAATGGGATGCCATATGGTGTGGGGTACGTGGGGTACGTCGTGTTTGGTGGGTGTGGGTGTTTGTGGGGTATTTTGCAGTGGTTGAGGTTTGAGAAGGTGGGAATTGGGGCTCTAAAAATATAGTGTCCCACAGCCTTGATGATATGATCAATTTAACTAATTCAAATTGTCAGCTTGCTTATAAAACCTTGTACTCATTTTTAAAAAAAAAAAACAGTGTACACGAGGTTTTATAAATAGACCAACGAAATTCTTGTAAATTATAAAATCTGAGGTCACCAGCTAGAAAACATGCTTTAACTGGTTGAATGCAGGAAGCCACTATCAGGGCATTCAAAAAATGAGGGAACCAGAGCAAGAGCCCATATTTTCCGTGCACATCTTTCATATTCAGTCAAATTCAAATGTATTTTGTTTATATAAAGTTGTTTTATTACATTTTATTGAACAGTTCCTTCGACCGCTCTCCAATAATTTATAATAGTATAAATTTCGAATAACAAATCCAGACCACCAAAAATTATCTAGCCCTCAACTAGTTAAAACATTTAAATGCTGGACTTTCAAAAAACATAATTTTTGAAAATTTGTTGATGGTGTGGGGTGGGGTGAGGTAATGTTGGGTAGGGAGGGATGTGGGCTAAGCGGAGTTAGTTTTAGAGTTGGCGTGACTATATATTGATTCATAGCCAAAACAATATGGTCAGTTCTGTGTGGTAATGTCCTTCAAATTTTAGTCCAATTTATGAAACTTTGTATGGTCAGTTCTGTGTGATAACATCTTTCAAATTTTAGGCCAATTTATGAAACCTTGTATGTGATTTCGCTAAATTGACAAGCTTTTATAAGCTGATCCATCAAATGCCTGTACTTTCTAAACGTCAGTAGTAGGCCATGTATGGATCGGCCCCCATTGGGGGGGGGGGGACCCCGGAAGTGACGTCATGTTACGTGACCTAGTGGCGCCATGTTGTGTTGCCATGGTAACTCGCGTGAGCGGTCATCTTGTGACGTCATCCCCATACGTGATGTGAGTGCGCATGCGCAGCGCGTGTTGTTAGGGTGATACGTGTTTCCGTCGTCCATTTTGTATACTGGAGGCCGCCATCTTGGTCTCTGTGGTAGCACTTGGTTGCTATGTGACCCAAAGGCTTATTTATAATAGGACAGAGGTATGTTCGATTGAATCGGAGAGGGATAGTAAATGAGGCAGGGAGACGACTTACATAAGCTTTAAGCTTCCTGTCGAATCCCTCTTTTGCAGAGTAATTAATTTCCTTGCCTTTACTTGTTTCGTGTGTAATACTAGTACTGTATCTTGTGTTGTTCTGATTTTTGTTCCTATCATAACTTAAAAGTCGGCGGGGGACATGCATGTCGTTAGACTGTCTTGTTAGTGTTTGGAATCTAATATTACTGCGTCCGTTAGCTCCATTGAACAAGAGAGCTTCTTTATTAATACTTCGTACAAAACACTTTATAAGCATTAACAGTTGTTACCGAAGAAATCAAAGTGACAGAACTTCAGCTACTTCCCCCAAGTTTACAGAAGTTTTAAAGGTAATTGTTTTTTCAGTGTTTTTATACTTTGAAATTTATCATCCAGCTAAAAATCTTCCAATGAGTTTTAGTTTCGCCTAATACATTTTCTTTAAAAAAAAACAAAAACAAAACACACGATTTCTTTAAAAAATTAATTCTGATGAGTTGAGACGTAGACCTCTATTTTAATGTGAAAAGAGATGCCGTGCTTAGCACAACATGTACAGTACAGTCTCCGTGGACTGGCCATAATCCACGAGTGGGCAGTGATGTCCCCGCATGCGTTTACCAGGTAATAAAAATCAACATCATCAAAATTTTAATAGTTGTACCCGGTGCTTCATTAATTAAATTTTTGATGATTATCCCCATAATTAGTGTTTGGATTCTAATATTATTGCGTCCGTGGAAAAATTGCCCACCCGTGGAAAGTGACCCCTCCTCGGCGGCTGTACTGTGCAGTATTGTGATCACAAAAGAGGGTTCTTTCGCAGTCAGATCGCGATAGGAATGTGGCACAGTTACCCAAGTCAATCTAGAGTTTGTAAATAAAATACTGTGAAATTAAGACATCATTAAGAAAATCAAATAAAAAAAAAACATCTTAGATTCAATCAATGTTCATTTTGACAGGTGAGGTTCTACAGTGCTGTGGTGTGGAAAGAGGACAGAGCATTTCGACCAGATCGCGACCCGATCGAAATTCTATGTCTGTGTACATAGTACCGAGGTTTGTTTGCCAAGTTTTCAACCGATGAGTAATACACGTTCGATTTTCGGGCTATAGCTAGTTAGCTGGTCACGTCATAAGGTGAGATTTGAATTGACGATAAATGAGAAATATATGTGCATGGTGGAATATTAGGGCCTTGCGAATCACACATTTTCGATTCGAATCGATTATTCAATCGATTCGAGTCTATTATTCGAAATCGAATCGAACCTCGAATCGAATTCTAGGCATCTTGAAGATGACCGATAATGGGGTGGGGTGCTGTAAACCTGATTTTTTCCGACTGTGTCGGATAAAGTTCGGACTGTACTCTGTTTATGAAGAGTTAGAAGCTTGAGAGTGTCACAGTTGCTCGCTACTGCTCGGTGGTTTTCTCAGGGTACTCCAGCTTCCTTCACCCATAAGACTCCAATAGGATCTGACCCAGGCTGCTGAAAGTGTCATTAAATCCTAATAAACAAACAAACAAAATATTTCATCGACCTTTCTGCTTGTGCCGAGAACCTGCGATTACAGACGCGAGTGTGTTCTTTTTGGAGTAATGAATTACGGGTAGATTATGAATTCGGTTATTCTAAATCTAAAAAAATGTATTGGTATCTTCTAAAATTATTTCCAACATATTTTCACTGCAACAGGGTTTATAGTCTAGTACTGAATTGGTTAATCGGATAAACAGTTTGCAACCAGTTGCCTACCTAACCGATTAGAAAAAGACGTCAACCGGTTATCCGAAATATTGATGGTGATCGTCAAACCACGGTTAAAACGTAGTAAATCTACCGCTTCTCCATTGGGATAGATTTCACCTCGAAGACTTTGCCGTTCAAGACTTCGTTAATGATCGGTAATTTCCGTGACTGCTGAGTAATTACAGAAATTATTCCGTAGTATGTATACAAACGAACGTTGTCGAGTACTCGACAACGTTCGTTTGTAGGCACACTACGAAATAGTTTCTGCGAATACTGCTTTCCAATCTCTGTTATTTTGATCCCATACTCGGTGAAATAATGGGCACGGATAACCGGATATTATCCGGTTATAGTTATCGGTTAGTCGGTTGTGGAATTGAGCCAACCGTTTCAGCCCTAGTTCATACAGGTATAAATAAAAGTGCTTCACTGTTTAAAGTGAAAACTCAAGCCCTTGAAAGCGCTTGAAAATTCGACTTCTTTAAAAAGGTCACGGAAGGCCCCCTTGGCAATGGTATTGCAATACGTGTAGATGCTGAAAGTAACGTTAAACAGTGATAAGTAAATAAAAATATACTGCACCACTATATCCTCTCTTCCTAATGACACAACGCCGCTGCGGAAGCCTCAGGAAGTGGTGCAGTCCTTGTTTACCATATTTATCCCATAAATGGCCGTTTATTTGAATAATAAAGGCCTTGGATAAATTTTTGCTTTATTCACCTAGTAGGGTGATAAATTTTCCCCGTAGGTTTAACACTGAAAGAATTTATTCCCCTAGTAGCGACGGACTTGTTGACCTCTGGCCTCTACCACATTTGTCTAGCATAATTAATAGTTCGATTGTTGATTTCTTTAAATGTCTTTGAAAGTATTAGACAATGCCAGAAGAAAACACCACACACTGCTCATATAATAAAGTATTTTTGCAAGTTTAGCTCAAGTTTGTAGAGGAATTATTTTTAGACAGAAATGTATTACTGCGCCCTGTTTATTTTTGCCAATTTTGCTGGTCGATCGAATGACCAATGTCCTCCCCATTTCTCGCTGTGTTTTGTAGCGAATTATAACACGATTTTGCCGCGACTGCCCTGTAGAAGATTTATGGGATAAACAAAATAAACGTATAGTGTTTTCAAATAAAAAATTTATTCTACTCGTAGAATTAAGAATGAAACCGACTCGCCAGAGGCTCGTCGGTTTCATTCTTAATCCTACTCGTAGAATAATTTTTTTTACTTGAAAACACTATACGTTTATTCTATATATATATACCCTTGGTATATCTTGATAATAGGTCTCGTCTGTTTTCACCCAACGGTTTTATTGAAGAAAAATATCAGATATCGCTACTACTAATATTGTAGAGTAAAAAGCTAAAAAAAGTTCAAACTGGTTGAAAAAAGTAACTCGTATGACTCATTGGACGATTGCTGCAAATCTATAAAACACAAAATCTACATTTATCAGCTAACTTGACAAAGTCAAGATAAGTTATTGCCATCACACGTGTGGAAGTCTCTGAGTCTGATAGTCTGTAAGTCTATTCCCATTTTATTTAGCACAGGCTACACACCGTAGTTCTTGTCCGACCATCACGAAAGTTCATATGCAGGTTCGAGGTCATGTCCAGATGAGAACGTCCTCTTTCGGTCGCGATCGTGCATTTTGTTCTCTAAAACATCACAAAATCAAAATTTCAACCGTGACGGCTACGCGGGCCCGAAACCTGAAAACCTTTAGCACAGTCTACAGGTTGTATATTTATGAAGGGATTTCATTGTAACTTGGTCAGATGAGTCCGTATATATATAATGTCTAGATGAGAACGTCCCATTTTGGTCGCGATCGGTCAACCGTGACGACTACGCAAGCCCGAAACTCGAAAACCTTTAGCACAGTCTACAGGTCGTATTTATGAAGGGATTTTATTGTAACTTTGTAGGATGACTCTGCATAATGTCTAGAGAATGCCATATTTTGGTCGGGGTGAGTCAACCGTGACGGCCGCAGAGGCACATAACCTAGATTCCTTTAGCACAGTCTACTGCTTGCATTTATGAAGGCATTTCATGCAAGTTTCTAGGACGACTCAGTATAATGTCTAGATGAGAACGTCCTATTTTGGCCACGGTCGGTCGACCGCGACGGCCACAGAAGCACATGACCTAGATTTGTTTAGCACAGTCTACAGTTCACATTTTCGAAGCGATTTCATTGTAACTTGGAAAGGTAACTCGGTGTGATGTCTAGATGAGACTGTCCTATTTTAATCACAATCGGTCGGTCGTTACCGCCGCCTGGTCACGTGACCTAGGTTCCTTTAGCACTGTCTACAGTTTGTTTTTTATGAGGGGATTTCATTGTAACTTGGAAAGGTAACTCGGTATGATGTCTAGATGAGACTGTCCTATTTTAATCACGATCGGTTGGTCGTTACCGCCGCCTGGTCACGTGACCTAGGTTCCTTTAGCACTGTCTACAGGTTGTTTTTATGAGGGGATTTCATTGTAACTTGGTAGGATAACTTGGTATGATATCTAGATGAGACTCTCCTATTTTGGTTATGATCGGTCAGCCATGACCGCCGAACCGTCACGTGACCTAGATTCCTTTAGCAAAGTCTACGAATTATATTTATGAAGGGATTTCATTGTAACTTTGTAGGATGAATCTTTTTGGAATGATTTTACTGTAACTTGGTAACTTTGGTTGATATACCGTCACCTGAGTGCCAGAATGTCCCATGTCGCATAGGGGACATAGGACATTCTAGCACTCAGGCGACGATACGTTAACTGTAAGGGCCACATCAACCCAGGTCTTAATTCTTTAGTACAGTCTCCACCTCAAATTATTCTTATTGAAATCATAGCATATAGGGAACAAAAATTAACATATTCTCAATTATCACAATCTTGTCTTATTTCATAACCCTTTCATAAACATTGAACATTATCCTTTTCATCAAACAATACACACAGTCAAGTTAAGCTACAGTGTCATTGACATTTTCATATATATATTGTACCTGTCTCAAAAGCTTTAAACTCATTGCAATTGGTATGTCTAGTTTTCTGACTGCCTCTTTGTCGTCTTCCAGTTATACCAACAGTCTTTTGATTCAAAAGTTTTTAACTTACCACATTTCTCCATTGTCAGGGTGTTTTATTTTGAAACAGGACATTTGGAGTCAGATTTTGCAAAATATTGGATGAGGACATCCTTCAAAGCAGCCTTGTCCCTAACAACAGAATATGCCATTCGTGGCATGTGTGAGGTGTGTTTTCTTGTATGAGAAGGACACATCGGTGATAATTGCCCATTTTGAGGGAACCTCTTAAACAACAGAGTAAATCCATGGAATGGCTAGCTTGTAATTTTTCAAGTTGCGTGGATGAACTGAACCAGCAGTATTCCCAACCACTGTAGATATGATCGCGAATGAGTTTGCACACACTTCGTCCCCTGAGTTTCAATGTGTTCTATGTGCCTACTGGCACACAGAACATACTGGAACTCAGGAGACAATTTGTCTGGGGGAGTGGATGACGCGAAGTGCCGCTATACCACCCAGCGGGAAATGGACTCAAAGCAATTTGTTTTTTATGTGTCTGACAAAATCTCGGCTACCGAATGAATAGTTCTTTGGCATTACAAAATTTTGTCTCACTAATTCTTAATCATCAGCATCTGAATTTCGTCTCCTGGGTGTAACAAGGCACCATCTGCAATGCGTAAGCGTTATGGCTCTTCGTTGCACTCAAGGGATGATTTCATGTTCAGAACAGGGCCGTATTATTCATAAGGCTGACTAGGCTGAAGCAGGGACAGGGGACCCGCCCATTTTTTTTTTTTTTTTTTTTTTTGCTGAGGCACTGTTACCAGCGCCTTAGGGCTCCAATGGTTAAAGACACTTTGTACTCTGCGCCGTAGCGATACATGTACACATGTAATTTATCCATATATATACTCTCATAAGTATACTATATATATATATATTTATATACAGTACATTACTTTAATGCTTATTTAAATAATATGACAAGTTGTGAATAGAATTCTTCAGGATACCCGCAAAATGGATATATGGCTATGTACTGAGGCACAGTGCCTACCGTACCAGGGTCAGGCTGTCAGCTGTAGTGGGGTGAAAGATTGAAGTGCCGGGGGAAGCCCCGTCCAGAAGTACTTAAAAACCTAGGACGCCGGCACTGGTTCGGAATATTACTTTCGCTTGTACAGGACTTAACACAATCTTTGTATGTTGTGTATTTTGTTCTCTAAAACATGACAGCTGCTGGTATTGTCAGCCCTCTGCATACGGATGTCAAAATATCAAAATTTCAACCAGCAAATTTTTCCTACAACGCAACTGAGAATTGAAGCAGTGATCCTTCGCTCCTATGTCATTCTGAAGAAGACTGCATTATCGAGTAAATTTGGCCTCAACGTTCAATACTACATGCTGACATTGTGATAACTTATAAATAATACGGCAACCACTTTATATACTGTCATGAATTGAATGGGCCAGAAGTTCGATGCTACCACTTTATATGCTCGTCCTCTATCTGAGTGTACAAGATTGATTTTGATTATCAAATTTCCTGGTATTCATAAGTTAATTTTTAACTATAATTTATTAACTGGATGAGTTGCAGAAGCCACTATCAGGGCTTTCAAGAAATTTAGGGCACAAGAGCAAAAACCAATGCTTTCCTTGCTCATGTTTCATATTCAGTCAAACCCAAATAATAGTTTATTCATATTATTTGTTCCATTACAAATTGTTAGAGAGTGCCTGTAGGCATTCTCCAACAATTTGTAATAAAACAAATTTTGAATAACAAATTCAGACCATCAAAAATAATCTAGCCCTCAACCAGTTAAAGACACTCTCCAATAAATTGTGTCGAAACACAAAAATAGATCAAATATTGTTTGCACAGTATGAAACAAAAATCTGAAGTTTTTATCGCAGTTCCATCCTTTTTATGTGCTCGTTGAAAGCGGGACGTGTTATGTTATTGGTCTGCCCGTGCTATAATACGGGAGTTACGAGTTTTTTTTTTTTTTTTTTTGTCCGGACAGGCATTATGAGTTTACCGACATATTATGAGCTTAATTGAAAATATTATGAGGTTAATGTCTAAAATATGAGACTTATGAGGCAAGTAGCGATTTTTCGGGCTTTATATTAAGGGTTGGGGTCAGTTCAGGGGTTAGCGTTAGTTACTTTAAGCATTACTTTGGGGGATGTAACCATGTCTATACACCCCCCACCCCCCCCCCCCCAAAGAAAAAAAAAATATCGAAAAAACGAAGTTTTAACCGTTGTCCGAACGAATTAAAATGATAAATTTTTCCGTTAAAAATTAAGCCCACAACTCACATTTTTAAGAACGTCCGTCCATCCGTCCATCCGTCCGTCCTTTCGTTCGTTCGTAAACATTTTGGTTTCCGTGCAATAACTTTAGTATGGTATGGCCTTGAGTTTTCAAATTTTGTTTGTAGCATTAATATATGGGAATACAGATTGGTATTGAATTTCAGATCCATCAGCCCATTTTCGCCAGGATCACGGCACTTTGTGCAAAATTAATTCGTTTGTTAGTTTCAGTGCAATAACTCGATTTTAATTTGACCAAGAGTTTTCAAATTTGATTCGTAGCGTAAACATATGGCAGTACAGGTTGGTATTGCATTTCAGCTCTGTCCGCCCATTTTCTCCAAAACTGCGCCCCTTTTGTACAAAATTGGTCCTTTTATTGGTTTTCGTGAAATGAGTTTAGTATGATTTGATCTGGGGTTTTTCAAATTTGGTTCTAACCATTAGCATATGAAAATACAGGTTGGTAATGAATTCCAGTTCCGCCTGCCCATTTTCGCCAGAGTTATTTGTACAAAATCGGGCCGTTTTTTGGTTCTGTATGATTTTACCTACAGTTTTAAAACTTGGTTTGTAGCATCTGCACATCAAAATAGAGGTTGGTATTGAATTTCAGCCCCGCTAGCCCATTTTACCAGTTACGAACCTTTATACGAAACTGGGTCGTTTGTTCGTTTCCGTGCAATAACTTTAGTATGATTTTACCTCGGGTTTTCAAATTTGGTTTGTAGCATAAACATTTGGGCATACACGTTGGTTTAGAATTACAGTTCCGCCGACCCATTTCCACCAGAGTTACGGACCAATGCTAGTGTTTTCAAACTCTGTTTGTAGCTTCAGCTTATGTAGAGTTTTGAAACTCGGTTTGTAGCTTCAGCTTATGAGATACAATTGGGCCACGTGGGCATTGTTTTTTAGATCGGCCCCTTATAATATTATCACATCACAAATAAGTACAATTCAAACTGCTCATGGGCGTATTATGCAACGCCTGACGTAGATCTTTTTCAATATTGCCGTGAGTGTGGTTTTCAGTTGTGAAACAGTTAAGTTGGTTCGAACTATGATATAACTTTGGCCATATTTCCGAATGTCTGTCTATGCATATATACATACATCCATGCGTAGAATCACCTGTTTGTACGGACATACTTTCCCCCGAGAACATCTGAAAGCGAGCGATGCTTAACCCTTTATTCAACGCAAACGATATCAAAATTTATTATTAGGGGGCGCGGTGGCGTTGCGGTAACCGGTTCTCGTCAGATCACCGAAGTTAAGCAACGTCGAGCCCGGTTAGTCCTCGGATGGGTGACCGTCTGAGCGATCGATTCGGACTCCCGCGTTGTGTCCTTGGGCAAGGCACTAAACCCCGACTGTCCACATGGGGGCACGATGACGCTGTGTACTAAGGCGTACTGCACGTCGATGGTGCGCATGTCTTCAACCAATCTAACCCTGCCTGTGCCGCAGTGCGGAGTTACGATGTTGGGGAGCTGGCAGCTGCTCGTCGTTGCTCGGTGATTCTCTCCGGGTACTCCGGCTTCCTTCACCCGTAAAACTGTCACGGTCACGATTAGCCATTGTAGATAAGTATGTGACCTTAAAACACCAATAAATAAATAAATAAAACAAAATTTATTATTTTAAATATCATTTTTTTTTAAGTTTTTCAAAACATTTCAACAAAACCTTATCATGTGACCCTCGTTGGAACGAGCTCGACGAGCTCGTTCCAACGAGGGGTCACATGATATCGTTTTGTTGAAATATTTTGAAAAATAATATTTTTTCAACTGCTGAATTTGCATATTACGCGGGCGGATGCGGCCGATTCGTTGGGTAAAGGGTTAATCGCTGTTGTAATCAAGTTCTGTTTTACATGAAAATATTACCCTCCATGTAACCCAACGCTGGAGGTGTGAGTCCTCTAATAGGGGGAGCCTAAGTGTAAACGAATGGCTAAATTCAAATTTACACTAGTTTCTGGTCATGGTATAGACTTACAAGGGTCCGATGAATCACGATGTTTCTCTTGAATAGAATCTCGAATCGAATCAAGCAAAAGCTTCGAAACCGAATCGAATCTCGAATCGAATCCACTTTTCAATTGTTACGATACTTCTGGTACTGTCTATTTTCGTCGTGAACCCAATATCAATAGGCATACTATCCTTGCTCTCCGCTGCACGGTGGTTCTCTCTGGGTAATCCGGCTTCCTCCACCCGTTAAACTGTCCAACACGAGGTGACAGATATCACTAAAAAAAACGTTTGTTGTCCTTTGAGTGCAATAGGGCGTATAAATATATAAAAATAAATAAATAAATAAATAAATAAATAAATAAATAAATAAATAAATAAATAAATAAATAATAGACTATTGGAAAGTTGACAGATATCACTAAAAAAAACATTTATTGTCCTTTGAGTGCAATAGGGCATATAAATAAATAAATAAAATAAATAAATAAATAAATAAATAAATAAATAAATAAATAAATAATAAATAAATAAATAAATAAGTAAATAAATAAATAAATAAATAAACTATTGGAAAATTGGCAGATATCACTAAAAAAACATTTGTTGTCCTTTGAGTGCAAGAGGGCGTATAAATAAATAAATAAATAAATAAATAAATAAATAAATAAATAAATAGACTATTGGAAAATTGACAGATATCACTAAAAAAAAACGTTTGTCGTCCTTTGAGTGCAACAAGGCGCCATCTGCAATGCCAAAGCATTGCAGATGGCGCCTTGGTGCACTTAACGGATGGTACATTGTGCAAACGAGTTGTAACGCAATGTCCACTATCGCTTCAAATCTCAGTTTTATGAATTTTCCGACAGAATTTGACGTAGACTGAATATGTTTTTTTTATCTTATTCATCAGAAAACTGCAGGAGAAATTGTTATCCCCAGAAAGTCTATACTATTGAATTGTATGAAATCCAAATCTCTCCAGAATTCGATTTTTTCGAATAACCGAGATTGTTTCGAATCGAATCGAAACAGCGACAAGATTCGAAATGGTAAGCCAGACCCTAAGAAATACACACCGAAAGAGACCCCGAACACCAATAAACAATAAACTTATTATCTTTCGCGCATATTAATGCATGTTCGTTCGCACATTGAGTTATCGAAGCTTACCTCTGGTAGGCAACTTAAAAGTTCAAATTAACGCTGGGCTTGCAGATTTTCTGGGCGATATTCAATCCAAGATTGGAACATCCATCTCAGCTTATCGGGAGTTAACCCTTCCAATATATACACTGTTTTTTAATGGTACCTTGAGTGTGACTTGATAGCAGCGAAATCCCCGTGGGAACACCGGGAAGTGAAGCATGCTTGTTTACCGTGGTAAACAAGCTCTGCGGTAAACAAGGTCTGTTTTACTGGTAACCAATGCCTGGAGTGCAAGGCCTCTAACATGGGCAACATGGATATAAATGATTGGCTGGATTTGACTTTTTATCCATGTTGCAGTCAAGCCTAGTCGTTGTGCAGAAATATGTGACCTTAAACAACAATAAATGACAGCGGAAATAGCTTTTTTGAATGGGGGGGGGGGGGGGGGGCTAAAGCATGAAAGTTAACCCTTTACCCAACGTAACGGCCAAAACCGGCCAGCGCTATTCTACAAAATCGCCAATTAATTTTCATTATTTTTTCATTTTTGTTGTCTCAAAAACATAGGTTATGACCCCAAGTTGGAACGAGCTCGTCGAGCTCGTTCCAACAAGGGGTCATAACCTATGTTTTTGAGAAAAAAAGTGAAGGAAACTAGTTATTCAAGGATTTTTTTTGCAAGTGTCGTCTGATTTTCGTGTTAGGTAAAGGGTTAAGATAGGAAATTAGCAACGTGAAGTACTGCAATCTCCAAGTAACAACAAACCTTCGTTATACACACACGAGTGTCAACAATCCGTAACATCGCTTTCAAGCACTTTCATAGAAATTTGTGATTCAGGAGCCATGGTCAAGTTTCCCCAAGGGTTTGAAAACTTATTTTCAACGTCAAGTACTTTTAAGGTTAATAGGTGCACATTATTTCACATGAAACAGCAGCACAAGGAATATGTATTGAGAAATGATTAATAATATTTTCTACCTGTTACAGCAAGGCTAATCTAATTCACAAATGAAACATGAACGTTTTAAAATCTTGTCAATGGGATCTTCATCTGGTCGAGGGCTAGATTATTTTTGGTGGTCTAAATTTGTTATTCAAAATTTGCTGTATTACAAATCATTGGAGAGTGCCCACGTGCATTTTAAATAACTTGTAATACAACAAATATTTATTAACAAAATATTTTTTGGATTTGACTGAATATGAAACGCGAGCAATCAAAAATGAGTGAAAATGTTGGCCTTGCTCCGATATCCTTATTTTTCTGATAGCCTTGAAAGTGGTTTCTTGCTCTCAATCGGTTCTCGTCAGATCACCGAAGTTTAGCAACGTCGAGCCCGGTTAGTCCTTGGATGGGTGACCGTGTGAGCGATCGATTCGGACTCCCGTGTTGTGTTCTTGGGCAAGGCACTTCACCCCGATTGTCCACACGGGGGCACGATGACGCTGTGTACTAAGGCGTACTGCACGTCGACGATGCGCATGTCTTCGACCAATCTAACCCTGACTTTGCTGAAGTGCGGAGTTACGATGTTGGGGAGCCGGCAGCTGCTCGTCGTTGCTCGGTGGTTCTCTCTTGGTACTCAGGCTTCCTCCACCCGCAAAACTGTCACCGACACGATATGAGCTTGGCTTTTAATGTGTCGTTAAACTCTAGTAAATAAATAATAAATTGCACTCAACCAGTTAAACAACTGACTTTCGAAAATCGAAATTGAAAGCGTTTCTCTGTCGTTCTTTTTACATCAGGTCTTTACATGTTTCTGAACACAAGTCATGTGCGTAGGAAACACTTCGAACTGGGAAGGGGGGGGCACTCTCATAGAAGAGCCCCCCCCCCCCCCCCCCCCCCCCACACACACACACATACTGATATATATCTCAGTGCTGATCCATCTGCCTTAGTGGTAAGGAAGAAAAACAATTCACAAAGCTATGTTTGGGACTAACGCGAGTCGTCATTGATAAAAATGCACATCTATGGCTCCATAATTAGCAAATTTCTATAAACGTTTTAAAATTGTATTTTCCATAATTGTATTTTCCGCATGTGAATATAAGTGACTGCAGTGAGCCAGTAGCGATTCAAAAGACGTGGCAATTTACCTATCGGTATAATTGTCACGTCTTTTTAAACACTAATGGTTCATTTAGACAATTTATAGCCACGTGTCGGGGATACAATTCTGAAAAATAAACTTGCAAAACGTTTATCCCTTTACCTAACGTAACGCCCAAAACCGGCCAGCTAGATTATTTTTGGTGGTCTAAATTTGTTATTCAAAATTTGCTGTATTACAAATCATTGGAGAGTGCCCACGTGCATTTTAAATAACTTGTAATACAACAAATATTTATTAACAAAATATTTTTTGGATTTGACTGAATATGAAACGCGAGCAATCAAAAATGAGTGAAAATGTTGGCCTTGCTCCGATATCCTTATTTTTCTGATAGCCTTGAAAGTGGTTTCTTGCTCTCAATCGGTTCTCGTCAGATCACCGAAGTTTAGCAACGTCGAGCCCGGTTAGTCCTTGGATGGGTGACCGTGTGAGCGATCGATTCGGACTCCCGTGTTGTGTTCTTGGGCAAGGCACTTCACCCCGATTGTCCACACGGGGGCACGATGACGCTGTGTACTAAGGCGTACTGCACGTCGACGATGCGCATGTCTTCGACCAATCTAACCCTGACTTTGCTGAAGTGCGGAGTTACGATGTTGGGGAGCCGGCAGCTGCTCGTCGTTGCTCGGTGGTTCTCTCTTGGTACTCAGGCTTCCTCCACCCGCAAAACTGTCACCGACACGATATGAGCTTGGCTTTTAATGTGTCGTTAAACTCTAGTAAATAAATAATAAATTGCACTCAACCAGTTAAACAACTGACTTTCGAAAATCGAAATTGAAAGCGTTTCTCTGTCGTTCTTTTTACATCAGGTCTTTACATGTTTCTGAACACAAGTCATGTGCGTAGGAAACACTTCGAACTGGGAAGGGGGGCACTCTCATAGAAGAGCCCCCCCCCCCCCCCCCCCACACACACATACTGATATATATCTCAGTGCTGATCCATCTGCCTTAGTGGTAAGGAAGAAAAACAATTCACAAAGCTATGTTTGGGACTAACGCGAGTCGTCATTGATAAAAATGCACATCTATGGCTCCATAATTAGCAAATTTCTATAAACGTTTTAAAATTGTATTTTCCATAATTGTATTTTCCGCATGTGAATATAAGTGACTGCAGTGAGCCAGTAGCGATTCAAAAGACGTGGCAATTTACCTATCGGTATAATTGTCACGTCTTTTTAAACACTAATGGTTCATTTAGACAATTTATAGCCACGTGTCGGGGATACAATTCTGAAAAATAAACTTGCAAAACGTTTATCCCTTTACCTAACGTAACGCCCCAAAACCGGCCAGCGCTATTCTCAAAAATCGCCAATTAATTTTCATTATTTTTTTCAATTTTTCTCTCAAAAACATAGGTTATGACCCCTCGTTGGAACGAGCTCGTCGAGCTCGTTCCAACGAGGGGTCGTTTTTTTGAGACAAAAAATGAAAAAAATTAGTTACTCAGGAATTATTTTTGCAAGTGTCGTCTGCTTTTCGTGTTAGGTAAAGGGTATAGTATTGGTCCCTGGTGGGGGAATTTGTTAAATATGGAGACAAGAATGTGCACTTTTTGGACGTTAAAGGCAATAGAAGAGACAAATCCGACGAGGGAACCATCGGTCACATCTTAGAAACAAAAAGTATGTGAGTAGTAGTGCTCGTATGTTTCACCCCCTATTGGCCGAACCTCGGTGCCGGACCTCGGAAGTGACGCCATGTCACGTGACGTAGTGGCGCCATGTTGTGTTGTCATGGTAACCCGCGTGAGCGGCCATGTCGTGACGTCATCTCCATAGTGATACGTGATGTGAGTGCGCATGCGCAGCGCGTGTTGTTAGGGTGATACGTGTTTCCGTCGTCCATTTTGTATACTGGAGGCCGCCATCTTGGTTTCTTTGGTAGCACGTGATTGCTATGTTACCCAAAGGCTTACAATAAGACGGGGTATGTTTTGAGGGTGTGTTCGATTGAATCGGAGTAAATCTAATTACCACAAACAACCCGACAATCCTTCCAAATCACCAAAATCCACCCGAAATCATCGAAATTGACTTTATTTATTACGGATTTCCCATTTTATCGGTTTAGCACGTGGGCTATAGTACTAACGGGGTACCGGGGTGTGTTTGATTGAACTAAAATATTTTTCTTACTTAGAATTCTCCCAGAATCCCTTTTGGATCCCTATCCCATGACGTTTTTCCCATTAAAAGACACGTTCATTTGGTCATTACCCAGAATTCTCTGCTTCTATCTATATATGCAATAGTTTACGTCTATCTGGCCATGTTCCTTTATTCTAGAGTATACTCCAGTAGCGTAGAAGAGCCTATTAGTTGGAACAGCTTTACTTATTATTACTATATTTAGCAATTTCTGGTCTATTCTTGTTAGTTCTGACCCTATTCCGTGTACTCTTGTTGTTTCATTTATATAACTAACCAATCAGATTGCTTGATTTCCCATAACCTGTATGCAGAGTTATCTCCCTTCTGCATAATAAAAGCCTATATCCAATGGCAATATCCCCAGGCACCCCAATTTTAGCACCCCTTTTTTGAAAACATATGACCTTCAGCATCCCTTTTTTGTCATATGTGCTTATGTGAAAAAGCACATTGTGCCCTAGCACAAAGGCACATGCTTTATGTGCCGATATGTGCTTATGTGAAAAGGCACAATGTGACACAATGTGCCCTATCACATAGGCACATGCGGGTATTTGAGAATACCTATTGCCTGGTATTGTATTATTCGAGGATACCTACTAGAGAATCCCTTTTTTGTCATATGTGCTTATGTGAAAAGGCACAATGTGACACAATATGCCCTATCACATAGGCACATGCTTTATGTGCCGATATGTGCTTATGTGAAAAGGCGCAATGTGACACAATATGCCATATCACATAGGCACATATGGGTATTTGAGGATACCTATGGCCTGGTATTGTATTATTTGAGGATACCTATCTAGGATACCTTCTGGATAATCCCTTTTTGTCATATGTGTTTATGTGAAAAAGCACAATGTGACACAATGTGACCTAGCACATCAGCACATGCTTTATGTGCCGATATGTGCTTATGTGAAAAGGCACAATGTGACACAATGTGCCCTATCACATAGGTACATACGACCAAAATGGGATTCCATAGCCACAGGCGTTTTCGAAAAAGGGATTCCACAAATGGGATTCCAAAAAAGGGATTCCACAAATGGGATTCCGTTTCCATCTTGTCGCCAAATCTCCAAGGCCACTACAGGTCTATGGTCTATCTATCCTATCATTAGCTTCGACAACTGTCTTGTTCCATTGCGGCCTTGTACCAGTACTATTGGCTAAACTACCATCAATTACTTCCTAGCTATACCTTCGCTGAAGCTTTCAAAATGTTCCATCTGATTTCCCCTGTATACATATAAGGCATTCCGTAAGTGGCCCAGTCCGTAAAATTTGGATTTCACATAAGCACATATCGGCACATAAAGCATGTGCTTATGTGCTAGGTCACATTGTGTCACATTGTGCTTTTTCACATAAACACATGACAAAAAGGGATTCTCCAGAAGGTATCCTAGATAGGTATCCTCAAATAATACAATACCAGGCCATAGGTATCCTCAAATACCCGTATGTGCCTATGTGATAGGGCATATTGTGTCACATTGTGCCTTTTCACATAAGCACATATCGGCACATAAAGCATGTGCCTATGTGATAGGGCATATTGTGTCACATTGTGCCTTTTCACATAAGCACATATGACAAAAAGGGATTCTCTAGTAGGTATCCTCGAATAATACAATACCAGGCAATAGGTATCCTCAAATACCCGTATGTGCCTATGTGATAGGGCACATTGTGTCACATTGTACCTTTTCACATAAGCACATATAGGCACATAAAGCATGTGCCTTTGTGCTAGGGCACATTGTGCTTTTTCACATAAGCACATATGACAAAAAAGGGGTGCCGAAGGTCATATGTTTTCAAAAAAGGGGTGCTAAAATTGGGGTGTCTGGGGATATTGCCATTGGATATAGGCTTTTATTATGCAGAAGGGAGATAACTCTGCATACAGGTTATCGGAAATCAAGCAATCTGATTGGTTAGTTATATAAATGAAACAACAAGAGTACACGGAATAGGGTCAGAACTAACAAGAATAGACCAGAAATTGCTAAATATAGTAATAATAAGTAAAGCTGTTCCAACTAATAGGCTCTTCTACGCTACTGGAGTATACACTAGAATAAAGGAACATGGCCAGATAGACGTAAACTAATGCATATATACATAGAAGCAGAGAATTCTGGGTAATGACCAAAGGAACGTGTCTTTTAATGGGAAAAACGTCATGGGATAGGGATCCAAAAAGGGATTCTGGGAGAATTCTAAGTAAGAAAAATATTCTAGTTCAATCAAACACACCCCGGTACCCCCCTTAGTAATATAGCTCTACGTGCTAAACCGATAAAATGGGAAATCCGTAATAAATAAAGTCAATTTCGATGATTTCGGGTGGATTTTGGTGACTTGGAAGGATTGTCGGGTTGTTTGTGGTAATTAGATTTACTCCGATTCAATCGAACACACCCTCAAAACATACCCCGTCTTATTGTAAGCCTTTGGGTAACATAGCAATCACGTGCTACCATAGAAACCAAGATGGCGGCCTCCAGTATACAAAATGGACGACGGAAACACGTATCACCCTAACAACACGCGCTGCGCATGCGCACTCACATCACGTATCACTATGGAGATGACGTCACAACATGGCCGCTCACGTGGGTTACCACGACAACACAACATGGCGCCACTACGTCACGTGACATGACGTCACTTCCGAGGTCCGGCACCGAGGTCCGGCCAATAGGGGGTGAAACATACGAGTACTACTACTTATGTGCACTTCCTTCTTGCTAATTCCCAATAAGTTTGCAATGACGGGAACACGAACGAGAAATATAAGTTTCAGGAGACATCATATTAGGGATGATTCAGTGGCGTAGTCGGGGGAGGGGGCTGGGGCTAAGGGAGACACAAAAATAACAGCCCCCCCCCTCAAAATGTGAAAAACAAAGCACCAGAGGGTCCCAGACTCTCTCTGAGGATATTGAATTTTCAAAATTTTCCCGGGGGAGCACCCTCCCGAACTCCCACCATTGGGAGGGGAGTACTGTAGGCCTGTGGTGGGGGGTATGGCCCTCCCATTTGTGGGTGATTGGAGAGGCCCCAAACTTCCCACCAATGGGGGGGGGGGGGGTCATACCTACTCCCACCTGAGGCCTACGGCCTTCGGATATGCCTGTGGCCTTGCACCCCTTAAAATATTATACTCCCCCATAGGAAATCCTAGCTACGCTCCTGCTGTGACGCCTCCAACCTCGGTGGCTGTATTATAGTGTAAAAATATATCGGAAAAAAAAATTGGCCTGACCATCTCCATCTTTCTCTCTCTCTCCTTCATTCTGTATTTATGAGAAAGGTTGTGGAGTCGGGGGAGGATAGACACTTGCCGCCTATTTCCTCGGTTCTCACAACCCTGATAAAGTCTCAAAGCCTCATTAACCCTTTACCTAACATGAAAAGCAGACGACACTTGCAAAAAAAATTCGTGATCAACTAATTTATTTCATTTTTTGTCTCAAAAACATAGGTTATGACCCCTGATTGGAACGAGCTCGACGAGCTCGTTCCAATGAGGGGGCCATAACCTATGTCTTTGAGACAAAAAATGAAAAAAATAATAAAAATTAATTGGCGTTTTTTTGAGAATAGCGCTGGCCGGTTTTGGCCGTTACGTTGGGTAAAGGGTTAAGTTCAGTCCCAAACGCCTTTGAATATAATTCCTGTCAAAAGAAATATCCTAAGAAATGTGTCAACAACACTGGTGAGTAATGCTGAAAGGGTTAAAGGATACATTTGGGATGACAGAAGCGGTAAAGAATCAATTTGTTTTTAATGGTCGTCGTTACAAAGTAATTTGTAAGGAATTTATCACTCGAGGTGCCTGGAAATCGCGTTACTTTTTTCAGTAATTACTTTGTCAACATAGCTCTGAAAAGTCGATATTGACTGAACCATTAATATTACAGTCAATTAGTTGCTTCACATTACCTTGGCATTCACAGAACATCTGCTCTGTGTGGAACCAAAATATCACCTAAAGGAAATCTCAAAATACCGATTCAAAGTTGACAAAGATGTTCCGAACAAAAAGAAGAATTTTAGACAATTACAACTGAGCGTTATATTCTCTAAGACTCCAGCAGCTTTTTCTGTCCGTTTGTCACCAATCTGTACGCCTCTTTCCAACGGACAGAAGCAGCTTTCACAAATGAGCGAAAGAGTTTTTCCCAAATTCTTTAAACCTGTATACGCATTGAACGACACTGAAGCAGTAATCTTTGTTGTATCCCCATCCCGGCCAGATGTTTTCTAAAAGCGCGTGAACTTTATACGACTTCAGGTTTTGGAATGTTATTGTTAATCTCCACTTACAAAGAATATACAAAATTGAAACATCTCAATCACTGTACCGAACAACACAGTTAAATTAAAAAAAAAAAACCTGAACAGCCCTAAGGTCCATGAGGAGAAATTTGGCTTTTGCTTCTTGACCCTTTAACCCAACGCAGACGATATCAAAATTTATTATTTTAAATATCATTTTTTAAATTTTTTTTAAAAAAATGTCAACAAAACCATATCATGTGACCCCCTCATTGGAACGAGCTCGACGAGCTCGTTCCAAAGAGGGGTCACATGATATGGTTTTGTTGAAATTTGTTGAAAAATAATATTTTTTCAAATGCTGAATTTGCATATTACGCGGGTGGATGCGGGCGATTCGTTGGGTAAAGGGTTAATGAATTTTTAGAATCTTGGTGAAACTCCATTATAGTGGTGTTTTCCTAACAAATTACTGTATATTGTTTGTCACATTCCTGATTTGAAGTCATCCGAACAAGACGAATCCCAACAAGACGAGTTGATAAATATCCAAACAAGACGATCCAAAGAAAACGAATCCCAATAAGACGATTTTTTTTCTCATCAAATATTGGGGGAAATTTACTTTAAAAAGAACGTGTACATTACAATGTATGCTATTTGAAGTATTTTAGGGTTTTATTTTATGCATGTATTTGGGAGTTTTGTTGATAAAAAAGATAAAAAAAAAAAAATAAAAAAACTGTAGCAAATAGCGTCTTGTTACAAAGCGTAGCGCTTCCGTTAAGTGGTAGCGTGCAAACTTTTTTTTTGGTTGTCAAAATTTTGTTCACGTATTATTGCCTTGTTACAATTGATGGGAGAGAACCTATAGGCACTTTCCCATTAATTGTAACAGGGCAAATCCACCCAGACTTAATAATATCACATCAAAAATTAACTGAAGTACCTCCACAGAATATGAAGCCTTTTCGCGCTGGTACCCACACTTCAGGATAAAGCACCAAAATGGGCTTCCAGCACTCAACCAGTTAATTGAAATCTCTTTGTCCAAAAGTAAGCCGGGTTAGCATTTTGTGGTGGAAAACCTCAAAATAAATGGGTCATATAGTCATTTTAATTAAATTCGTCATGTTGCGATTCGTCTTGTTGGGAAGTAGTAGTGTATGCACGTTTGGGGCCTCAGTTGCCGGACCTCGGTGCCGGACCTCGGAAGTGACGTCATGTCACGTGACCTAGTGGCGCCATGTTGTGTTGTCATGGTAACCCGCGTGAGCGGCCATGCTGTGACGTCATCTCCATAGTGATACGTGCTGTGAGTGCGCATACGCAGCGCGTGTTGTTAGGGTGATACGTGTTTCCGTCGTCCATTTTGTATACTGGAGGCCGCCATCTCGGTTTCTATGGTAGCACGTGATTGCTATGTTATCCAATTTTTCTGCAATAAGACGGGGTATGTTTAGAGGGTGTGTTCGATTGTAGAAGAGTAAATCTAATTACCACAAACAACCCGACAATATCTCCAAATCACCAAAATCTATCCCAACTTTTACTCTTTCGAATTCTTCCAGAATTCTCTGCTTCTATCTATATATTCATAGTTATCGTCTATCTGTCCATGTTCCTTTGTTCTGGAGTATACTCAAGTAGCGTAGAAGAGCCTATTAGTTGGAACAGTTTACCTTATTATTACTATATTTAGCAGTTTCTGGTCTATTCTTGTTAGTTCTAACCCTATTCCAAGTACTCTTGTTGTTTCATTTATATAGATCATTTGTATAGATTATAACTAACCAATCAGATTGCTTGATTTCCCATAATCTGTATACAGAGTTATCTCCCTTTTGTATAATATAAGACTATTTCCAATGGCACCCCAATTTTAGCACCCATTTTTTGCAAAACACCTGTGGCAATGGAATCCCTTTTTGTCATATGTGCTTATGTGAAAAGGCACAATGTGACACAATATGCCCTATCACATAGGCACAAACGGGTATTTGAGGATACCTATGGCCTGGTATTGTATTATTTGAGGATACCTATCGAGGATACCTATCGAGGATACCTTTTATATGATACTTATCTGAGGATACTATATAGGCTGTACATATCCCTGTAGGTCTCTTGCTGGCCCTTAGTACTATTAATCCACCTGATGCCTCATGTTATCCTATGACTGGTATAGGTAGTATGCAATGCTAGGCATAGGGGTATTGTGGGTAGGGGTACTGCCTGGTAGTTTAGAACGGTACTATAGTATGGGCGGTATATACACCTATAGGCCCCCGTTAGTGCTTGGTACTATTAACCAATCGATTGCTTTGTTTTATTATATGGCTGGTATATGTAGTACATTATGGTAGACCTAGTGATTTTGTGGGGGTGGGGGTAATGCTTGGTAGTTTAGAACGGTAGTATAGCATAGGCTGCACATATCCCTGTAGGTCTCTTGCTGGCCCTTGGTACCACTGATCCACCAGGTCCTTCATATTATTGAGCGGTATTCTGGGGTGGGGTCAATGCCTGGTAATACAGAACGGCAGCAGAGTATGGTTGGTATATTCCCCTATAGATCCCATAACCGTTGATAGTATTAACCTACCAAATGCTTTGTATCATCCTGTTACTGGTAGGTGGTACGTAATACCAGTAGATCCTACCTTATTCCGAGTACTCTTGTTGTTTCATTTATCTAGATCATTTATATAAATTATAATTAACCAATTAGATTGCTTGATTTCCCATAACCTGTACTTAATCGTACAGAGGTATCTCCCTTCTGTATAATAAAAACCTATATCAATGGCCATATTCACAGGCACCCCAATTTCGGCACCCCTTTTTTCTTGCAGAAAAATTGGGTAACATAGCAATCACGTGCTACCATAGAAACCAAGATGGAGGCCCCCAGTATACAAAATTGACGACGGAAACACGTATCACCCTAACAACACGCGCTGCGCATGCGCACTCACACCACGTATCACTATGGAGATGACGTCACAACATGGCTCACGCGGGTTACCATGACAACACAACATGGCGCCACTAGGTCACGTGACATGACGTCACTTCCGAGGTCCGGCACCGAGGTCCGGCAACTCAGGCCCCAAACGTGCATACACTACTACATTGGGATGACCATAAATTTTTCGACATTCGTCTTGTTTGAATCCGTCCTGTTGGAAATAAACCCCTGATTTATCTCGTCATGAAAATCGACTTTCGATAGAGTTATACCCCTTGAAATTATCAGGCTGGCGAGGAAGGGACAATTAAGAAGCCTGAAATTGTTGAGAAAACACCTAGTACATCAGCAGAAAATAAAGCGAATGTTTTCTTTTGTTACTTTTAATAAACGACGAGCTCGTTCCAAGCTCGTTCCAAAGAGGGGTCAGATAATATGGTTTTGTTGAAATTTTTCGAAAAATAATATTTTTTCAGCTACTGAACTTGCATATTACGCAGGCGGATGCGGGCGATTCGTTGGGTAAAGGGTAAACAGAGAATAATTATTGGGAAAATTTTGTAAAAGGCCAGCTTCTGTATTTTATACTACGGCACAGGAAAATGCCCGAAGTTTGTAAAATGATGCGCACTTCGCTTACACTTCAAAATTTCACTTTTTATATTAAATTCCCATCCCCTTAGTGTTAAATTTACTAACAACTTCAGAAAATAAGGGGGGGGGGGGGGGGGGGTAGCAAACTTTCCTGTAAATCTCTTCCAATGACGCAAATTGTCAGCCATGAAATTTAAATTTACAGCCGATCACTAAGGGAGGAGGAATAACGAATCAACATGGTTAGATTTTACCTTCAGATCAGTGAAAAAACGGTCTGGTTATCTCCCCTGAAAATGTCGTTTTGGGGATTGAAAATTAGCATTACGGAGATGGGAAAGTTTTACAATTCCAAAGATTAAATAAACTGTTCAAAAGTTACATTATGGAAGCGCATGACATCTAAAAGTTCAATATATTTTCTTTATAGTGATTGTTGAATGGTGCCAATTTACCATCTGAGTTTTGTTCCTCCGTTACTTACAAAATCTACTGGTTTCTCCAGTGCAACCATGCTAAAATGTTTAAAAACAGTGTTTCCCTTGACTTTTGGTCATCTATCCACGCTTTTTGGTTTGACTGATGTCTGGGAAGCACATCAATTCGAAAAATATGATCTTGTGTCTACTGTCTGGTGGAAATATCTATCAGACCCAAGCCTTGACTTTTGTTCTTTTGATGTCCAAAATTCTGTATAATCTGATTACCTTTCTCACAGCTTGGCCGATTATCTGTGAAACAATTTGCTGATGGGTTCAGATAGTCGATAACGGGAGATAACCGTTCACTTGAACCAGTCACTTGAAGTGGAAAGCTGGGTATGCAACAAAATAGAACTGTTTGAATTTTGGTCCAGCACATGATGAGTCTGTCGGACCGCTTCCAACGCCTTTGTAATGTGCTGTGTTTGGTGTGGATTTGACCACTTTTAACCCTTTATCTAACATGAAAAGCAGACGGCACTTGCAAACAAAATTCTTGAATAACTATTTTTTTTATATTTTTTTGTTTCAAAAACATAGGTTATGGCCCCTCTTTGGAACAAACTCGTTCCAAAGAGGGTCATAACCTATGTTTCCGAGACAAAAAATGAAAAAATAGTAAAAATGAATTGGCGAATGTTGGCCGTTACTTTGGGTAAAGGGTTAAATAAGTTCGACAACACCACGACTTTTGTAACGGGTCGAAGAAACCCCAAGGCGTACAATCTGTTTACTGTTTTTCTAGAGACCACCCCGCCCCGACTCCAACAAATGATTCTCGCTTGAAGTTTAAGAGAGCGTAACCCATGAAGTTCTTCCACTGAACATCATGAGCCCAAAGTTCCTTTGCAGATTAGAAATTTCAAATCAGATATACCTCATCTTTCGCTTTTAACCCTTTACCTAACGTAACGGCCAAAACCGGCCAGCGCTATTCTCGAAAATCGCCAATTAATTTTCACTATTTTTTTCATTTTTTGTCTCAAAAACATAGGTTATGACCCCTCGTTGGAACGAGCTCGTCGAGCTCGTTCCAACGAGGGGTCATAACCTATGTTTTTGAGACAAAAAATGAAAATAATTAGTTATTCAAGAATTATTTTTGCAAGTGTCGTCTGCTTTTCATGTTAGGTAAAGGGTTAAGTGTCATCAACGAGATCAGTTACTGATTGACATTACACACGCGTAATCGAAACCCAAACACGGATATTAACCATATCGAGCCCAACGTGCAAATTGAGACATAAAAGCAATGATTGTCAATTTGACCCAAAGAATCGTTGCGTCGATTCGAAACACTGCCGAGAGAGTTTCCTTTAGCTTCAACCGGCTTGCGAAACAGAACGGAACGACACATACAACTTTCGATGTGCGATTTGCGACGAAGGAAACTCTGTCGGTAGAGGTTCGAATCCCTGCCATTTCAATTGTAACAGATTGGACTAACAGATCGACCTTTAATGTTAAACTTCTACTGAATGCGTTTAGAAACGTAATCCAAGAAAGATACTCAACGTGGCGGTATGGAAAAGTTCACGATTCTCCAAAATTTGGTCTCCATAAAACAAGTAAATCGAAACAAAGAAGTACTTACGGATAAATTACCGCCGAGGCCCAACGAACGTTCACAAAACTGCGAATAAGTGCGCATCGATTAAATATAGAACTAGAACGGCAGAAACCCCCCAAACCACAGGTCCCACGTTCCCAAAGGTGCTGTACTATTTGTTTGGATAAAATCGAAGATAAATATCATTTTGTCATGGAATGTCCACTCTTCTGCGTCGAAAGAGCAGCCTTCAAGGAGGAATTGACAGAAATTCTTCCGGGAGCTACGAAATGCACAAAACAGATTTTTCCGATGGTTAATGGGAACCTTTGACTACGAGATAACGCCCAGATTTATGATATACCTGAAAAATATCTATAATCAGCGCCTGGAACTGTAATTCAGGGTGTCCCTTCATGCCATACTTATTTTGAGCCGAAGACACACTGCATGCGTGACGATCGACGGCATACGACAGTGCGATAACGGCCGAAAAAATATGAGCACATTATAAGTAAACGAAATGAACACAGCGCATACGCGACGAATATTTTGTAATAATCGTGCCGTCACAAATCGAACATGTCTTGATTTTTTTTTTCTGTCGGATCGTCGGTAACGCTCTTAGGTCAACCAATCATTTTTGCTCGAATCATCATGTTTTCGCAGAAAAGCAAGCTTACAATGTCGTGCCGGCGGCGGTGTGTTCAAGCGAGTGTCCGGTTTTTGTGTTGCTGTCGATCTGGTGATTTGTCGTGTGTCGCATGTCGTCGGTCGTTACGCATGCAGTGTGTCTCCGGCTTTGCTGCTATGTACAGACATATCGTCACCCGAGTTCCAATGTGTTCTATGTGCCTACTGGCACATAGAACACATTGGAACACAAGGGACGATATGACTAGCAGGTCTGTCTCGTATATATATGAGCGCGTGCATATGCGTTTGTGCATTGTATACCTTTCACTTGTATTTTTACATGTTACTGTTTGACTGTCACTTTTAGTTTATTTTTAAATTGTCATGTACCAGTGTTTGGAACTTTCGACAAATAAATGTTATTATTGTAATAGAATCAGATCCTTCTTGATTCTGCAACACTCGGGAGATTTGAAAAAAGAGGCGTTCGTGCTGATTGCCAATGAAGTGTAGCGTGTAGATTCAAGTGATGCAATTAATAAGTTATTTCAGTTATGCCTCATCGCCTCACGCGTTCAGTGGATGAATAATAAACGGATATTCTTTACCCTTTACCTAAAGTAAGGACCATTACCCGCCACAAAAAATACCCATTCAATTTTATTTTTTTCTCATTTTTTGCTCAAAATATAGCTTATGGCCGTTATTGGAACGGGCTCGTGGAGCTCGTTCCAATGAGAGGTCATAAGCTTATTTTTGCGAGCTAAAATGAAACTTTTAACTATTCAGGATTTTTTTTTATAATTGTCTGCTATTCGTTTTCGGTCAAGGGTTTATTGCGACCAACAGTCGGGCACTGCAAAGCTTCTAGATTCGATTCGATTTCGAATCTTAGGTTGATATTCGATTCGATTGGAAATCAGCTGCCCGATTCGTTTCATTTCGAATCTTTACACGGGAATATACAGTACGTAGAGAGTGTATTATCACTAAATCACCCGCAGAGTGGAGATTCCACCCGAGGAATAATTGCATATTTGTTGCAAAGCATAACCAGCACCAGCAAAGTTTCAGCCAATGGACCTCCGGGTTAAACCCGGAGGTCCATTGGCTGAAACATTGCTTGTGTTTTTTGTCGATATGTACAAAATTTGAAAGTTATAGCTTGGGTGATAACTCCACTCCGCGGGTGATTTAGTTACAATCCACTCTCCACGTATTGTAGCTTGGTATTAGTTATTGACGTCGACTCACAAAATAAAAAGTTCAGATGAACTTTGTGAGTAAATATTGCTGAAAATAAAGACAGAGTGAAATTCCATCTATATTAACATAAATAACATCTGACCCATGTCACATCCCATACTAATTCCAGTCTCCTTTAATCTCTACAACTGTAGAAAACAACGTTAAAGTTTCCAAACAGTGTTGACAATGAGTTGTTGCTAGCGGCTGGTCCTGTGCAGTGCTAAGTGCTGATTAGTCTCGCACGAGTTCCTGGGTAATATTCCAACTATATCATCAAGGCATGCCTTCCAGGAATATTTTATCACTCGGGACTTGAGTCGTCACAATCGGTACAACCAGGTTCACAGACTCCACTCCCCTTATCGGTCATCTTCAAGACGCCCAGAATTCGATTCGCGATTCGATTCGATTTCGAATAGAAGACGCGATTCGATTCGAGATTCGATTCGAATCGAAAATATCGCAGGACCCTAACCGACAGGTCAGCATATGTTGAAGTACCAGTGTTTGTGTCAGTTAGTTATTTTGAATATCTACAAGTCTATGAACTTGACAAACAATCTGCACTCCCTTTCTGTCGTGACATGTGTACGCTTGTGACAATAATATGAACCCTTGACACCAGTTCATGGACAATTATCTTTGGCAGCTTCTAACCCTTTCAACCCGACATGCCGCTTTCCCGGCCCAAAAACATGATACGTCATACTTCCATTAAATAGGATGGCTGCTGAATGAATGTGTGCGGTAGACAAATCAATATTTTCAACGTGCAGCCCCAAGGCTGCACTTTGAAAATATTACCCCCTGCACACTGATGTCAAAATATCTAAAGTTCAGGGTGCAAATTTTTCCCATAATGCAACTAGAAATTTAACCAATTCAATCTTGTTTGACAGAGCTCATTGAGCTCTGTCAAACAAGATTTAATTGGTTAAATTCCCAGTTGCATTATGGGAAAAATGGCTACTTGAAATTTGGATATTTTGACATCAGAGTGAAGGGAGTTAATTGGACTGCCCCAAAATAATGAATATATAGAGGATATCTACGCTGTTTTAGTGAATACCCGATATTCACTAAAACAACGTAGATTTGTTTTCCATTATATGCTACGTGACATTTTAATGCGCAATATTCAGCCCAATTCGTCTGCAAACAGTTTGAAGACAATCACAAAAAGCTGCTGATATAGTTCCTTCAAGGTGACGTCATGCGCCGATGCGTAACGTCATTTAGGAAGCTACTGAAAAAATTCATCGTGCAGACCTGAAAGTATTATTTTTCACTCGCGCAAGCGCTCGCGAAAAATCAAACTTCCAGGTCCACACTTATGAGATAATTCCCGACACGGACTAAAATTGATAAGATTTTCTTTTTTATTATATGCTACGAGACATTTTATTGCACAAACTTCAGCCTAATTCGACCCCAAATACGTACGTTTCAAAACAACAACAAAGATCAGGTGATCGATCCTTGAAGGCGACGTCATGCGCCGAAGCGTGACGTTATTTAGGAAGCTACTAAGGAGTATTTCTCGATATCTATCGAGTCGATAGATATCGAGAAATATCTTTTAGATAATTTGCGATAATTCACAGTCTAGCATATAATAAAAACTCTTCCAACTGCTGTTATTGGACTGACATGGAAGGTACCAAAAGGGTTCGAGTCCCTTTCGCAGTTGTTTTTTAAGGTATCTCACGACTTAATTTGACTGGTTCCGTAATTAATGCTACTTGATTGTTCTGACAAGATTACAAAGTTACATGCAATAACTTCGTCCCATCATAATGCTTCAGTACAGGCACGTTACATGGCATACTGCTAACAATATTGATAGAGATTTGCCTGCAGATGTCGCGTTTTGTATGATGCTTCGGAGATAACTCGGGAAAAAATGATTTTACCTCCTACACTGAGCATAATTGATATTTACTTGTGTTATCCCGAAACTCATCTCAGATTGAATTTTATAGATTGTATTGGTTTTCGAGAACGTGTCCGTAAACAATCTCGAAAAGTCCATCGATTTTTTCAAATCACACCCAAATCACTTCCCCATCTATTCTAGTTGCGACTGAATGTTTTTTTTTACCAATATCAGTCGAAATGATGTAAACACAATTGATATGGCAACATTAACACTTGAAATTGTGAATTAGAAAAGCCCACACATTCCAGACAAAATTCGATTTGTTTCCAAAATGAGATTGAAAATATAACCCATTCACTGAGAAATCACGCTGTGAGGTCAGAAATATAACTATTTGATGTTGTTTTTCAATTTTATTTTGAGAGTAATTTTAGGGAAAAATATTGGCTCGCTGTTGGTCAGGCGTGGGAGCGAGGTATCTAAATTGGGGAAGGGGCATGGGGAGCTTTTTTGGGAAGGGTCCAATAAATTTTATGCTGTGGGTATATCACGAAATTTGACGTCTTCAGTAGAAGAAGGCATGGAGGTGGTGCACCTCTCACATTGTTGCGACCGACGGCCGGACCAGGCCGGGAGTGGGGGCCCGGGGTAGTAATCCCGGGGCCCGGAACTTTGGGGGCCCTCTGTTGGCCCAGGAGTGCGTGATTCTTGGGTTAGGCCTGGGTCCGCCAAAGTTCTGACTCCTGTGCGAAGCCTAGGTCCTCGATCAACGAGCGACAGTCCGCAAGATAAGTTACCCGTCGTATTGGAATACTGGCTGCCACACATATAAACAAGGAATGGGAGTGTCCCGAGAAGATGCTCAATCTGTTAATCCTTTACTTAACATGAGAAGCAGACAACACTTTCAAACAAAATTATTAAATAACTATTTTTTTGCGTAAAAGAACATAGCTTAGACCCCTCATTGAAACGAGCTCGTTCCAATGGGTGGTCATATGCTATGTTTTTGAGGCAAAAGCATTACTTTGGGCAAAGGGTAACGGAACAGACTGTCATCTATATGCATATGTACCAGACCCGGTGTTATCACCTCAAGAATTCTTCACTTCAAGAACTGCGGAATCTTCATCAGTATCTCGACACTTTCGATAGGGGGTCCGTCACAGAATTAACCCTAGGGCCCGAATTTCCTCTCCCCGACCCTGACCGAGGGTGATATTTTTCAACAATTTCTCCGGAGAAGCCCAGCCCTGTGCCTTCCCTGGATAAATATATGAAAGGTATACTTCAAATGGCATTATTTGGAGACATTTAAAGGCATGAAAGAACGCCAAGCGTGGCATATCATCTGTAATTTTATTAGTTGACGCCCCATGCGGATGGTAGATTTTTGTAGTGGCGGATTTTTGAGTGCCCAAGGTTTCCCCAGAGCCCAACCCATGGCTACGCCACAGCGGTTGGTCAAATATATTTATTAGTCGACTTTAAATCTTTGAACTCTGATGGTATCTTCCAATATAGCTCAATAACATCAATCAGAAGAATCCATATTCAGCTGCACTTTTGAAAATATTTATTGGTTCACCATATATATTCACTGACCAACCATCTACTTTATTTAATCCTTTACCTAACACGAAAACCAGACGACACTTGCAATCAAAATTCTTGAATAACTTAATTTGTTTCAATTTTTGCGCCAAAAGATAGCTTATGACCCCTCATTTGAACGAACTCGATGAGCTCGTTCCAATGAGGGGTGTTTTGAGACAAAACTAAAAATTGAATGGTAATTTTTGTGAATAGTACTGGCCGGTTTTGTCCGTCCGTCCGTCCGTCCGTCCGTCCGTCCGTCCGTCCGTCCGTCCGAACTTTGTTTTTGGCATAACTTGAACAATAGTTAACGGATTTCAATTCTTTTTGGTGTTTGTCTCTATAGCAACAATGTCCACGTCAAGTTCGATGGCCAGCGAAATCCGATGGATATTATGGGTGTTATTGCCCTTTGATTAATAAAAAATATCGTGTAATGGGTGTTTATGGTATAACTTGAACAATAGTTAACAAATGTCAATTCTTTTCGATATATGCCTCTATAGCAACAATGTCTACGTCAAGTTCGATGACCACCGTATCCGATGAAAATTATTGGAGTTTATTGCCTTTGTTAAATAAAAAAATATAGTATAATGCTTGTTTATGGCACAACTTTAACAATAAAAGACGGATTTAATTTCTTTTTGGTACATGTCTCCACAGCAACAATGCCAACATCAGGTTCGTTGACCAGCGATATTCGATGAAAATCATGAGAGTTATTGCCCTTTGTTAAAAAATATCGTGTAATGCTTGTTTCTGGAATAACTTAAACATCAGTAACCAAATATAAATTTATTTTGGTATGTAACTCTTTGGGAATAATGTCTACCTCAAGTTCGATGACCACCTTAATCCAATGAAAATTGTCGGAGTTATTGCCCTGCCCGCCCCCCCCCCCCCCCACCGCCAGTTAGGCAATTTTTTTTCTTTGTTCCAAAATTCATATTGAAGGATTTAGAGTGATTACATTCGAAAAAAAAAAAAATGACTCCTATACCCCCCCCCCCCCCTACCTCCAGTGCCAATTAGACAATTTTTTTTTTTTTTTTTTGGGGGGGGGGGGGGGAGGGGGGTCCAAAATGCATTCTGAAGGATTTAGAGTGCGTGCATGATGATTTTTTTTACTCCTATGATTCCCATCCCGTGTCAATTAGGCAAAAATGCCCCCCCCCCCCCCCCCCCCGTCCTGTTAGGCTCCAAAAAACATTGTTGGTCCAACATAGGTTTGGCCGATTTGGAGTGATTTTATATGGGGATAAACCCATCTATGCCCCCCTCCCCAATTGGGGGGTGCGGGGGAATTAGCAGCGCTTGACGTTGCAGGGCTCTTGTTTCTGATCGTATCACGATCATGGACTGTAAATGCAGGCTTTCGTTTTACAAGGGTTAACATTTGACCCTTCTGAGACAGTTCAACTTTTCTCATGGGTGATGACGTACTGTGAAATCAGGAATTCAAGAGCTGAAGGCGTTCGTTCTGAATAAACAGTTTGCTCCAAAGAATATGGGGACTCCTTTTTGGGTGGGAAAAATTAGTTGCTTGAATAAACTTTAAACAGTGACAGTCGTTACCGTAAAATTTTACTGCAGGAGCTGGTAGGTGTGCCAAAAGCTGGTTTCCAGTATTTTTATCCTATTTTTGACAGATATTTTTACAGTGTTAACCCTCTGCACATCGATATTAACAAAAAGAAATTTCAAGCGTTTTCCCATAATTCCATGTTGCATTATGCGAAAAATTCTCTGCTTGAAATTTAGGTATTTCGATACCAGTGTACATAGGGTTAATTTCAAACTGCACGTCATTCATAAGAGAGGACATGAAATGTGTAGCGAACTCGAATGATCTTTTTTTATTCATTTTCCCTGCAAAATGGAGAATTCCAAAAATAACATTCGAGATAAACACAAATTTCCTATTTCCCTCGACAAATTACATGTTTTGGTTGTTTCTGTCCCTGTAACAAACTTCAGTTGCAGGTTGCAGCTACAAAAACTTTTATAAGAGCGCCTGGCTGTGGCGTTGTGAACGTAAATATGTCTTAACACTTTACCCAGCGTACCGGCCAAAACCGGCCAGCGTTATGCACAAAAATCGCAAATTAATTTTCATTATATTTTTATTTTTTGTCTCAAAAACATAGGTTATGATCCCTCTTTGGAACGAGCTCATTGAGCTCGTTCCGATGAGGGGTCATAACCTATGTTTTTGAGACAAAAAATGAACAAAAATATCAATTCAAGAATTTTGTTTGAAAGTGTCGTCTGCTTTTCATGCTAGGTAAAGGGTTAACACATTATTAAAGATATTCAACTGATTTCACAAAGTGGCGAAAATTAAAATAGGTGCGATTTTCTTCTGCACAGAAAGTAAACATCTTCATTTTGGAATTGACTACAAACCAATGTTCTGCCTTTTGGCAAGATTTGTATGCAACGCAGCATAGTGAAATAGCTCTGTTTATAACGCGTAGTGGTTAACGTGTATGACGTAACAAAATAAGTTATGAATCGACGTTTACGTACCTCTCAACGACGTGCTATAGAGGACACGTAGATCTCTAATGAATCACGATTTGATGTGAACTCCCCGAAACGAGTTCTCTAAAATCGATCTTATCCGAGTATTACCGAGGCTCAGGTCGATTCTAGAGACCGAAGTTCAGAAATTTCAGTTCAAATCGTGACGAATTTGATATTATTACACGTCTATTCTATGCAATCCCCATCTATAGCAACACTAAACCATGTGGAAAATAAAAATCCATTCCGCACACATGTATCGAACGGAATTGCAGAGCAGACGATTGATCACCCGAAAACTGAACCGATTGCGAAATAACTAAATAAAATGTGTAAAATTGAAGGATATGGCCAGTTTAATGTGTACGAAAATGGCGAAGAAGAAATAGAGTCGAGATATGAAGGGGATAATGAATATCCAGAAGAAGAAGAAGAGTATGAGTACACAAATTTGGTTGGCGATAAAATGTGTTCTTTTGTTGATAGTTGTCAAATGAATTGCTGAGTGTCCTTCCAATATCTGTTTTTATAGACGCGAAGGCGTGCAATAAATACAGAACGACACGCGCGTGTGAATGGGTTAATCGATATGGAAATTGTGCCATCGCGGAAGCGTAAAACGAGTGGACTATGACCTCTCGTTTTATTCTTCCGCACTGGCACTCGTGCCATATCGATTAATCCATTTACATGCGCGTGTCGTCCTGCGTATTTCTTTTCATCACATAACGTGTAATAATGTATCACGCAATGACTTCAAAAACAGAGAATGTTATTTCAATTCTTTCCGAAAACAATTCGCTCGCACTTTTACGACATCACGTTGACTTCTGACGTGTTTATTATACGTGGTGCGAACGATATCATTTTGTTTTCTACACATGGTACGCAACATTTATTTGCGCATACTCTAACTGGTTGCGCGGTGACGTTGCGGTAACCGGTTCTCGTCAGATCACCGAAGTTAAGTAACGTCGAGCCCGGTTTGTCCTTGGATGGGTGACCGTCTGAGCGATTGATTCGGACTCCCGCGTTATGTCCTTGGGCAAGCCACTTCACCCCGATTGTCCACATTGGGGAACGATGACGCCGTGTACTAAGGCGTACTGCACGTCGATGGCGCACATGTCCTCGACCAATTTAACCCTGCCTTTGCTGCAGTGCGGAGTTACGATATTGGAGAGCTGGCAGTTTCTCGGTGGTTCTCACCGGGTACTCCGGCTACCTCCACCCGTAAAACTGTCACAGTCACGATATGACTTTGGATGTTAAAGTGTCGTTAAACCATAATAAATAAATAAATAATTCTAACTGGTTGAGGGCTAGATTATTTTTGGTGCTCTGAATTTGTTCATCAAAATATTCTTTATTTAAAATTATTGGAGAGTGCCCACAGGCACTCTCCAATAATCTGTAATAAAACAAATTTATATAAACAAAATATCATTTGCGTTTCACTGAATATGAAACATGAGCAATGTAAATATTGGCTTTTGATCTGGTACCCTCATTTTTGGAAAGCCCTGATAGTGGCTTCTAGCACATAACCAATTAACTTTAATATACTTTAATTAATTTGATAGTTGACAAATGAATTGATGAGGTCCTTCCAATAATTTTTTTTATAGATCATCAAGTTGTGTATTGGCCATCACTCAGCAGGTAACCCTTTTACTAAAAACGAATACCATACAAAACACTCAAAAGAAGTCCCGAATAACTAAAAATTTACATATTTTGCCCCAAACATATGTTATGACCCTTTATTTGAACTGATTGTCTTAATAATGTATGATTTCCTATCTAAATGCAAACGTGACATCGTTTGGGCTAAAAAATGGTATGTGCCACTCAATCTTGCATCATTTGGGCTAAAAAAATATATGTGCCACTCGATCTGACATCATTTGGGCTCAAAGAATAATTATGTGCCAGCTGTGCCTGGTTGGTCGTTGATAAAAAATAAGAACATGTTACATGAATGAGCGACGAAAAGCTATATAATCGATAGAATATAAAAACGAACGACACAATGCATAAAGGTAGGGCTAAGCCGTTGAAGAAGCAAGAAAACAATACTGGGGTATATACTATGACACTGACTACAGTTAAGGTGCATTTCGGCATTTCTCATCATTACAGCGCCTTAAGGCTGTCTTATGCAAACTGCCGGGTTTTTGTCTTCCTGTATATTGTATATAATAAACTTTTAATCACACTTTCAGAAAATGTAATTAGATTTTGTTAACAACCAACCCGCCATCAAGTACACCGTGTGGCATATTGCCAGTCTTTGAATCCAAATGAAATTGCACCCGTGGAGCAAGATATTTGCGCCAGACACGAGGTAAACCATATATTTACCCTCAGATAAGATTTAACCATCCTACACCAAAACTCATCAAGGATATATAGAGGATATCTAGTGTTTTTGGGTGGATATCGATTTTCTTTTTATTATACGCTTTTTATAAGAATCTGATAATTTCACTCGTTTTAACCTTGAATTGATGCATGAAAGTAAATAGCGCATTGAATCATTGATACGCGGAAGTGGTTTGATCGATAATCCGAACAGACAGCGTCTTGCAATCTGATTTAGCTGGCGGGTTTCTAGTCCAAACATGGCCTGAAAGCCCGTAATATAAGTTTTTGGTTTGGTACGTCCTTTGAAAGGACGTACCAAACCAAAAACTTATATTACGGACTTTCAGGCCATGTTTGGACTAGCGGGTTTCATACATCAATTCAAGGTAAATACATTCTGAATTATTGCTGGAAATGATCGGTATCCACTCAAAAACACTAGATTTACTTTTCATTATACGTTTTTAGAACAAATTGATCATTTCCAGTGATAATTTGACTCGTATTCACCTTGAAGTGATGCTTTGAAAGCTGCCATTTTGATTGATACCGTGAAAGTGAAAATTTCTATATCTTCACAGTGGGGGATACGATTTCTTTCTTTCCGCAATTTCTTTGACAATCTATCGTTTAGCGTATAATAAACTCTAGACTCAGTTGGGTTAAACATCAACCCAAATCAATTGAGTTGACTGAATATGAACCAAATGGGGCTTTTTAACCAAACTGATTTTAGAGTTTAATACAAGTCTCACTCGCGTGTATCACTCGAGACACCCGTATCTCAGAAGGTATGAGAATATTAACATGCTACTTTACAAGAAGAAATGACATGATAAATTTTAGTCAGAAAATGTCTCTAAAATGTGACATGGCCATAGTGTGCTGTTGCAGGCCGTTAGTGGCATCAAGGTGGAGACTGGGCTGAACATTTAACGTGCTGGGTATGGTAATCAACGGGAAGGGCGTCCAAAAAGGGAGGCCTGACAGCAACTATGCCCGTGTTGTATGACCCGTTATAGCCCGAATACAGAAAAAACGAAACTTCAAGTTACCACTACGAGAGACTTTTGGAGAGCCGAAGCCCAACCTTTCCGGTAAATGTACACATTCTTCTACCAGTACCTTCAATATGTGCCTGGTGCACCTTGTGTTCCACCCTCATCCCTTTTCGTGCACTTACGCACACACCTACGCACCAACGGACGCACGTGCACCAATACACGCCCGTCGCCAATTATCTTCATTAATTCGACTGTTTGTCTAAATTAGGTATTCATTTAATCGGTATAACAACTAGTTTGTGACTATTTATTGAAGGATGCCTTCAGATCACGACGCGTAATTCCAACCTTTCCGGTAAATATACACCTTCTTCCCCAGCATATCAGAACCTAGATTATGTGACTGCTGCACCATATATTTCCACCCCGCCACTTCTCTTACACGTACGTGCGCACCTACGAACGCACGCGCACCAATATATGTCCATCGCCACTTATCTTCATAACTCCTACTGTTGGTCTAAAATATATATCCGTTTACTCAGTATAAGAACTAGTTTGTGCCTATATCAAATTGGAATATTTTTAAATAGTGTCCAACGCACCACAATGTTTTTAGATCTAGAATCTTTGTTGCTAAGTGAGCCCACAGGGGTTAAATAACCTCGCAAGCTCGGGTAAAGAGCTCGAACTCTTGAAAGTATTATGGGTATTGATTTGGTAACGTGGACTCACGTTTTATTAACAGTATTAACAAAAATTGATCATGACAATAAATTGCATGGAATTGTATTAAACTGGCGACCAGAGTACAAGCGTACTCTGTGGGTACACTCCAGATGTTCTGTTGACAATATTAGGCATACCTTCGCAGGCCAATATTGTCAACAAGCAGTAAAATTGTACGATTTGTTGATAGGTGGAACAATAACATTCGGCAGTATTCCTGGGATGTTGGTGTTCGAACTGTCCAACAAATCATAACATGTACCTGGTGAGGCTCCCCGGATATTTGGGGATGCTGAGTTGCAAAATTGCACAAGTCACCAGAACATTCTGCCGGTTAAAGGACACTATTTTATAGCCGATATTCCATGGACTGCATGCAGACTAACCGACTGTCTGCATGGCAATAACAGAGTCCACAAAATGGCGACCGCCACGTCAAGGGACTTTCCCTAAATTCTCCAAAACTCCGGGAGAATTTGCTGACGGTCGTCACGTTCCCCAGGTATTGTATCAGAAATTTGGTGTATATAAGCACCACTCCTGACGAACACGAAACTTTCCACAAGAAGAACCCTGGATGCCGCCGCTGCTATTGAAGGTATGAACTTTGATGTTTGATACACTTTACATTTTATGCCAGAGACAACGACAGTTTAGTCACGAATCTGTTAGTGAAATTGATTTATTAAAATAGTAGATAATTTGAAACTGGTCTTCGTTCTGATGTACGCGACAAGTTCGTGAAGTTACTGAACCCAAAATCTAGAGCCTGTGTCTGATATCATCTGATAATGAATCACGAAACGCCACGGGCTGGTGGGACCTCACAGAACTGCCAGTAATCACAATGCTTGAAGTCAGAATTCACGATCACAGATCGATAGACTTACTTAAAATTCCGCAACAGACGTATATTTATATTGGTGCCGTGTATGCATATTTTGCAAAAATCAGTGACCATAACCAGTACTCGTAGGCAACGACGTACCAGTAGCCAGCGACTCAACTGAGCTCTCTCCAAGAGTTAACGTAACAACAACCGTACAGGTAGCAGATAGTGCGCAGTGGTGGAAGCAAATACGTGTTGAAACAAAAACACACAGTGGTGGAACAAAACGAGATCAAAAACGCGTAATAGTAATAGTGCGCGATAGTACGAATTAGTACTCACAAAAAAGTGTAAATTTACGGAAGGAGGAACATGGTGGAACAACTTTTTACAAACAGCCAGCAAAAACTGATCAAGATGTTGTTAAACTGGTCCGTGGGATGTTTATTGACATTGACATTAACAGTTAGCGAAAGCACCATAATCCGAAATAATGTCATCTTCGCAAAGGTAAAAGAAATTTATATGGTTAACAGTGAATGGACAACCATGTTCGTGGCGGAAGTGGCGCCATTTATCCACTACATGCAGAGGGTGGACATTAATGTACGCTTTGTGAATCAATTTTACCAGGAACTCGATGTAAATTTCAGAAAAATTTATGATGAACAAAATAGAAACACGACTGGAAATAGTACTTTTAATCTTGCGTTAAATTCGATATTAGTGGATATGTACCAAGAGGTCAGGTTTATAAATAATCATTTCGAACGAGTAAAAGGGGACCTAGACGACTATCGCAAGTTAGAAGGGGCATACATCCTCATCTCGAAATAAGCGAGGTTTAGCCAATTTCATAGGTGAAGGAATGAGTTTCCTATTGGACACAGCCACTGAATCTGATTTAAAAGGTATGAAAGACAATTTAAGACGTTTGTCTGTAAATCAGGCAATGATACAACATGTACAGAAACTAAATCTAAGCTTAATCAAATTAACGTATCATGCCGTACAAGAGAATAGAGAATTTATGGTAAATTTATCGCGAGTAGTATCGCTTTTGCGTGAACAAGTGGAATTTGTATTACAGGGGCTTGAAAATCGATTAACTCTTTTAGAGCATTTTGTACAGTCCTTTCATCAGCTGGAAACAGTGTTAAATCAAATTGAATTAATGTTAACTGGTAGAGTGCTGGAAGCCCATATTGGGGCTTTACTCTGAAGTATTGGTACCACAACTTAAAGGCTTCATATTTTGTGGATGTTGTTCATATCACCTTTGATTTGAAATTATTCATTCTGTTAGGATTTGCTTTGTTACAATTCATGGGAGAGTGCCTATTGGCACTCTCCCATAAATTGTAACAAGGCAAAGATAAGTGAACAAATTTTGATGACCAAAAATAATTCAGCACTCTACCAGTTAATAACAGCAGAAAATTATATGGATGATCTGCATGAGCAAATGAATGTGCTTGCAGATGAAAAACTATCATCCAGGATGGTCAATCCTACCTTATTGACTTCGGTATAAACGAGCATTCAGGGTAGACTTGACGAACATACCCAACTTCCGTTAAAACTTCAGAAGGAGTTATGGCAATATTATCATTTGTTAACAACTGCAGCAGTCTTTCTCAATGATAAACTAGTAATTCTAGTGAAAGTTCCGTTGATCGACACAAATTTCCAATTTGAAATTTTCAAAGTACAAGCCTTGCCCATTTCATTCATGAATATGAGTTGAAAAGCATCTCATACTGCAAATAAAATAGTAGCTATTCACCGACTTGAAGACGATACAATACTTGTGGACAAACAATGAACTCGTTATATCCCAGAGTTAAGTCATGACGAGTGTATAGATGAAAAGAAATTGTTCTGCCCATTGAGAGGATCAGTAAGAACGATACATACAACTTCTAGCAGCCTTTTAGCATTGTTCTTAAATATGAGATCTGAGATAAATAGATTATGTACAACCGATGTCAAATTAAATATGGACTTGCCTTTTGCGACACGTATTGAGATGGGACTTTGGTACATCACTCCTGACGTGCCACTGCGATTCTCAATTACGTGTCCAAGACGTAAGAATCCAAAACCACGTCGAATTATGCCCCCAATTGGTGTATTGGAATTGAATCATTTGTGTATCGCCACGAGTGGCCAACTATTGTTGAATAGTCATTTTCATCGCCGAGATAACATTACGTATCGTCTAGTTTCAAAGACCGTCTTGCCCAATTTCTCGTTGACTCAACGACAAGTTTGGTAACCTGTGTTCAACAAGGTGAACATAACAAACTTTGCAATCCCAAATCTATCAAACACCTAGAAGAATTGACAATGGATGACCTTCTAAATGAAATAGATAAAATGCATTTGACCCCGGTAGAACCATCTGAAATGCCAAAGTGGGCATATTTTGTGGGATGCATGTTTCTTATCTTGGGAATATACTTATTGGTAAGATGTGTTAGGGCACAAGGCCATATTAAGTTAGTAATATAATTTTACGTTATAAGAATAAACGAAATCGAAATTCTAATTTTTCTGCTGATGTATGTGGAATGTCTAATGTTGCATTTAATGACGGAGATGATCCTCTATATGCGAGTATGAGACTGCCAACAACCACTACACGACGGATAGCCACACCACCTTCAGATGAAATAGTGACAATTATGAAACAATTAGTGAAAGATCGAAAGACAAAGACAAAAGTGAGACAGGGCCAACCTCAAACGTCCTCGTCTCCATCTCAGCTATATCCATCAGTGAACTATGACGTAAACACTGGAGAAACACGTGCGAACTTAAGAACTCGAGACAATATTCTGACAACTGTTAATTTAACTCAAATAACAACTTAACGTTGAACAATCTTATTGTGTTTTCAGTGATTACAATGAGTGACTCAAGAAGTAGCGAAACAGTAGATACTGACGAAAGTGAAGCAATTGGAACAGAGTTTCATTGTATGGGTCAAACGGATAAGGGGGCAGAAAGCCAATGGAGTAATCGGGAAGAAATTTCTATCACTCCCTTTGTAGACACTATGTATCCATTATCTTGGGAATATGCTGCTTATGAATATAAGCACAATGGTGAACCTCCACCTGCCGTTTGCCCTCGAACTGGACGAAGACCCGCGGTTATAAATAATGTTGTTCAACCAAATACTTATGAACTGAGATATTTTCAAGTCCATCGTGCTTTCACATTCGGTGATCCTTTCGGATGTGTTTACTATGATTTTCAAAATATTGCAGTTACAACTGAAATTGAAAGAGATATGGTATATTGGTATGAATCTGCTTGTCCATACCACATTATGTTTAAAAGCCGCTCTCAAGTTTTGTGTATTCTAAATTGTCCAGATTTAGTACATGCAGGAAATGACTTTTCGAGACATTATCATAGCCACAGAATAACGGTGAACCGTTTGGTTCTTGACATATGGTCTGTAAGACGACACATAGAAAGGTTTAACCCGTGGAGAAGGTTTCTTAATTGGAGAACTCGACGACGAGCTCAATTTAGGTCCAACGGACTTCCGAGACATAACCAGTATTAAGTTTTGTACAAAGTTAACCATCCTGATTTTGATGGTGGTATTTTTAATTTTAGGACGGGACCTAATACCATTTACCGATCCTGCGTAGTGCCATCTCAAGTGCAAGAGATGTTAATAGAACAGTTACAGAACTTTGATGATGATATTGATATTGATATTGATATTTTATTTGCCAATACACTAAAATATAGCAATATATACATTATATTATATCTCACGTGACTTCCTTGAATTTTGACTGGCTGAAAGATGATACCCTATTTCGTGTAGTTTGCATCCACAGAACTGACCAGGCACAACGCCCAGGCACTACACGTTTTCTATTTTTAGCACACTACTATATCAGTTTTCTTTTCATACTGGGCGAATAAAACTGATCAGGCTAAATTTAAAAATCGATTCACACAGGCACAACATCCACAAACGACCCGGAAAGAAATCATTGTGGAAAAATGTATCGCTTTTCTATTGTTGAAGTCACATTTTCCGAGGCGTTCATTTTATTCCTTGAGAAGATGATCCATATCTCGTTTCGAAGAGAATGATCCATACCTGGGTACAACTTTCATGAGAACGCGTCCGGATATGAAAAATCGTTTGTTTCGCTTCTCATATTATTTCGCTATTCAATTGTATGTTTTGGGCAGTAAACGAATAAATAATGGAATTCATTTGAATCTTCGGCGTTTGGTATCCCGTACTGACTCATTCGGTAATGTATATGTGTGACAAATGTGTGGAAATTATCAAACTGCGTTGTCAAATTTCGAAAATTTTAGCTTTCATTCGCGAGTTGCGCGATTCTAGAATACACAGTTCCGTTTGGGGGAAATGTTTTGTTTACCCTTGCCGACCGATTCAAAATCTGTCTTCTTCTCATATCAATAATCCAAGTTAGCCGTGTTTTGGAAGAAGAAAATGTTTCTTAAAAACTACATGGTATTTTTTCTCTATAACGCTGGTTGGTAGGGCTGCTACCTTGGTAATAGATTAACAAATCGGACAGGTGTTTTTCTTGATGGGTGTTCGATATAATATAAGGATTAGTGCGTGTCTTGTCGTTGACTACGCCCATATAGTGCCCAGTGAGGTGGTGTAGTTCCCTCCGCTTCGCGGCGGGAACTACACCACCTCACTGGGCACTATATGGGCGTAGTCAACTCCAAGCCATGCACTATTCCTTAAATAGTACATGTAATAAAAATATTGAATTTCAACAAGAAATATTTAAGGAATGATCGTTTCTTTCTATTTCTTGAGTTATGAACCCCAAAAAACAAAGTCCAAACTGTGTAAATGGGCTACGTTTATAATTAAACGTTCGCGACCCAAATAAATAAATAGTGTTAGTCGTCCTCTACTTCAGCGAACAAACACTTAAAAACTAAAACTGGTAGACATATTATTTTTCTGGCATAAAATAGGGCGCATATTATTGAAATGCAGGTAGCAATTGACACACTTTCCAAGTCAAATGCACTTATGTCATTAAATTTTTTATTGGCCAATGAATTACGTAATGCAAAGAAAACGTCATAAGCCACGCCTCCCTCAAATTTCATTCAACTGTTCACTTCACGTAAAAGTTACGTTCCGTGGTAGGTGGAAGTAGGCCATCAGTATTACATTGTATTTTGGTTTTGACCGTTTCCCGAGAACTGAAAAACACAGTTTGTAAAAGTGGAGTTAGATATAAAGCCAGATGACATGAAATTAGTTGAATTCAATGTCAAAATTGCCGTATTCGTCGTGACCAGCCATTGTTTACAATCGATTTGGGTAAAACGATGAACGCAGACGATCACCCAGTGTGCGTAAAAATTGAAATGTCAAATAAATACAGTTTGAAGAAAAAGAAAAATTGACCCACCACGGTCATTTAAATATTTTATAAATAATTTCATGGTGATAAATTAGTAATATAAATTTATTTTTATTTTTCACATTTAGAACGTGCCAGTGTTCTAACTTCTACTGATTTGACACCATGTTGCAACTCCGAAGAATGATATTTTAGGGGCGTGGCTACAGGTGGACCTAATTGTGTTTTTGCGGTTCATTGAGTTATGAAAAGAAAAAAAACAGAATAGTGTAAGCCAATGGTTTTATCTGAAAACGCATGAACCGAAAAAAGTTTAATTATTGCATGTTGTACATTACATTACAAACAACTTCCAATTAATTGTTGCATTGTGTACTGGCAGGGGAAGGCATAGCCAGATTGGCTGTCTTCCTGCCTTTCCCTTAGAAAGAAGAAAAAGAAAGAGAAAGAAAGATCAACAGAAAGAGAAAGAGGTGGATATTACACTTCAACATTTGAGAATTCCTGTTACTGTGTCTTCAATAGGTCTCATACAGCGTGCGCGCAAAGTGTCGCTGATCGCCAGCGCCAGCCAGCGAAATGTCGCTCTCTTAATTCTGCTGACACCATTCCTCCCGTTATCATGGAAATAGTACAAGATTGAGAAGATCTATGAAATGGTTGGTGGGAGCTGAAAGAGAGGCGACATGGACGAGAAAACCTTTGAATAAATGACGTCTCAGTTATGGTTTTTGATTAGTTGATATTATTCTTATTTTGAGTATATTGTGTTTATTATAATTTAACCCTTTACCTAACACGAGAAGCAGACGACCCTTGCAAACAAAATTCTTGAATAACTAATTTTTTTCTTTTTTTGTCTCAAAAACATAGATTATGACCCCTCTTTGGAACGAGCTCGTCGAGCTCGTTCCAAAGAGGCGTCATAACCTATGTTTTTGAGACAAAAAATGAAAAAATAATGAAAATGAATTGTCGATTTTTGTAAATAACGCTGGCCGGTTTTGCCGTTACGTTGGGTAAAGGGTTAACATGGCAGAAGCAGAAAATAACGGTGATGTAGTATTCGCCCGAGCAAGAAGGGCACGTCGATTATATACTATTCAGGGAACAATGGCTACCGACCTCTTGGGTAGTTTAACCAAAGCAGAGGTCGAAGAAATGTTAGGACATAGACTCTGCGATGCCAGAGTTTTTCTGCCCCCACTACATGTGTAACATACGTGTGTCCCGGGTGAGATAGCAGGGAGAGACAGATGTATCCCACCCCACCCACGTGACGTTATACATTTATAACGTTATTATGACGTTATGCGTATCGTATCAGTTTCTTGCTACCAACTAATTCATATTGACGTCATCGGAATGCAGTGTGATCAAAGTTCAATGCTCTAAAACCTTTCAACCCTCAAGCTGCCACCGTTCCTAATCGATTTCGTGGTATATACCTTTGGTATATATACATAACTTGTGCATGCTCTTACCGATGGTGTCATCAGTTTCTCAAAACATCGAATACAAAATGAGTTGATTGAATCAGCACGTGACTCCCGATTACCTCTAGCTAACGTAATTGCTGCATGTTGGAGGGGGGGGGGGGAGAAAAATCATCCTCGATGAATTTGAAGGTGGGAGTGGGGAAATCTCACCCCCGGGGCAAGATGTTTGAACCAGACCCTCGGCAAGCCTGGGGTCTGGTTCAAATATCTTGCCCCTCGGGTGAGATTTCCCCATCCCTCCTCCAGACTCATCGGGGATCATAATTATTCCGAACAATTAGTCTTTGGCTATAGACGTCTATTGTGTGGCGAATCCATCCCCGAAAAAGTAAGATGGCCCCTGGAGCACAGAGTGTACCAACGACATAATCCGTACATGAGTAGGAAACATATAATAGGGAGACATCAAATATTTAGCATTAAGGTACAATCAATGCTACAATGAGATGTTTTTCTTAGCCACATTGGGAACATCAAGAATACATCAACGAGCAGAAAAAGCTGCTTTCGAGGGCGTGCCGACGTGCACATTATTATATAAATGGCAATATCCCTGTTGGACGGGACGAGAATATGTGAATCCTCGTTTCCAACTTACACTAATTCCTGGAATAGATAGTTGGTGGTTTCGAAGACAGTTTCGAGAATTCGGGAGTGTCCTCGATGGGGAGGATGAAATTAGTAGCCAATGTGAATAGCCATTGTGAAACATTTCTCTTAAGAGTTCCTTCATAGTCTGTTTGGTGACATCCTGAAGACTGTGGGGAAAACCCAATAGAAATAGAGTAGTGTGCGGTTGTCTTTTTGGCTGTAACAATTACTGAACTACTTTCAGTAAAAATTCTTAATTTGTCAAAAACGTTTACAGAGTTCAAAACGTGTGGAAATCCGGCAGGGTTTAGATAAGTACTCACCGGAGACCCCACAGAAGACAACCTCAAAACTAGTACGTGTGGCTTGACTGTCAAGGAAGGTACTAGAGGCACACATACCCAAGGGAGCGGAAGAATAGCAAGAAGGAAGGAAGAAAAAGAATTGGAGAGGAGAGGGTAATTTTATTTTATATATCGGTATATATCATTTAAGGTTATTAGTAGTATTCGTATAATCGTTTTAAGTATTTTATTTCTAATAGTTCACTTAACCTTTTACCCAACGCAGACGATATCAGAATTTATTATTTCAAATATCATTTTTTGAAATTTTATAAAAAATTTCAACAAAACCATATCATGTGACCCCTCGTTGGAACGAGCTCGTCGAATTTGCATATTACGCGGGCCGATGCAGGCGATTCGTTGGGTTAAGGGTTAAATTAGAGTTCGAAGAAAATTGACAAAATGGCATCGGTACCCTCTTTGGTTGAATTTGATAATTTTGAAGAGGAACAACTCCATTATTTCACCCAAAAGGAAAATATGAGCCTACCGTATTACTACAAACGGGCTACATGGAATAGTTAGTCCGGTACTGGGATGTAATATACTTCAATGAAGCTTTGTTAGAACCTGAGGTCCGAAGACATGAAGTATATCTCAGAAGTTTGGTTAAGGAAAATAATATCCGTGTTTTTCCCCATTTAGTAGTGACGCAGCCCCATAAGCACCTGCGTGACGCTACTACTGCCGAGAGTATATGGGCAACCGGTACGACCACCCCAGGGGTACTTACCGATTTCCCAGAAGAGGTGTTAAGGTATTGGAATGACCCGTCCTGGAACGGTCGTTACTACTTTCTTACGAACAGTATGAAGAACGGTACGGTTTGTTTCCGACCGTTTCGTAGTATTGAATTAAATGTAATACAAAAATTTAGTGTGACACCTGTAGTAGACACCGTGGAGTTGAGTTCTGAAAATTGGAAAGTTCAAGAAACATTGGAGTGGTAGAGAGCTCAACCCCAATACGTACTACTTCACAAAGCTCTCGAGGACCACCAAATTCGTGTACGTAGAAAATCATTCGAACACAGTACGCATGGTTTTACCGGACATTGTATTTGTCTCGAGGACATTGTGTGTGTGTGTGTGTGGGAGGGGGGGGGGTGCTTTTCAATGTCCTCGTTGTCGTATTAAAGTCCACCACGTCTGCAGACAGACGTGGGTCGACATGGCAGAGCACCGTCGAAAACATCTCCAGCATGTCGTATGAATGTGAAGTGGGGGAACGCTTGACACCCCACGAGTTCGACTTTGTGCCATTATAAATCTACTCTTGTGTAAGTAGTCTATGTTCCTCGGTACCGATGCTAGAGATTATTTGTTTATTGGGGTAAAGAATCCTGGTCGGGATAAATCGTGGTTATCTACAAGAGTATTGAAATTCATATGAGATATTGGAGAATATATGATTTGTGAGCGGCATCCTTTCCTTGTCCTTCGGACGTATATTCCATTAACCCTGTGTTGTGTCTTCGCAAATCGTTTTCCTTTCTGAGTGATCAATTCCCTGTGGGTTTTGATCCTCGGTTAGGGAGGAATGTTGCGAAGTGAGCCCACATGGGTTAAATAAGCTCGCAAGCTCGGGTAAAGAGCTCGAATTCTTGAATGTATTATGGGGATTGATTTGGTAACGTGGACTCACGTTTTATTAACAGTATTAACAGAAATTGAACATGACAATAAATTACAAGGAATTGTATCAAATTGGCGACCAGAGTACAAGGGCACTCTGTGGGTACACGCCAGATGTTCTGTTGGCAATATTAGGCATACCTTTGCAGGCCAATATTGTCAACAAGCAGTAAAATTGTAGGATTTGTTGATAGATGGAACAATAACATTCGGCAGCATTCCTGGGATGTTGGTGTTCGAACTGTCCAACAAACCATAACATGTACCTGGTGAGGCTCCCCGGATATTTGGGGATGCTGAGTTGCAAAATTGCACAAGTCACCAAGACATTCTGCTGGTTATTTTATAGCCGATATTCCATGGACTGCATGCAGACTAACCGACAGTCTGCATGACAGTAATAGAGTCCACAAAATAGGGACTTTCCCTAAATTCTCCAAAACTCAGGGAGAATTTGCTGACGGTCGTCACGTACCCCAGGTATTGCATTAGAAATTTGGTGTATATAAGCATCAATTTAGGACTGTTTAGACAAGTTGTCTCTGGGCTCCTGACGAACACGAAACTTTCCACAAGAAGAACCCTGGATGCCGCCACTGCTATTGACGGTATGAACTTTGATGTTTGTTACACTTTACATCTTATGCCAGAGACAACGACAGTTTAGTCGCGAATCTGTTAATGAAATTGATTTATTAAAATAGTAGATAATTTGAAACTGGTCTTCGTTCTGATGTACACGACAAGTTCGTAAAGTTACTGAACCCAGAATCTGGAGCCAGTGCCTGATATCATCTGGTAAGTAATCACGAAACGCCACGGGCTGGTGGGACCTCACGGGAACTGCCAGTAATCACAACGCTTGAAGTCAGAATTTACGATCACAGATCGATAGACTTACTCAAAATTTTCCCAGGGAAAGGCCCCCGGACCCCGCCAACGAGAAGGAGATACCACATCTGGTGCTCTCCCCCGCCTCGCCACTGCGCGACTCGAATCATGCTACTGTCAGCACAATGGGCGCCCCTTTTGCATGGATCTCCGCCTTGATACCCCTCTCCCAATATTTTTACCTTCTCACGTCCCTGTCCTTGTTCTATTAGTATGAGCGTTAAATACACTTGTCGTAATTATCTTTTACAACATGTGCGAGGGGGAGGGGAGGTATTTATTTTTTGTTTTGGGGCTGAGGCTATAGTCGTGTTTTGAGTGCCGTGTGTCGAAAAAGTGTTCCACATACGGTGTGGGGGAGGGGCGGGGGGGGGGGGGCAGCGAGTTTATTACGCTATAGTTGTTTCATTTGTTTGTGTGAATTCTATCTCATTTTCTGTGTTTATTGGTATGAGAGTTATATGCGCTTTTCGTAATTATCGTTGACAACATGTGCGAGGGAAGGGGCGGTATTTCACGGGCATGGTTGGGATGCATGGGGGTAGGGGTGGGTAGGTGTTTTTCCCATGTATTACATCCAGAATATTGAAAACACCCGCGAGATATATAAACTGTTTTGGTGGTGGAGCTATATGTTTCATGTCATCAGAGTCACGTGATTTTATCTCGAGATAACGAGATGTTTTCTCGTTATAACGAGATTTTTTCTCGTTATAACGAGATCTTTTCTCGTTATAACGAGATACTATCTCGTTATAACGAGATCTTTTCTCGTTATAACGAGATCTTTTCTCGTTATAACGAGATACTTTCTCGTTATAACGAGATGTTTTCTCGTTATAACGAGATGTTTTCTCGTTATAACGAGATAGTATGTCGTTATAACGAGATGTTTTCTCGTTATAACGAGATCGTATCTCGTTATAACGAGATCATATCTCGTTATGACGAGATAAAAATAAATATTTGAGTGTCCTAAATCAGCCACCGTACTTACTTAAAATTCCGCAACATCTTCAAAAAGTTGCACAGCTGACCCCATCAACTCGGTTCCTTAAAATGTTTACGTAAAGACAGTCTTCTTTTGGTGAGCAGATGAACGTCAATCGAAAAGGGGTATCGGTAATAATTTAAATCTTTGAACCCTTCTCATATCTTCCATGTCAGTTCAATGGCATCAGCTGGAAGAATTCATACTCGTTATTTGAGAGCTAACCAATTAATATTTTCTACGTGCAACCTTGGGGTTGCACGTTGAAAATATTGATTGGTCTACCAGATAAACTCATAGAGCCTGCTTTATGAATTCGGGCCGTAACAGGATCCTGGACCAGAAAAGTGGTCTTTCAGATTAAAGGGTTAATCCCATAGCTCAACAGACTTGCATGATTAAATGTATGCTGACCACCAATATAAATCTAAAATCAATTATTGCAGAATGTGTTGAGTTCACAATAACATTCAGGAACACAGTCTTCACGGGTAAGAATATAATTAACTTATTCTGCACTGAGTCTGTAAACCCTTGAACACCACATCTATAATCCGAACAGCGCTTGTCAAAAATTTTCCATTCAAATATTATCATATTTTTTTGTTTCCAAAACATGGCTTAATAATAATGCTTTGACTATCCGCTGAGAGATCGTCGTGCTATTTTTGGAAATAGACGAGCTCATTCCAATTATTAGCCATATGCTTGGTTTCTAGAGGCAAAAATGAATTTGCTTTTGTTAATGTGGAAATATTTTTGTAGGTATTGTCTACCAGCAAGCCCTCAGACCACCAGTCAAATTCTGTAAGGATTCTGACGTTGTTGTGACCGTTTTTACGCACTTTTTCGTACAGTTTGCACGCAATCTACCGTTGGTTTAATGTGATGTTCACTTAATCAAACGGATATACAGATATTCTTTCGTACTCCAGTTATATATATTCGTATACAATGTACAATACGTATTTAATTTGCCTTTAAAACATCAATATATTGACATGGTTTGTGGAACTACGCAGCGTAATATAAGTTACATGATGTGCAGCTAGCTGGCTGACACATTTCCATACAAGGTGATGAGAGTTCATATCAGGTGATTCGAAGCCGAATCTGACGTGAACACTCAGTGAGCCTTCTATGGAAATGCATCAGCCAGCTACACGCCATGTAACATATTTATTATGTTTTCAATTCCATGTAAATCAAGGGATTAATAAATTTTCATAAGAAACAAAGAACGACCGGACGATTATTTTTTAGAAACCTTTGTTGACAGCACTGCGCAGAATCATCAACAGTAACTGGCACCGATACGTATGCACTATGACCGTAAACAATCGTCGTTGTTCGAAGGGCGACATTTGTTTACAAATAAAACGTACCGCTACAAGTGTATCTGAAATACCCTTACCCCTTTACCCAACGCAGACGATATCAAAATTTATTATTTTAATTATCATTTTTTAAATTTTTTCAAAAAATTTCAACAAAACCATATCATGTGACCCCTCGTTGGAACGAGCTCGTTCCAACTAGGGGTCACATGATATGATTTTGTTGAAATTGTTTGAAAAATAATATTTTTTCAACTGCTCAATTTGCATATTACGCGGGCGGATGCGGTCGGTTCGTTGGGTAAAGGGTTACATACATTTACTGTTATTACCACCCGAAAAGGGTTAACACAGCGCTTTTAAATGTTCAAAAAATTACTTTTAATCAGTTGAGTGAACTGTAAAGAAATTGTTTGCTTCAGCATAAAAATCGATAGAGTAAAAACAAAGAGCTTTGGGAACCACAAAATAATAATTTCTGTTCACTTCTGAAATATTAATGATTTAAATCAATAGATACGGTACGCTGAAAATATGTTTGGTGCTTAAATTCTCTTATTTTGTCTTAATTCAAATTTTGAAAACTCGAAGCGAGTGGAAATGTAATGGCGGCTACTCAACCGATATCAAATATTATCTATTGACTAAAGTGAATTTTTTGATTTGATTGGTTGATAGATACGTGGTATGAGACCATATTCATTGAAACTCACGATACGTCTGCCCAGCCACTGACAAATTTCCCATACCCAGTGGAAGCCTCGTCCCGAAATCTACAAATTGTCCATACCCCGTAGAAGACGCGTTCATCGAAATCAATTTACCGATAACTGGAAAAAAGAAAAAAAGAAATTCAATAATTTTTTTTTACTAGTCATATCGGCATATTTTCACAAAAAACTCTTTTGCACAAAAATTCCACAGAAACCTGTACGGCTCAACAATAGAATATAAAAGATCTCATGCTGTGTGTGTTCACACATGAAATAGATTGCACTTCTAAAACTGAAAGTCAATAGATAAATTCGTTACCCCGTGTCTGATCACGTGGTACGGGTTTTTATCTACCCGAAGTCAGCCGTATCCAATTCGGCTTCGGCCGAATGGGATACGGCTGGCTTTGGGTAGGTAAAAACCCGTACCACGTGATCAGACACGGGGTAACTAATAATATCAGGTTAGTTACCTGATACGGGGGGAACCGCTAAGTGGTATTCCATCGTTCTGATTGGACAAACTAACTTTGAGGCCTAATAATCATCAAACTACTGCTGTAATGAGTCTCCATGCATAATTATTTTCAAAACAGACATGTCTAATAGTATTAATGAAGTCATTAACAATTCGGTCCAATCAAATCTCGATTGAGAAACATTTCTTGCTTTGATTCAAATAAAATTATTATTTTAGGTTAAATCGTCTCACGGGGAAATTTCAGTTGGTCGAAAAAGCGAACCATTGGTTCGCTTTTCCGACCAACTGAAATATTCCAGATGAGTGAATCTGAACATTGGCGATGGACTATTTAAGACTAGCCTGGTTCCATGCCATAACATTCCTTTCAGGATTTGACTGGTGGCTTGCGCGCTTGGTCTACGCCGCGTTACGTGAATGGTTAATATGCTCTAACCAGACTGATACTCCATTCAAAGACATTAACCCCTTTACCCAACGTAACGGCCAAACCCGGCCAGCGCTGTTCACAAAAATCGCCTATTACACCACTCAAAGACATTAAATGACGCATTAACCGTAGCAAACTGATATAATTACACACAAAGAGTCATTTATTTACATCTCTGGAAGATATTAGTTCATGGATTTTGAAAACTTCTACACAATTGAACAATGTTTTATTAGTTAACTAGAATGACTCCGAACTAGAAAATTCACTGTGAAACAAATTGGACGCAAATAAATATCACTCGGTGAACGTAACTTCGCATATTGGACGTTTTAAGCTTTTCGTGCGTAAAATTGAATTAATCAAGAGGCGGTAATTTCGAAAGAATTACTTTGGTAAACACGGTTCTTCCAATAATGGCTTTAATTACCGTATAATTTCAAACATTCGCATTCGGGTTATATTTCATAATGGACTTGAAACACATAAATCAGTTTGTATATGTTGTGGAGAAACACAAAAAGCCTTGTAAATCAACGTGGCGTGATTGCAATATTCACAATAAATTAAAACTAAGGAATATAATGTTATATGTAAAAAAAAGTCTTCTGCAACTTTCTAATTTATCAGAACCAGTAAAAAAAGTGGAACATGGGTCTTGCAGTAACCAATTAAGTTGTCAAAACAAATTTAGAACCAGACACTCTGGAGGAATGCAGAGCATGCATGCTTAATATCATATCTCAAAAGAATAAAAAAGTACCCGGCCATTCTTCTTCTAAAAAAGGATATGCATGCGCACGCTCAAGCTATTGTGTGTGTGCATGATCTCCGTGGTCGTAAGCTGATGCTGCAATAAGTCAGGTAGTTACCACGGAAGGGGGCGCGGTGCCGTTGCAGTAACCGGTTCTAGTCAGATCACCGAAGTTAAGCAACGTGGAGCGCGGTTAGTAGTTGGATGGGTGACCATTTCAGCGACTAATTTGTGCTCCCGCGTTGTGTCCTCGGGCAAGGCACTTAAGCCCGATTGCCTACATGGGGGCACGATGACGCTGTGTACTAAGGCGTACTGCACGTCGATGGTGCACATGTCTTCAACCAATCTAACCCTATCTGTGCCGCGGTGCAGAGTTCAGAGTTACGACGTTGGAGAGCTGGCAGCTGCTCGTCGTTGCTCGGTGGTTCTCTCCAGGTACTCCGGCTTCCTCCACCCGCAAAACTGTCACCGACATGATATGACCCTGGCTGTTAATGTTTCGTGAAACCCTAATAAAAAAAAAAAGAAAAAAAAAGTTACCACGGAAAAACGAATTACAATACACATTTGTATTGTTGCCAAAGGTCCTCTCACTTCACGAACATCGTTTATTTTTATAGATATATGAACCGTCAGAATGACTCATTGCGGTGCGAATTTAATTTTAACCCTTTGAACCACATCGGCCTCTTTTCCGGCCAGGAACATGATACGTCATACCGTCATTATATAGGATGGCTGTTCAGTAAATATTGTGGGTTGGACCAATCAGTATTTTCAACGTGCAGCCCAAGCCCAAGGCTGCACGTTGAAAATACTGATTGGTCCACCCCTAATAATGAATATGGATTCTTCTAATTGCTGCCATTGAACTGGGTTAAGGGGTGTTTGAGAAGATGAAGATGCATCGTGAAGAAGTATTTGACAAGAGTAAAGCTTCCTACTGTCAGTTTAAATTGTTTTGTTTGGTTCTTTTCGACCGAAGAAAGCGCACATTCTTACGATTTGAGAACGTTGCGCACATTCTATGTCGAGTAAAATATTGATAGAACGGGCATAGCTAGGGGGCGCGGTGGCTCAGTTGGTAGAGGTGCAGACTGCGAGCCGAGAGGTCCTCGGTTCGAATCCCACCTGTGGAAACCGCGTTGTGTCCTTGGCAAGACACTCCACCCCCATTGCTCACGTGGGGGCACGGTGACGCTGTGTACTAAGGCGTACTGCACGTCGATGGTGCACCTGTCTTCAACCAATGCTAACCCTGCTTGTGTGGAGTTGGTATGTTGGGGAGCTGACAGTTGCACGCCGTTGCTCGGTGGTTCTCTCCGGGTACTCCGGCTTCCTCCACCCGTAAGACTGTCACGGTCATGGTTAGCCATTGTGCAGAAATATGTGACCTTAAACACCAATAAATAAATAAATGGGCTTAGCTAAGACACAGAGATTTTGAAAAGCGCCCCACCAAAAAACCCCATTAATTTTGAAGCAGATGCAGTCAAAAAATGTTGAAATCTTCAGTTGTTTTCTTTGGATCTAATGAAGCACCCCCTGTTTTTTCGCAGTGGTGTTAATAGAAACTGTCATTACTTTCATGCTATCTTTCAGATGGCCAAAAGTGATTATTTGCGGAAAGAATGGTCTTTTGACAAATGAAAGACAACTCAATGATGAAAAAATGCAGTATTTTAACGGCGTTAATTACACAAATCTGTCACTAATGTTGATGGAAAAATGTTCTCTCGACAAGTATGGTGCTGGAACGGTCCATGATGAAACAATGTCGGTAATGCCACGTTCCCGGATGACAGCCTGAACCCTCCTCCTAATGCTACAAGTGAGCCTTCTGATGCGGTCCAGGGGCAACTGCAGCCACCCCTCAAACAATGCAGCTTCCAGATCGGCTAAATTCTATACAGGCGGATCCCTTGCTTGCACACGACGCCCAAGAAAGTCCCAGATATGTACTAAGGGATTCAAGTCGGGTCTCATTGCAGGCCAAGGTAGTGCTGAGATAGCGTTGTTCTGGAGGAATGCTCTCACAGCATGGGAACGATTTGGCCTTGCATTGTCGTCCATGAATACAGGGCGAGTAGCCAACGGATGGTTGTCAAAATGAGGTTCGACAACCGGATTGAGAATGTCCCGGATGTATTGAGGACCATTGAGATTCCCACGTACAGTCACCATATCAAGTTTACAATCATGAGAGAGGCATTTCCCGATCACAACTGATCCCCCCCCCCACCATAAGAAGCAGTAGGTCGGATGTTCCTAGGCGCGTAAGCAGTATTCCCATGCCTCCACACTCTCATGCGACCATTTGTGACGTGAAGCAGGAACCTACTCTCCTCTGACAATGCACTCTCCTCCACGTTCTGGGTTGCCAATGTTGTTGTGCCATACACCACTCCAATCGCCGTCGTTGATGCTGATCGGACAGTGATGGGCGATTGATGACCCTTCTGGACCTCATACCCAGTGCTTTGAGACGGTTTCGGACTGTTCTGTTGCACGAGCACCTAACGAGGCGTGCTAGACTCCGATCTTCACGAGGTGAGGTCTTTTGGGGTTGTCAATGCATTGGTCGGGCTTAACATCGTTGGTTTGTTGATGTTTTCGGACAAGTCTGCTGATGACAGAATGACTATTGCCAAGTTGCCTTCCAATAGGTTTGAATGACACGTCTGTTGAATGCATGCCAACGATTTGCCATCTTAGTGCCTCTAACAGTCTCCTCCTTGACATGTCAACATTTATTGATAAAAGAAGTGATAAATGTTCTTGTTGAATACCCAGAGATTGCATGTGGATGATAGAGGTTTTTGTGACATTCGTGGGAAACATACTTCACATGAACGATGGGATGTGTTTGGGGTACGCAATCAACCAGAAACATCATGTTTTACGAGATGAAATGTACTACAAGATATAGCAACCATTAAAACATAATAATAAGTAACAGCACCTTCACTGTCATGAAACATTTCAGGGGGTGCTTAATTAAGTTCCAGGTATATATATATGAAGTTCCTTGTGTACAAGATATATGCCATGGATTTTTATAGCCTACTTTGTCAGTATTCATAACTCTGGTTGAAAATCTGTCCCAACTCGACAGTAAGGCTAGACTAGGTAATATTGGCAGCTGTTGGGAAAAATGGAAAACAAATGGAGTCTCGAACTGAATGAAAACAAGAGTAAGGTTATAATGGTGGGCCGTAAAATGGAGTCTACTCGAACGTGGGGAGTAGCGAACAGCAAACTGCTTAAGTGTGGGAGAGACAGGCTACTACGAGTAACTGACGGGGGTGGGGGGGGGGGGGGGTGGGGGGGGGGGGGGGAGTCAATATAACCATAACAGGAAGAGGTATCTACCGAACCACACGAATAAACTAAAGGTAATGTGTAAGCGGGATCTTAATCAGCTGGAACCTTTTTAGGGAAGAATAGCTTGAATAAACATTTTTTGTGAGGCAAACCATTTTGGGAATGGTGGGTGTATCAAGTATAACACGTGGCAGGAAAGCGATATCACTAAATATCAAACGGCTATAAAGATATTAGAAACCCCGCAGAACGATGCAGGTAGGTAAATAGCAAGATCAAGGAATGCCACAGAACTGGAAGCAGTCAGTGAGTGAGCTTGGGTGCAGAGGCGGACTGGCCATATGGTCACGGTGAGCCCCTTATTGGGGGTTCCCGTGCGGCCGCAAAATTGATGCAGCCCAACACATGTTGATGCATGAAATTTTGTGAAAATGATCAGCAGGAGAAATGGATCTGATCGCATAGACGGTATACCGAAATGCTCTCTATGTGGACTGCCATTGGCAGTCCACATAAAGACATTTCGATATACCAGCAGTCTGTTCTGCACTTGACCGCCCAGATGCAAGGAAACAGCGTTCTGTCAGTTTGAAAAATCAAAATTTTCTTCCATTGGGTTGAACTATGGTCAGTTCGATGGGTCCACCCCCTCCCCCGGTGCAACCATTTTTTCTTCGAATAAGTGACGAAGATGACATACATATGCCATCGAAATGTCCTCTATGTGGTCTGCAATTGATCGCTCAGATGCAGAGAAGCAGTGTTCTTTGAGTTCGAAAAATCAAAATTTTCTCCGCACCAAGAACATACGCGTGTCCCGGGTGAGACAGCAGGGTGGGATATTTCTATCCCACCCACCCCACGTGGCATACTCATTTGCATATTTTATTAGGTCGCCGGAACTATTTCATCATCGTCTGCTCAAAAAAACGCTTCTTAAATTGTGTTCGTTTATTACCTATTTGTCTGTTCCTTGTTGATATAGACTAAATATTTAATTATTATTCAAATATTAAACTTGATTTGTTTCAACCCCATGTTTCTCTGCAGATTTAATAATATCACTGCGCGAATTTATCGATCGATCAATAATCTCACAATGCCCTTTACATTAGAGTTTGATACGCGCAAATCCATTAACCCCTTAACGGACAGTGTTACAAATCAATTTTTTAGTATATACCTATGGTATATACTTAACTTTTGTACGATCTCTCCGATGAAATTGTTCGTTTTTCGAAAGGACTACGACTTGATAAATTGGGTATGTCAGCACGTGACCGCCAGTTATCTATAATGACGTAATCCTCGTGTGTGGGGAGAAAAATCATCCTCGATGAGTTTGAAGGTGGGAATGGGGAAATCTCAACCTTGGGGCAAGATATTTGAGCAAGACCCTCAGCAAGCCTCGGGCCTGGTTCAAATATCTTGCCCCTCGGGTGAGATTTCCCCATCCCACCTCCAGACTCATCGGGGATCATAATATTCTCCCACTACTAAGGTACTGAGACATATATAAAGTCGTGTGACACAGCTGGGAGAGATATGCCTGTATCATCCCACCCACGTGACAGCTATCTCACCCCCACCCACGTGACCAACCTATATTGGCTTATTAGCATATTTAATGAGCTCAGGACTATTCAATCATCGCACGTTCTTCTATAAAACAAACAACATGGTGTCACGTTTCGGAAATATTAGCAGACGAACGTTTGTCGAAGAAAATAGAAATAAAAACACAGACCACAAAACCAAAGGACACTTGATTTTTTTATATGAATTTTTGGAGGAACACCATTATGAGTGGAGCGAGTTGCACGAAAGTCCCGTCGAAAAGTTATGCGACTATATTGCAGAATTCATAATATGACGTCATCGGAATGTGTCAATGTTCATTTCGCAACAAACCTTTAACCTCTGATTGCCGGCGTTTGGATTGAATTCTGTGGTATATACCTGTGGTGTGGTACAGAACATTCGTACGCTCTATCCAATAAACACATTTTTTTTAGAAATGGACCACAAAATTGTTCGATACAGCTGCGCGTGGCCTTGAACTACTTTTGATGACGTCAGACTGTTTTGGTGAGGGAGAAAAATATCCCTGATGGGGGCGGGTATGAGATGGATCTCGCCCTCAGGACAAAATATTTGGTCCAGACACTCGGCAAGCCTCGTTTCTGGCCCAAATATCTTCCCCTCGGGTGAGATTTTCCCATCTCACACACCCTGGATAATAATATTCTACAAAATCGTAAATGGTTTTGTTTCGTTAAATCGGTCTACAGTACGGAGAGAGTGTATTATCACTAAATCACCCGCAGAGTGGAGATTCCACCCAAGCAATAACTGCAAATTTGTTGCAAAGCATAACAAGCACAATCAAAGTTTCAGCCAATGGACTTCCGGGTTAAACCCGGAGGTCCATTGGCTGAAACATTGCTTGTGATTTTTGTCGATATGTACAAAATTGGAAAGTTATAGCTTGGGTGATAACTCCACTCCGTGGGTGATTTAGTTACAATCCACTCTCCACGTACTGTACATACCGTAACTCGTCATTTTGTCTGGCATGCTTCTAGTTTAATAAGAATGAATGACGTGCAATTTAAATTAATTTAGTCTGTATGTTATACGTTTAGATACGGTCACGATTAGCCATTGTGCATAAGTATGTGACCTTAAACACCAATAAACAAATAAATAATACGTTTAGATACTGTGTAGTTAGTTGTTAGTTCTCATTATCTAAATATTCCAACACAATGGTTGACGAAATATTTACAATCCAATGTTGTAAAAAGAGCGTTGTTGAAAAAAAAGCGTGACATTCCAATTTTCGAAATATCCAGCCTCTTTATTTGTAAATATAATTTTGGGGGGAGAAACGTGTTCTATCCGATATCTATGAAAGAAAATGCTAAGCCGATAAATTAATAAAACAGATAAATACGCATAAGCCATACACAGATTTTTATATTTTGGTTTAGAGAAATTTTGAATGCTGTTTTATTACACGCCTGTTCTATGAAATCCCCATCTATACCAACACTAAATCATGCGGAAAATGAAAATCCGGAACGGAAATCATTGACGGACAATTTTTAAATAAAAGCGAAATTTCACTGGAATTTTCTGCAAATCGTGCACCGCAAATATAATTTGAGTCACTAGGCACATAGGGCACATTGGAGCTCTGGAGCCGAAATAGTAACACGGGTTCCCTCTCGCAAATTTGGTTGGCGATAAAATGTGTTCTTTTTGTTGGTGGTTGTCAAATGAATTGTTGAGTGTCATTCCAATACTTGTTTTTATAAACGGGAAGGCGTGTGTAATAACACAGAACGATACGCGGGTGTGATGCGACCTCTCGTTTAACCTTCCGCGCTGGCACTCGTGCCATATCGATTAATCCATTCACACTGGCGTCGTTCTGTGTATTACCAGAATATTTTAATTCTAATATCGAGACAGTGGATTGGGCAAGTGTGGAAGTTAATGAAAAACCTATTCAATAGCGATCTCTGGCCTACAGTGAGAGACAAGACAGGTTAATAAGGCCATTACAGAGAGAGAGAGAGAGAGAGAGAGAGAGAGAGAGAGAGAGAGAGAGAGAGAGAGAGATAGAGGAGGGGGTGCGTGTTAAAGAGTCACTATTGTGGGAGTACCTTGATGTAACCTTTGGTGGTCCCTGCTGTTCCAGATGAGGTCAAGGTCCCTGCAAATTCGTAAACACGATGGCAAGTAGTGTCAAATAAGTAATTTGGGGAGTAACGGATACCCTGAAACACTTTCTGTTAGAATATGTCAAATATCAGTCCTTAACCCTTTACCTAACATGAAAAGCAGACGACCCTTGCCAACAAAATTCTTGAATAACTATTTTTTTTTTCATTTTGTGTCTCAAAAACATAGGTTATGACCCCTCATGGGGACATGATCGTCGAGCTCGTTCCAAAGAGGGGTCATAAACTATGATTTTGAGACAAAAAATGAAAAAAATATTGAAAATTAATTGGCGAATAACGCTGGCCGATTTTTTTCCGTTACGTTGGATAAAGGGTTAAAAATAAAATTCACCGAGAGAATAATCGTGAGGTGGGAATGAGGTACGGGATATCATCAAAGAGTTCATTTCTGTATATTGGGGGGGGGAGCAGAGTGGGGAGGGCGTGGCATTTGGAAGCCCAGATGTAATGAAAGCCTTCTCATATGAGAACGGCGACATTATTACAAAATGATTTATTTTCTGTTATCGACTGATACCGTGACAGACAGTGACCCAATATTTTGACTGGAATACTTCCAGTAATATATAAAAACACGCGAAGAGTTATGGTTTCAGTAAACATCAGACGGCATAATTATAAGGATTAGTTTGTCCCCCACTTGGATAACTGACTTCTAGATGTACTAGAGCTTTGTGGCGTAAAGATAATCAATCGTGGAGTAGTCTGTTTGAAGACATAAATTAATTAAAATTCATAGAATCAATGATTAATGATTATCATATTACGTTGACTGAAACAATTATGTCCGCAATCATCGTTTTGTTATTCGTCTGTACCATACAAGGGCATGTACTCAAGACGTGATTCTGGGCCATTGGTTTGCTTTCGTAAATCATTTGCAAGGTTCATCAGACAAAGTTCGAAGGGACCATTCTACTTCTCTGATCGAGATTGCAAGGTCGCGATCCAAGCCATCGATATGTTGACCGGGTCTTCGCTGGCTGTCTTTTTCTTTCAAAGTGATATATAAATATAACGATAACTTTTCTTGGTCTTTGGTCCCAGCTTTTAACCCTTTACCCAACGCAGACGATATCCAAATTTATTATTTTAAATAGCATTTTTTTCAAATTTTTCAAAAAATTTCAACAAAACCATATCATGTGACCCCTCGTTGGAACGAGCTCGTTCCAACGAGGGGTCACATGATATGGTTTTGTTGAAATTTTTTGAAAAATAATGTTTTTTTAACTGCTGAATTTGCATATTACGCTGGCCGATGCGGGCGATTCGTTGGGTAAAGTGTTAAACTCATGAATCTCAATTAATGGGAGATCCGTGCAGATGCAACTTCTTGAGTTTAAATATAGAATAAATAGGTACTAGGGACGGTAATCAGATTTAAACTACGAGTAGGATAAGAGTTTTAACCACGAGGCTCTGCCGAGTGGTTAAAACCCTTATTCTACGCGTTGTGTAAATCTGATTATCGGCCCCAGTACCTATTTATTCTATATTTACCTACATGTTTTATTTATACCATGCTCTTAATAAATAATCGATTTTGTCACTTAAAATGGAGAAAAAATGATACTTTTTATCGCAAACACACATCTGCGCCGGTAGGCAGTACTTCCGGCTGCACGTGAATGCTATTTATTTATTTATTAATTGAGGTTTAACGACACTTCAACAGCCAAGGTCATATCGTGTCGGTGACATTTTTACGGGTGGAGGAAGCCGGAGGACCCGGAGAGAACCACCGAGCAACGACGAACAGCTACCAGCTCCCCAACATCGTAACTCCGCACTACAGCACAGACAGGGTTAGATTGGTTGAAGACATGCGCACCATCGACGTGCACTACGCCTTAGTACACGGCGTCATCGTGCCCCCATGTGGACAATGGACAACCGGGGTTAAGTGCCTTGCCCAAGGATACAACGCGGGAGTCCGAATCGATCGCTCAGACGGTCACCCTTCCAAGGACTAACCGGGCTCGACGTTGCTCAACTTCGGTGATCAAACGAGAACCGGTTACCGCAACGCCACCGCGCCCCCACGTGAATGTTTGATTGACAGCTAGACACATCGTCAAAGTTGATTGAATTTACCTTGCTCTTTCAGTCAAATTATTATTAACAATTCTTAAATTTTATTTTAAATATTTAATTGTAGGTATTTTCCTAGTTCCTACTATAGGTGTAAATTTTTGTGTTGAACTTCCCATTGAAAACGTTTTTACCACAGTTGAAGCTTTACACCAGTAGTGGGGGTTAAAATCTAAAATGTAACATACAGGCTTTTCACAGGTAGTAACATTGGTGAGCATGGCATAATTTAATATCGCCTGTATCAAGAATCCCACCAGGCAATGTTCTTTGGTTGAAACGAAAATGAAATCTCTAAAGCTTTCTGAAGCAAGCTCCGAAATTCCGTGAAGGCATTTCTTCACCACTGACGATACCTATGTGAATATCTTACAGGTACATACCTCCAGTTTAACAGGTTGAATAGTAACAAACAGTGGTGCACTAACAAATGAACTATCTTTTGATGTGCTTTAAAAATACATATAAATATAAACAAATAAACAAACAAACAAACAAACGCCCAGTGAGAAAGCTGTAACGTCAGCTCGGTGGGCTCATTCCAGTGAGGGATCGTAAACTGTGTTAAATCAATCTCACTATATTAATTTTATATTTGCTCAACCCAATTGATTTGGGTTTAATTTTAACCCAACTAGATTTGGAGTGTATGAAGACGACACAATTAACCCTTTGAACCCTGATGGCATCTTCCATGTCAGTTTAATGACAGCAACTGGAAGAGTCCATATTCATTATTTGGGGGTAGACTAATTAATATTTTCAACGTGCAGCCTTGGGGCTGCACGTTCAAAATATTAATTGGTCTACCCCACACACGCACTTTGCACCAATCCTACTTAATGGAATTATGGCGTATCATGTTCCTGGTCCGAAAAACGGCCTCTCGGTTCCAAAGGGTTAATTTAACATTGCTTTGCATCCGATACGCGGCCTATGCTCGGTCTTGAGAACGAGTTAAATGCATCTGAAGATGGCCTTAAAATATATTTTGGAAGTAAAAACGTTAAAGTGGACCAATTTTGTATGGAAAGTTGTGTAAATAGCGCTGAACAAGTATAGATATTTTGTTGGTTGAAGAGTTTTTTATTCAGCATCCATTAAGTAATATTCATTCAATTAATCTGGAATTTCAGTTGCTAATAAATATTTTATTGCAGTGTGTTAACGTAATTTCTGAGAATCTCCAGAGGCTTCCGAACATACTGAGATGTACAAAACGTTTATAACAAAGTGAGTTTTGGTGTAGAGCTGTCTATTTCAATAGAGAGAAGCAATTTTTCAATCTTTATTTTGATAACAGCATGCCTAATAAAAATTCTGACCTTTCTCAAACCGGTTCAGGTTTGGAATACACTAAGCTATTATATGGTTTTCTTCGTTTATAAATGGGCAGGAGAGAGGGCACAGCTGGTGATGCCTCCTTTTTAAATATATTGCTTTCTGCGATGGAATGCAAAAAATGTCCCATATCGAACACACATGCGATACTCTTATGTTTCTAACCCTTTTACTGCTACACCCACTTTAGTCATATATGGAGACGTACGCATGTATGCAAGGAAGTTTCATAAAATTTATGACATACTTGAAACTCTATCATCTGATTCATTGTTGGAAAGGGCTCTCTGAGGCTCTGAGCCCTTTTTCAACAATTAATCGGATGGTAGGTTTGATCTGGGCATACCAGAACGTACAGTTAATCATCATAAAATGGGTGACAATAGTCGCTTTCAACAGCGTAAGGGGTAAGGTTGATCACGATTGAGCCTATCAATTAGCAAAGGCAAGAAACTACAGTCGGATATCTAAAAACTTCGTACGGTGACACATCCGCATACCCTCAGACTAACCCAGTGCGTTTAGAGGCATGCAAGCAAAAGTTTAAATGCTTTAAAGAAAATAAGTTTTAGGGATCCTCAGAGTATCGAACAGGAACAGGTAAAAGCCTATGCCTCGGTATGTTAGAACTGTATGGGGCAGGAGCGGATTCACACGACCAGTGTAACCAAACCCACTCACTTCACTTATAATCGTTTACCCAACACCAATAGCAGTCGAGACTTGCAAAAGAAAAATCCCGAAGAACTAAACACTTTAATATTTTTGTCTAAAAAACATAGCTTATGACCCTCGTGGTAACTAGCTCAACAAACGCGTTCCAACGAGGGTTCATAAGCGATTTTTTTAAACGAAAAATACAAAGTTCGTTTTTTTGTAAATAGCACTGAAAGGTTTTTACTGTCACGTTTGTTAAAGGGTCAGGTAGGTTTCTTTTTGAACAATTTGATTCAAAAATCAGAAATGAGTTCTCTCATTCGGCTGACCTATACCTTACATATCGATCATATAAATGCGACACAAAATCTCTTTTTAAATCCCGATATTTGAATATTTTTCTTCCAACCGTACTCATGCCTCTTTATTGGAACAAGCTTGTTAACCATTTACTTAGCACACCAAGAAGACAATTACAGATTTTTTTCTTGAATAACTAACAATTTTCATTGTTTGCCTCAAAAACATACACCATGAGCTATCTTTGGGACGAGCTGGATGGGCGCGTAGTAATGTAGAGCCCTGCGAATCACACGTTTTTGATTCGAATCGAACCTCGAATCGAATCGCGTCTACTATTCGAAATCGACTCGAATCTCGATCGAATTCTGGAGGCCTTGAAGATGACCGATATGGGGAGGGGGAGTATGTATACCTGATTGTTCCGACTGTGACGACTCAAATCCCGTGTGATAAAATATTCCAGCTACATCATGAAGGCATGCCTTCCCGGAAGGCATGCCTTGATGATGTAGTTAGAATTTTACCCAGAAACGAGAGCTGTAGGTTTTTAAATTTCTTGTTCGGTTTCAGTTTTGGTTTTTCAGGTGGAGTAAAACCTCGGTTCGGTTCGGTTTTCGGTTTGTTCATGAGGCTAAGTAAAATTCAATAAAACTCATTCTTATGTCCGGAGTCATGACTGAATGGCAGTGAAACTGAGTGAAACTCAATGAATGCCCGAAATAAGCTAGAATACATGAAGAATCAGGAAGGCCAATATAATAATTACCGAAATATACAGAACTTTTATTGTGCATGGCCATTTTTCGAGGTCTGACACCTACACGCAACTTGAGGAAAGCTGCAAACACAACTAAACTGAAGTGACGGAAATTCACAGAATGTAGCCTTCCCAGGGTAGTGAGAGTACCCAGACACTGCCATTGGCAGTGTCTGGGTACTCTCACTACTCTGGGATGGCTACATTCTATGAATTTCTGCAGCAAGATGGTATTTAATAAAAAAGGAAAAACCTTACATTACGGGATGTGGACGGTTTCGGTTTCTTAAAAAAAACTAAAAACCTCGGTTCGGTTTCGGTTAACCTACAGCTCTACCAGAAACGGATACGAGACTTACTGGTGTTACACCCACTTTTGAAGAAACTGACCACTTTTGTAGTGGCTGACCACTTTTGAAGTAAAAATCGACAACTTTTGAAGTAGCTCACCACTTTTGTGGCAACCGTCACCCACTTTTGAAGTAAAATGAGGTCTCCACTTTTGCAGTAACCATCGCCCACTTTTGAAGTAAAAAAGACAAGGTCACCACTTTTGTAGTAATATTTTTACAACTATTGAAGTAAACAGATTTCCCTTGTCTCATGGCTGTGGGACTTGACCCAATTTTTTTTCATTTCATTTTTTGCATGAAACGATCAGAATTTGGTCAGAGTTTAGGTGGGTTTCTTAAGCCAGCCCTGTCACCCCACACATTTTTTTTCTGTTTTTCGACAGATTAGTTTGGGATGATCCAACCAAACGTTAAATGCTTTAATTGAGCATTACAAAAAAAACCTTGAACGAGTTGAAGTCTAAAATCACTTTGGCAATGCAACCACTTCCTGGCTTGGAAAACACAGACTTCAACAGCGCTTCGGCTCGTGCCTTGATCTGGGCTCGAAAAAACTGTAAAAATATGTTGACAGATAAGACGATTTCGGCCTGTGAGTCTTACATTTCGGAACTTCGCCCAGCGTCTGGAGTAAGGAACAATACGAGAGGGAGCAAGCAAACTCCCACGTGTGTTGTCCCTTTACCCTAACGCGAAAAGAAAAATAAGAAAAGATCAAGGCAAAACACTGCTCCCTCTTCTTTTCCTTCTACTTCTCCTACCTTCTCTCAGAGTAAGCGCCTCAATTTGCAAACATTTCCGGTCCATATGGGACTAAAGATGCTCGCAAATTGAGTAATGCTGTCTCGCCTCGTCCTGTTCCTCTACCTCCTACTCCTCCTCAGCTTTTTTTCTCCGGTTCTCCTAGTGTTCTCACTAGAACTTCTCCTGCTTCCTCTGCTTCTCCTTCTGTTTCTTCTCCTGCTCCTGTTTCTAGTCCTCCTTCTCCTGCTTCCAGTATGGTTCAACCAGGTATATCGTACTTAGAGAAAGTCAAATCACCGAGCCGCAACTCGGACCGCTCATTTGATTCTAAATTCTCCCAGTTTTTATAAGAGGGGAGATAATTTTGACAAAAGAGGAACTGGCGCCTCCCCGATGTTTGCAAAACATCCTTATGATTGGAAGTTCAAATTTTGGACGCATTGATCGAAATCCCCACCCGGACATCCAGCTGGAGAGTTACCTCGGCGCCAAGTTCAGTCATTTTCGCTCATGTTTAAAGGGTACAGGGGCCAGTCCAGTCCCCGAAAATATTATTAAATATTGGCGTGAATTCTCGAAATGATAATACTGATCTCGTAGTTAACCCTTTACCCAACGTAACGGCCAAAACCGGCCAGCGCTATTCTCAAAAATCGCCAATTAATTTTCAAAATATTTTCATTTTTCGTCTCAAAAACATAGGTTATGACCCCTCGTTGGAACGAGCTCGTCGAGCTCGTTCCAACGAGGGGTCATAACCTATGTTTTTGAGACGAAAAATGAAAAAAATTAGTTATTCAAGAATTTATTTTGCAAGTGTCGTCTGCTTTTCATGTTAGGTAAAGGGTTGAGCAGTTGCGGAATATGCTAAGCGATATCAGGGTCAAGTTTAGATCAGCAAACATTTATTTCGCTGAACTAAACTTTTCGAAAAAACTCTCTTTGGCAGGGAGGAGGACCTTGAGCATCATCAATGAAACCATTCGGAATGTGAAGGACGTTAACGTGATACCAAATATTGATGATCCGAAGTTTGATGTTGCTCAGGATTTAATACATTGGACCACGAGAACCGCCAATACAATATTATGTACGATCACTGGTGGGACCATCTAGGTTTAAACTAAGTAAAGGCAAAGGTAACAACCGCCTAACAGATGTGGGATTAGGAATTAATGTGGTTAACCTGTCTGGTACCAATGACCTAACAACCCAAGAAAAATCTCTTTTAGATCGCGATTTAACTTTTGTACCGATGTGACAGGAATGGAAGTCCGTAGGAAAATTAGTCCCTCTGGACTATTATTCCGCGGAATTATAGTCCTAGGTCTAACATTTCTAGGAATAGTAGTCCGCCGGACTACTATTCCTTGAAATGTTAGACCTAGGACTATAATTCCGCGGAATAATAGTCCAGAGGGACTAACGTTCCTACGGACTTCTGTTCCTTTTACACCGGCACCGAAACCTAAAACTGGTAATGTTGTCAGAAGTTGCCCTACAGGTTCGGCAGGTACCGGACCAATATTCTTGAAAAGCATCTTTTGTAATCAACGTTTACTCATTATTCCAGATCTGTTGCTGGGCGATTGCAGAGGCATTGCGAAATGGATTTGGTTGTGGAAGGGGCGTCCGGGTCCGGATATTTTCGTCTGGATTGAGATTTTATATATCAATTGCTATTGGTAGTAATCATTTGCTTTATTACGAGACTATATGGATTTGATACATGACAGGCGCGTAGCCAGGATTCTGTAATAGGTGTGAGTGCCCAACCCAGTTTTTTTCTCGGAGGGGTGGTGGTGGGGGGAAGATAATACTTGAAAGGATGTTGTGGGGTTTCTGGGCCTCTCCTAGTCCTAACTAGGATACTCCGTTCGTTGCCCCCTCCTCCCACTTCCATGAAGGGAAGTGGGAGGAGGGGGCAACAATCGGAGGGCCCTAGTTAGGACTACCCCCCCCCCCCCGCTCACACACACGCAAAAACTCCCTCAGGCTGAGAGGAGAACCTTGAGCATCATCAATGAAACCATTCGGAAAGTAAAGGACGTTAACGTGATACCACAAATTGATGACGCGAAGTTTGATGTTGCTCAGGATTCAATCCATTGGATCACGAGAACCGCCAATATTATGTACGACCACTGGTTGAACCATCTAGATTTAAACTAAGTAAAGGCAAAGGTAACAACCGCCTAACAGATGTGGGATTAGGAACCAATGTGGTTAACCTGTCTGGCACCAATGACTTAACAACCCAAGAGAAGTCTCTTTTAGATCGCGGTTTAACTTTTGTACCAGCACCTAAGCCTAAAGCTGGTAATCAAACAAATACACCATCGTATAACTGTAATTTTCTTTGGCAAATGAAATTAGCAGACCGCCTTAGAAATTCCAGTGGTTGGACACTTCCTTTTACAGAATCATCTGGTTGGTCACCTCCAGATAGTGAAGTAGATCCCGAAATTATTGAGGCTAACAAACGAATCCTCCAAAAGGTATTCAGCATGAACATATACTCTCCGATAAAGACAATTTAACAGCTGGTGAACGGAGAGCCCTCACGAAACATCGACAAAATAAGAAATTAGTAATTAAACCAGCCGACAAAGGTGGGTCGGTAGTCGTTCTATCTCGGGATAATTATACAAAGGAAGCCATGAGACAACTCAGCAATACTAAACATTATAAGAAAATAGATTCACTTATTTGGCCTAGTAATGTCGAAAAATTCGATAAGATCTTAAAATTTCTCCTCGACGAAGGTCACATAACCAAGAAACAATTGAAATATTTAAACGCTAAGCTCAGTGCTCAAACAAGACAGTTTTACATCCTACCAAAGATCCACAAGGACCGTTCTTCATGGGCGGATGACTTAACTCCACCCGGGAGGCCAAATGATTCAGATTGTAACCCGGAATCTGATGCGATCTCGGAACTAATTGATTATCATCTGAACCCTATAGCAAATACACATCCGAGCTATCTAAAAAATACACAGGATTTCCTGTCAAAAATTTCCAAATTGAAAATATCGAAAAATGCAACCCTGGCTACTTTGGATATCGACAGTATGTATACGGACATTCACATTCATAAAGGTGTTAAATCGGTTAAAAACGCATTTGAAAAATATCCGGATGCAAAACGCCCGGATGAACAAATATTGGATACTTTAGACTTTAAAAGGTAATGACTTTCAATTCAATGGAGAATATCTTTTACAAGTGAGGGGTTGTCTGTCCAATGGGCAAACGATTCAGTTCTAATTGTGCAAGTATTTATGTAGCGGACTGGGAGGAAAACGTCAAAAGTAAATGTGCAAAGCATCCTCTCGTACATCTCAGATATTTAGATGATATTTTTATTTTTTGAGAACATTCAATAGAAGATTTTCATGAATTTTTAGATATTTCAAACAATCATGATCCAAACATTAAATTAAGAGCTACTATCAGTAAAAAATATGTTGATTTTCTCGACGTGACCGTGTATAAAGGCAAGCAAGTCCATGCATCTGGTCATTTGGATTGTAAAATATATTTTGAACCAACTGATCCACATCAACTATTGCACACAAAATCATTTCATCCTCAAGGTATCATCAAATCACAGCTCTTTCGTTTCCACCGCAATTCAAGTGATAAGGTAAATTTCAACGAGGCTTGTTCTACTCTTTTTGGCGCCCTCAGATCGAGGGGGTACTCACTGCGCTTTTTGCCTAGATTCAAATCTAAAACTCTGAAAAAGCTCGAAAGTCGAGCAGAAATTATTGATTTTGAACCACTGTTAGACATGCAACCAATTTTCCCATTATACTTGAACACGGAAGGGATCCTGAGTGGCGGGCCAAATTCCATGAAGAGAGTAAAGGGTTCGTTCGGCGCAGCTCAATCAGGGACCGATTATGAAGAAACGATAGTAAAAAATGACCCCCCACAGCAAAACACCCGTCTCTAGGTAGCAGTAAATTGTCCAGCTTAAACAATTGTGTGGTCAAAATCCCCAAATTTCATGTCGTCTGGCAAAAGAGTAAACCCGATAGGTGCGAATTCCTGGTGATAACACGATTTGGGCCAGAGCGAATTATTGAAAATTGAAATAGTACAAAAGTACCCCCCCCCCCCCGGGGGGTAGGAAAGGGGAGGGGGCTTATCCGCTAACTTGAGACTTTGTCACATAGACGAAAAAGAGAAGCAGTATCTTCTGGTAATCTATATATGTATGACGGTAGTTAAAGGAAGCATCGAATAACAGCCGCAACAGCTAGTGAAAATTTCAGCATGATTGGATGAGCCAGTTCGAAGAAGGGGCAAATGATGAATACCTGTGACATCCTTATCATTTGTATAGCTCTGTTGATAAGCAAAGGATTCCGAAGAGGTGCAGAACCAACCACTGTTGAAACTTTCAACCTTAAGAACAACATACTTTGAATATTTCTATTACATCCATATTTTGTGGCTTCTTTATACTTAAGAGGTCAAAACGAGGTGCAGGATCTTCAGAACGACATCATCAAGAACTGTAAAAATTTCCGTCCAATAAAATAAATTATCATATGACGCGCCCGTTTTGTTCACTTTAAAACATTTGATATTTTGTTTTCATATTAATCAGTGATAAATAAAGCCTTCCGTCAATTTCATTGGTCAATTTCAAAACTAGACAATTTGATTGGCTGAACAAAATACAACTAGGCCACATTTTCATAATTTGCATGATTAAAGTTGGGAGCTTTCATTGGTCAATTTCAAAACTGGACAATTTGATTGGCTGAACAAAATACAACTGCGTCACATTTGCATAATTTCAGCAGGGAGAATTAACGTTATCTGTCCGATTTAGGGTGGGTTATATTGTATTAATCTTTTACCTACAAGAAAAACGCCATTCATTTTTTTTAATATTTTCACTTTTTGCTTCCAAAACATAGGTTATGACCCCTCATTGGAACGAGCTCAACGAGCTCGTTCCAATGAGGGGTCATAACCTATGTTTTGGAAACAAAAAATAAAAATAAAAAAAGGATGTTTTTTCCAAGTGCCGTCTGCAACTCAAGTTAGGTGATGGGTTAAAAAGTCATACTAAGTGGCTACTTTGTGCGTGTGTGTGTCATATGATAAATAGAATATGAAATGAGTGTTTTTTTCATATAATATTTTTGAAACTCGTCCGAATTTTCCGTTTGGGCTCGCCAGAGGCTCGCCAAAACAGAAAATTCTTTGACTCGTTTCATAAATATTATATGAGAAAAACACTCATTCCATATCCTCTATATATCTAATAAAATGAAAAAGGTTTAACTGATACATAGATAGATAGTTCCATTCCTTTGACAATCATATTTGCATGTGTATAAGGATAAGTAAAGGGTAAAAAAATTATGCAGGACGTTCATACCACCCTTCATACCACCCTTAACAACTGTTGAAAGTTTCAGTTTCAACATTTTCTCTACAATGGCTCTGAAGAAAAATGTAAAGCTTTGTTAAGTTATCATCTCTCCTTTGCTTCGCTCAGGTGAGCTAAAAATTGGATCGGAAAGGTGCAACAGCCAACTTGGTGCGAAGTCTGGTGGAAGCTCGCTCAGTTCTGCGCAAACATTACAATTTGAGTTCAAATAGACCGTTTCGTGCAAAACAAAAAAATAAAAAAAACAAAACAAATTGGAACAAAATTGGAACAAAATTTTCTAAGTTCAACGGCCATGGGAAAAGGGAAATCTTTTTACTTCAAACGTGATCAAATATTACTTCAAAAGTGGTGACCTTGTTTTTTTACTTCAAAAGTGGGCGATGGTTACTGCAAATGTGGAGACCTCATTTTACTTCAAAAGCGAGCGACGGTTACAACAAAAGTGGTGAACTACTTCAAAAGTGGTCGATTTTTACTTCAAAAGTGACGAACTACTACAAAAGTGGTCAGTTACTTCAAAAGTTGACGTAACACCGGTTTTTATATATATTTATTACTTTCCAAAGTGTGATTTACTGGGATTTCCGGGTTTGATTATAAACGATAACTTCACAAGTGAATTATGCAATCAACAATTGTATCATGTATTCGTGCGCGCAAAGGAAGACGCTTTGCCGTGGTGTAATGGGGACTTCATTGTTTTTTTTTGCTTTTTTTTAACCCTTTACCTAACATGAAAAGCAGACGACACTTGCAAAAAAAATTCTTGAATAACTATTATTTTCAATTTTTGTCTCAGAAACATAGGTTATGACCCCTCATTGGAACGAGCTCGACGAGATCGTTCCAATGAGGGGTCATAACCTATGTTTTAGAGACAAAAAATGGAAAAAAGAAAGAAAATTAATTGGCGAGTTTTGAGAATAGCGCTGGCCCTTTTGGGCGTTACGTTAGGTAAAGGGTTAAATAATATAATTATCGTTAATAATGAAAAGTAATAAACAGAGTAATCGCTTGACTGGACTGGTTACGTGAAATAATTCATTCGAGGCGACGGACTATATTGTAAAACACTCGGGCGCATTCGCGCACTCGTGTTTGTACAACGTCCCTCACCTCTCAAGCATTATTTCACGTAACCAGTCCAGTCAAGCGATTATGCTCTTTCTATTATAAGCACAGCACGGGACTAGTCGCTAGCAACAGCTCATCGTCAACCTTGTTTGGCTACTTTAACGTTATTTTCAACATTTGTAAAGACTTGTGAGACTGGATTAGCATGGGATGTGGTATGGGTCAGATGCTATTTGTGTTAATATAGATGAAATTGCACCCTGTCTTTCTTTTCAGCAATATTTACTCACAAAGTTCATCTGAACTTGTCGTTTCATGAGACGACGACAATAACTAATACCAAGCTATATTCCCATGTAAAGATTCAAAAGCAAACGAATCCGACAGCTGACATCGAATCAAATCGAATCGAATATCAACTTAAGATTCGAACTCGAATCGGTCCTCGACGCTTCGCAGGGCCCTATAGTAATGGCGCAATGGGGCATCAAACGATATGTTTTGATGACAACAAAATGTAAAACAAGGGCTACACAAAGCGTGGACCACTGTCCTCGACCCGTAGACGTGTTCGAAGTATCCTTTAAGGTATTATGGGAACGGATACTTTTCTAAGTCGGAAGAGTGAAAAAGGGCCATAACTCGGGGGAAAAATATGGGACAGAACCTGTTCCTTGTGCATATCCGTTCCCCAATGCGGGTCTACCAGCATACCAAAGGAGATCCAAATTCGACCGATGGCTTTGAAATTATAATCCAAAAGGTTTGTACGGACAGACGGAGGGGCAGACGGATAGACGGAGGTCTCCACTAGATACCCCCCCCCCCCCCCCGAATCCTCCATCGGAGGACGGGGCATAATAAAACAATGATAATAAAATTGTATACAGTGCTGTTTTTGTCGTCAACCTTGGGAGCGCGGATGCGTTGCGGTAAACGGTCCTAGTCAGATCACAGAAGTTGAGCAACGTCAAGCTCGGTTAGTCCTTGGATGGGTGACTATCTGAGCGATCGATTTGGACTCCTGTGTTGTGTCCTTGGGCAAGGCACTTAACCCCGATTGTCCACATGGGGGCACGATGACGCCGTGTACTGAGGCGTACTGCACGTCGATGGTGCGCATGTCTTCAGCCAATCTAAACCTGCCTGTGTTGCAATGCGGAGTTACGATGTTGAGGAGCAGGCAGCTGCTCGTCGTTGTTCGGTGGTTCTCTCCGGCCTCCTCTACCCGCAAAACTGCCACCGACACGATATGACTTTGTCTGTTAAAGTGTCGTTAAACCTTAATAAATAAATAAATAAATAAATAAATAAATAAATAAATAAATAACCCTTACTTAACGGATCGGCTACATCCTTAATTTACAAATTAAGCAGTTGAAAAGAATATTTTTTTCAAAAAATTTCAACAAAAGCATATCATGTGACATCTCTTTGGAATGAGCACGTCGAGCTCGTTCCAATGAGGAGTCAAATGATATGGTTTTGTTGAAATTCTTTGAAAAATTTGAATAAATAATATTTAAAATAATTAATTTTGATATCGTGTCCGTTGGGTAAAGGGTTTAGCACGCTCCAGTGTGCGGTCATAAGCTCTGGCTTAGAAGAAATCAGGTATGTTGTTGAATTATTTTGAAACAACATATTAGCACTGTCGTCGGCTACTCGCCAACACTAACCAAATTCAAGGTCAATATCATTTTGGCTTTAATTCAGTTATTAAACGAAAGTTTACCAGTTCACCTGGGAATATATTTGCGATTTACATTCCGTGAAATGTTTGGTGCGGATGCCTTCTTTATGAATGCCTTGATTCAAGTATCCCCTGATAAAATTATCAGACAAAAATGAAAAACAAAGTGGCCGGTAGGAGAAAAAAAAAATGAGCAAAAGCACAAGATGAAAGCATTTCGGATGAAAGGTTTCCGTGAAGTAAAACATAATATATCATTTTTCTCATATCAAACACATTTAATAAACCAAGTAGACTGAAGATTTTACTTCTAGTGTTTCTCTAAGAAATCGGATATCATTTCTATTTGATGAGTTCACAGAATTATGGTTTAAATGATTTATGGAACTGCAGATTCGTATCTCTGTGGATATAACTCTTCCAGGGCCAATTATCTTATAGATAACACTCGTCCTCCATGAGAGATGTACTGGCTATACATGTTATCGCGGACTTCAAGATTAGTCCCTTTATGGAGACCCTTATCCCCCACACTCAGAGGCGTACTGGTCATATGTTCACCGTGAAATTTCCCGGTGCCCCCCTCCTAATTGGGAGCCACCCAGCTCCCCCCCCCCCCAAAAAAAATGTACGCAGTCCAACACCTGTTCGCGCATGAAATTTCATGAAATTTCATGAAAATGACCAAAAGACGAAATGGATCTGATTGCATAGACTGTCGATTTATCGAAATGCCTTCTATGTGGACTGCCATTGGCAGTCCACATAGAGGGCATTTCGATATGCCAGCAGTCTAGTCTACCATTCATCAGTCAGATGCAAGGAAACAGCGTTCTTTTCCGTTCCAAAAATCGAAATTTGCTCGCATTGGTCTGCCTGATGAGTCCAGGGCCCCAATTGGCGCAACCATTTTTGCCAAATAATCGACAAAGATGCCATTGGCAGTCCACATAGAGGGCATTTCATCACCTGCAGTCCAGTCTGCCATTCATCAGTCAGATGCAAGGAAACAGCGTTCTTTCGGTTCAAAAGATCGAAATTTTCTCCCATTGGTCGGCCTGATGAGTCCGGGGCCCCCCTTTGGTGCAACCATTTTTGCCAAATGAGCGACAAAGATGACACAAAAATGCCTTCGAAAATGTCCTTTATGTGGACAGCCACTGACCGCTCAGATGCAAAGGAGCAGCGTTCGGTTCGAAAAATCAAAATTTTGTCCGGGTTCGGGGCCCCCCATGGTACTTTTCCCGGCAACTTTTTTGGGCTATGCCTGTGGATCAAATAGGCGCTTGGCCATATTTGTTCCATTCATGCGTATCGCATCAGCATGGTGTTAAATTGGTTATAGCTTACAGCTGCCGTAACTTAATATGAACTACAAAATATGATACACGCTGGTCACCTGGGCTGAATGATTTATTCTTTATTTTAAGATATTTGTTGAGGTTTAACGAAACTTACAGTGGCCAGGGTCACCTCGTAGTAGTACCCAGAGAGAAGCGCCGATCAACGTAAGCAACTGTCAGACATCCCAACATAATAACTCCGCACAAGCAGGGTTAGCATTGGTTGAAGACAACTGCACCATCGACGTGCAGTACGCCTTAGTATAAAGCGCCACCGTGCCCCCAAATGGGCAATCGGGATGAAGTGCCTTGCCCAAGGACAAAACGCAGTTACCTCTGGCCGGTTGATACGCTGCTCAAGCTGAGCGATCAAATGAAGACTAGACTTTTGGTATATCGAAATGTTTCCATGTGGACTGCCAATGGCAGTCCACATAGAGAGTATGTCGGTATTCCGTCTATGTAATCACACCCATTTCGCCTGCTGATCATTTTTAGCTTAACTTGACAAAGTCAAGATAAGCTATTGCCATCACACGTGCGGAAGTCTGTGAGTCTGTTAGTCTGTGAGTCTGTTCACATTTTCCTTTAGCACAGGCTGCACCCCGTGGTTCTTGTCTCATCGTCACGAAATGTCATATGCAGGTTTGGGGATATGTCTGGATGAGAACGTCTCCTTGTGATCGCGCTCGGTCAACCGGTATGGCTGCCGAGCCAAAAACCCGAAAACCATTAGCACAGTCTACAGGTTGTATTGATGAAGGGATTTCGTTGTAACTTGGTAGGATGCCTCTGTATAATGTCTAGATGAGAACGTCCCCTTTTGGTCATGATCTGTCAACCGTGATAGCTGCCCAAGCCCGAAACCCAAAAACTTTTAGCACAGTCTGCAGGTCATATTTAATATGGAGGGATTTCATTGTAACTTGGTATGAAGGCTCCGTATGATGTCTAGATGAGAACTTCCCCATTTGGTCTGTCAACCGTGACGACTTCCCGAGCCCAAAACCCGAAAACGTTTAGCACAGTCTACAGGTCATATTTATGGAGGGATTTCATTGTAACTTGGTAGGTTGACTTCATATAATGTCTAGATGAGAACGTCTCCTTCTGGTCCCGATCATTCAGCTTTGCTGGCTGCCCGAGCCTAAACCCCAAACCCCAAAACCTTTAGCATCGTCTATAGGTCGTATTTATGGAAGGATTTCATTGTAACTTGTTGGGTTGACTCCATATAATGCCTAGACGGTGACATCCCCTTTTGGTCGTGATTGGTCAAATGTGACGGCTACAGGGGCCCGAAGCCCGAACACCTTTAGCACAGTCTACAGGTCATATTTATGAAGGGATTTCATTGTAACTTGGTAGGATGACTCCAAATAATGTCTAGTTGAGAACGTCTCCTTCTGGTCGCGATCATTCAGCTTTGATGGCTGCCCGAGCCCAAACCCAAAACCCCAAAACCTTTAGCATAGTCTATAGGTCGTATTTATGGAAGGATTTCATTGTAACTTGTTGGGTTGACTCCATATAATGCCTAGACGATGACATCCCCTTTTGGTCGTGATTGGTCAAATGTGACGGCTACAGGGGCCCGAAGCCCGAAAACCTTGAGCACAGTCTACAGGTCATATTTATTAAGGGATTTCATTGTAACTTCGTAGGATCACTCCAGATAATGCCCAGATGAGAACGTCCCCTTTTGGTCGCGATCATTCAACCATGATGGCTGCCCGAGAAAAAAATCCGAAAAACTTTAGGAAAGACTACAGGTCGTATTTGTGAAGGGATTTCATTGTAACTTGGTAGAATGACTCAGTATAATGTCAAGATGAGGACGTCCCCTTTTAGTTGCAATCGGTCAACCTTGATGGCTACACAGGCCCGAAGCTCGAAAACCTTTTGCACATCTACAGGACATATTTATAAAGGGATTTCAATGTAACTTGATAGGATGACTCGTTTTGGAATAATTTCACTGTACCTTTGTAACTTTCGTTGACATACGTTAAGTGTGAGGGCCACATACATTAACTGTGAGGTCCACATTAACCCATCCCTCAATTCTTTAGTACAGTCTACACCTCATATTATTTTTATTAAAACATAGCATACAGGGAACAGAAATTAACATATTCCCAATTATCACAATTCTTGTCTTATTTCATAATCCTTTCATAAACATTGAACATTATCCTTTTCATCAAACACAACACACAGACAAGTTAAGCTACAGTGTCATTGACACTTTCATTACAAAATATCAAACATCAACATGTGTTGGGCTGCATCAATTTTGGGGCAGCACGGGGGACCCCAATACAGGGACTACACTCCAGGACTGAATGATAATAGATCCCTGGGTATATATTCCACGATATCCTTGTTTATCATATGTTCCCTCGTGAACTCTACTGACACAACAGCGTTTTTCATTTCAGGCAGGCACATAAACTCTTGGTTACCCTATAACACCCTGAGAGTGCAACAGGATTACCTCCAATCTCTCTGTTTTTTTCTTGTTTAAATGTGAATTTAATCAATTATATCTTGTTTGACAGAGCTCATTATAATGATTTTCGATTTCGGTCGAACGAATATCCTTGTGTCATATTTAGGGATATCAGATGAAACCTTATAACAGTGTTGATTATGCACGCGTAGTGTGGGGGAGGCATTTTCTAAGACAACATACCTTTATTTTCAGAAAGCAATATCTTCGAGATGACCAGATTACAGTATGTTAAAATTAAACCTAGATAAGATTATTGGATTAGATTATTTATTTAGCAAATACACCAAAAACAAGGCAGATTGCAAAAATATAAAAAAACATAGTATTATACATGTACATATGGTGAAAATTGTAATCCAAATATTCATATACACCTTCTCTCATGAGAGTTTCTCTAAATTATTTATTTACTGTACAATAATTCCCTTTGTTTAAAGAACTGCCGGATCATATCATAGATAACATTGCATAATGATGGTATTTCGTTTTTCATAAGAAACACGAACCGATCCGAGCTAGTCATTTCAGAAAATTGAGGACATTCGCATTCAATTTTCTGAAAAGCAGTTGAGCTGCTCGCTTTGTACTCCCTGCAATCCATCACAAAATGTAACTCATCTTCCAGAGCACCAGAATTGCATATGGGATACACCCTTTCGTGTACAGGTATGGGTGGTTGCACATGCCTCCCTGTTTCTATACGAAGTTTATGGTTGCTTACACGTAACCGAGTAAATAGACTTTTCGCTTCTAATGACGTTCTGTGTACCAGATAAGGTTCTAGATTGAATGTTTCCTTGAACTCCCTATATGTCCTCAATTTGTTTTTACCACATTTTCTATTATCATCATGAATGTCATTAAAAAACCTCTGAATGTGAACGTGTTCTAGAAAATAACTGCAGCTTTTAAAGTACAAAGTTCTTCCGGAATAGTTTTCACTGATTCGATTTCCTACAATAAGTAATAATGAGTAATACTGAATCGTTCTTTGTGTAATTTTCATATTCTTTTCTCGTTTCACTTAGTAAAGTGAACGGGGATAACTGATATCATTTCTCAACGTATTTCAGCATTTGAAGAGCGGCTGCGATGTGTAGTGGGTTACGTCCAAGTTCGGCTCTTGCAGCATGGTTCAAAGATTTATTATTCACCCCCAGTAAGGTTTTACAAAACTGAAGGTGAACATTTTCACATGGGTAATTTTCAGTGGGTACGTTGTTGAATTCTGCTGCCCATATTTCGCTTCCGTAAAGCAGAATGGGTTTAATGAGTGAATCAAAAAGTTTCAAAGATATGGACACTGGCGAAAACCATTTGTTCTTAAACGCATTCTGTAAACTGTAGAGAGCTTTTAGGCCTTTAAGTCTCAACTCCTTCTGTGCATTTTGCATTTTGCCATTGGCAGTAAACGATAAGCCAAAATATGTGTATGGTGGAGTGTACGACATCAGCTCTGTACCGACATAAAATTTAGGTGAAAAATCATAACTTTTGTTTTCTCGATATTTACGCCGAGGGCATTTTTTCTAGTGTATTCGTCTAGTTTTTCTAAACACCGCTGGAGGCCAGCGGAGTCTGAAATTAGAGCTAAATCATCAGCGAAAAGTAAATAGTTAATGTGGGTATTATTGATAGAAACAGAGGCGCAGTCTTTGTCCAAGTATGATTTTATGTCGTCAATGTAAATTATAAACAATGTTGGGGGGATCCCACAGCCTTGCCTCACGCCAATGGTAGATAAATAAGCTGGGCCTAGTCCGACTTTCGTTTTTACTTGATAATAGCTTGAATTGTATAATGATTGAATAATTTTTAACATTTTATCACATAACCCAATATTTTGCAACTTGTCGAAGAGAATTTTCCCGTCGACAGTATCGAATGCTTTCCTAAAATCTACAAAGGCAGTGTATTTATTTACCGCTGTCTTAAGTATAAATGCGCTATCAGTTGTGCTGCGTCCCTTCCTGAACCCAAACTGATTATCGCTGATGAGACAGTTATCCTCTAGAAAGTTATTAATCCTTTCATTAATAACTTTGTTGAACAGCTTTCCCATCGCTTTGCTTACGGCTATTGCCCTGTAATTGTTAGGGTCATGTCGGTCTCCTTACTTGTATAATGTTGTAGGAACAGATTTACTCCACGTAATAGGATAATGGCCTGAATCGAAAACTAAATTAAACAATCTTAAAACATGATCTATCAGGTTAGGCAAGACCGTTTTTAAGAGCTCATTGGATATGCTATCGCAACCTGGCGCTTTTTTATTTTTCAATTGCTTGACTGCGTTGAGAATCTCAGTCGCAGTGAGTTTATCATAATTCAGGGGATATCCGATGGCAGCGGCTCCTTTTACAGAGTGGGTTCTTTCTGATCCATCTCCATTGTTTGGATCACAAAGTAAAGACTTGAAAAAAACCACAGAGGTGTCTGGATCCAAGTAATGTTCCTCAACATTATTTTTGCGAATTTCCTGAATTTTGTGCCAATTGGTTTTGGGATCCGAGGTTGATAGTTTTGTCCAAATGATCACAAATATTTTTGAAATGTAATTTGAATTTCCGCTTAGTTGCCTTTTTGTACTCCTTTTTCGCCTTGAAAAAATCATAAATTTTCGTTTTATCATAGGGGTGCTCTTTGAGGGACTTTAAGGTTCTCTCCATGCGGTTCTTCAAATGTTTACAGTCATTGTCGAACCATCTCTTATTGAATCCCCTCAAAATCTATTTTAGTATGTGCCATTTTCATAAATTTCATTTACCATTTTGTGTGTGAGTGGGGGGGGGGGGGGGGGGGAGGTAGGGTATGTGTGTGTTTGTGTGTGTGGTTGTGGTGGTGTGTTTTGTATGTGGGAGGGTGTGTGTGTATAGGTGTGTTTTTATTGGAGGGGTGTCCGTTTCTGTCTGTGTGTGTGTGTGGGGGGGGGGGGGGGGGGGGGCATGCACCCATGTTTGTGAATCTGCATCTGTCAATTCGTTGAATGACTGAAATTTGTGTGTGTGTTTATGTGTGAAAGGGTGGAGGTACATGAGTGTGGTTCTTCATATATTATCAGTTACACAGTTAGTTGGTGGCCTAATATGGTATATATGGTGTCAGTTAATTCCATATTGGACTCGATATTGGACTCAAGCGAAATATGGTGTCAGTTAATTGGTAAAGCTGAAGAATAGGGGACTTTTCCATTTAAGTAAAAACAACGCACTTTTCTCACCTTTTTTCTACATTTTCCTATTACTAGTCATGTTTTCGATACAATGACCTAAAGATATTCACTTTTACTGGCAATTATAACCGCCCAACGCATGTTTTTTACCGGTGCGATTTGTGACATTCGCGTTTATCTTTCCTCCATGTTTTTGTGTTTTTCGGCGTCTGCTCTGTGTATTGGTTGTTTTTGGTACACTTGTTTGTTCTGTTCTCGACATGGTCTAGGGCCAGAGTAGTGAGGGTTAGGGTTAGCTAACTCTAACCCTCACTACACTGACCCTAGACCTACAATCGCCGGTCAAAGAGAAGACGAAAGTTACATACTCAACTTAATTCGTCGTAGGGATGTATTATTCGAAAAGTTATCTCCCCCTGTGAATACTGGAGTCTGACTGTAATGTAATTAGCATTGATCCACTGAAAGGTGTGAATAAAATCTTGTTTGTCGGGAAATCGTTTTCTCAAGCGGCGAGAGAAGTAAGTTGAAAATGAAGGCGTCAGACAGTTTATTGTGCAATCATTTAAGAGAATTGTTAATTTGATTACAATAATCGAGAATTGTGTTTTTACAACAATCAAATTTGTCTTGGTTTTAACATCAAAAGGAAAAAAATGGGCAAATGTCAGATTATATATTTTTATATGATTAGAGAGGACAATATCTATATTATATGCACATATGCGCAGAGCATTGCTAATATGAAGACTAAAAAATATTTTAATCTCTAAAAGTTGACGAAAACGCAATTTTCCATTATTTTACATGGCACTCTACACGAAATAACCGTACCTTTTTAAATGAACAGGGGAAAAAAATTGGTCGAATGAAATGGTTCGATTATATCACCAAGTGAGAGCATATATATTGTTCTTAAATGTCTGATGCGCAGAGCAAATATAACTTTCACGGGTTTTATATAATTTTGAGAAATATAAAAATTCCCCATTCAATTAGTGCTAATTTTTGCAAGCCAATTCCTAGCAATCAGGGGAGATAACTATTTGGTAAATAGATGCGAATAACGAGAATAGTTGAACATGTGTAAACGCGCACCTCAAAATGGCGAGAATGCAGAAGAATCTCCGGCACCGTGACATTAAAAGGGTTTAAATTATCTCTAATCTTAGTCATAAGTGAATATCTTTCGGTTATTTTATCGAAAACAGGCCTAATAATAGGACAATGTAGAAAAAAGGTGAGAAATATGCGTTGTTTTTACATAAAATGAAAAGTCCCCTATACTTCAGCTTTACCAGTTAATTCCATATTGGACTCGAGCTTTGCTCGAGTCCAGTATGGAATTAGCTGACACCATATATACCATATTAGGCCACCAACAAACGAAGCTCGAGTCCAATATGGAATTAACTGACACCATATATACCATATTAGGCCACCAACAAACTGTGTAACGAATACATCTTACCGACTGCTGCATCGATGCACAGAACTAATACCAACAGCGATCAAAATTAAATGAGAGAATTCTCTCAATGTGTTCACGTGTCTTTGCCTTGTTACAATTTATGGGAGTGTGCCTGCAGGCACTCTCCCTTAAATTGTAACAAGGCAAATTCATACATACCAAACAGTTTCATTTCGAAGGTAACATGACATACATCCACAGAATATGAAGCCTTTTAAGTTGCCTAACCTGCACTTCAGACTAAATATGGGCTTCCAACACCCAATCTTTCAACTTGAAGCGTTTATCGGCTGCCGCCATTTTGAATAATCAATGAGAGATTACCCATAGCTGTCAGCGTATATTGATGTTGACAGGCAGTATATGGCTTTATATGCAGTCTGCATGTAACATCTTTGAACCAATATTTATTATTTATTTATTTATTGATGTTTAAGGTCACATATTTATGCACAATGGCTAATCATGACCGCGACAGTTTTACGGGTGGAGGAAGCCGGAGTACCCGGAGAGAACCACCGAGCAACGACGAGCAGCTGCCAGCTCCCCAACATCGTAACTCCGCACTGCAGCACAGACAGGGTTAGATTGGTTGAAGACATGCGTACCATCGACGTGCAGAACGCCTTAGTACACGGCGTCATCGTGCCCCCACATGGGCAATGGGGGTGAAGTGTCTTGCCCAAGGACACAACGCGGTGGGAGTCGAACCGAGGACCTCTCGGCTTGCAGCCTGCACCTCTACCTACTGAGCCACCGCGCCCCCTTTGAACCAATGAAATTCCCAGATACTTGTAGGAGGTAAGATATATTCGTATATGGATGCTATCTCCTGTCTGTTGATTATTTGTCTATTATCATTTTGTGAGCTTTAAGTCATTTTTATGTACCAATGTATGGAACTTACAACAATAAAGTTATTATTATTATTAACCATCTGTTTTGAGGGGTCTTTTCTTGGGCATGTGGCACAAAACCATTTTGGTGGCGGATTTATTTATAAAATCAAGCACATCCGTTAGGTCGTGTACTGCATTCTCAGCACCTTCGACATTCTTGGCATATGGTTTCGTTGTGAGCTGCTCTTTTTGGTTCTCATAGCAGGAGATGCTAGCGTATTCAAGGCCTTCGCGGCACTACCTTAGGTCCATTTCATTAATACTTCGGACTTTGTATACGATACTTTTTCTCTCGCTTAAAAAACGCGTTTGCCGCTGAATACTTTAAATGAAGGGTCAATTGACAATGGTCTGAATACTGGTTTGGCGGTTTCACACAGAAATAATCCACATCGGATATGTACATGTTGGAGATCAGAATGTAATCTACAACGCTTGCGCCATTATATTGATAACTGGTGAAACTGCCCATAAAGTCCCCGTGACACCTCCCATTAATTATTCTCAGATTTGCACTTTGACATAACGAAAGTAATTGCCTTCCATACGAGTTCACAGTGGTGTATGTACTGAGGAAGAATCGACAGTACAAGAACTCGGTAATGGCGCGTTTTTATCACGGTCATCTGTAATATAATCCGGCAGATTACCAGAACGTGAGTTAAAGTCGCCACCCATTATAATCATGGTGTTTTCAGAGAATGTTTTTAGTTTACTCTTGATACCGCTATATACAAAGGTTTCTACATCATTTGATACCCAGTAAGTTGAGATTTGGGGTGGAATATAAACAGAAACAAAAACTACTGGACGCGATAAATTGAATACATTCACGTCAAATTGTACAGTGACAGGTCATCAGATCGTCCCTTGAGTTCCAATGTGTTCTATGTGCCTACTGGCAGCCTACTGGCACATAGAACACATTGGAACTCAGGGGACGAACTGTAAATGACTTTTGAAAATATGGCTTGTACATGTCTAAGTAGTAAATCGCAACTCCGCCTTTTTGTCTCTTGGCATTGTTTCGAAAGGAATGGTTTCGCGCGCCGAAGGAGCGAGCGCAGGGACGATATGGGGAACAGGCCCCTTTCGACCCTCAGTGACTGTAGGTGATGGATTTCCACATGTCTAGGCGTGTTGAAGGAGGAAAAGGAAGGAGGAAAAAGGGTCTATCCCCTTCTGGCCTTTTTGTGGCTCTTCTTCTTTGGAGGTTGGCATGGTGATGATGATGGTGATGAGGCTGGTGGTGGTGGTGTAGAGTTATGTTCTTTTAGGTACTCTCTTACTCTTGCTTGTGCTGCTTTGGCCAACTCTATCTCTCTCATAACGGTCTCCGTACTGGTTGGTGGCTTTACCGCTCCCGGGCTTTCCGGTAGTGAAGGAAGGGGGGGGGGGGGGGGGTGAGGGGTGGGCGGCGCTGAAAAAGCAACTTCCAGTTCCTCCTCAGTCTCCACTGGATGTTCCTCATCCTACTGTACCGGCTCAGGAGCCGGCAGTTGATTGGGTGTACCAGTGGGACTAGGAGGGGAACTGGCGGCTGCCTCCAGAGACTCCACTCCCTCACTCAACTCTTTCTTCCTATTCCGGAATGCCTCCAAGCGCCGGGCGTCCCTGCGCTTGGTTGATGGACTCTTCTTCTTTTTTCCTCTTCCCAGGGCCTCCGTGCCTCTTCGGGTGAGGACCAGTGGGAGAGGGGATCCTCTCTCCAAAAGTGCTACCTCTCCCCGAAGAGGGTGGTGTCTTGGCTGTTTCTATCACAAACTCCAAGTTCAGGTGGACTCTCTTGCCTGTCTCCTGGACAGTCCAGGTGACAGGGCAAGAGATGCCCAGAGCTGAAATGGTCTTAATCAGTCTATCTGGTAGCTCCAGCTTTTCCATGATTCTTGAATCAGGTGTTCACGCTCTGGATTCAGGAACGCAAAAAGATAAGTGCATCATTGCGACGCATATCTACACATGTTTATTATGCCTCACGCCGTGATGGGTTAATTTGATCCCTTCTAAAAGTCATAGTACTGGAGTTTTTGGACAAAACACGGGTACTATCCGAACGTTCCTCACTGGAGACATGAGAACAAAGAAAATGTAAGCTCCATTTCCATTGATCAGCGTCGATTACGCACGTGCTGATTGGAATTTCTCAACACCAAACGAAGGCGCCGTGTCTGTTTAACTTTTTTTCGTCACCGATAGACACAAACTTACCGACAAATATGTCATCTTCAGTGGGTGTGTTTTCAATTTTAACTGCAAACAACGAATTCAAAACAATCAGAAATATTAAAAACTCACGTGGTGTCCTCCACTTTAGTGAATCATGAATATGACTTCAAGTTCAATCAATTACATTTCCACAAGTTTAGTATCACTACTAGTACTAGTGTTCCTCGACCTCACCGAGTCTCCGCCTCAGGTTCAAAATAAATTGTTTCACTCCGTTTAATTCTAACAACTGTCGTCGTCTAGGAAGAATTTATATTCCATTATACCACTTATCACACAAGCATTAATAATGAATTATAACACGAACAGCATGATGCAGTTGTGCGCACTGACATTTGGTGATATAGAAACTTCCAAAGCGACGGCACTTGTAACAGGTCATTTTCGAATTTGGTGATCTGGAGACTTCTAAAGAGACGTCATTCGTTCGAAATGACGTCATGTTTTTGGTTTCGACTACATTGTTATTACAAGATTGATTGCACGTTGCAGTTAACGCTTAACAATGAGAGTTATTTTTTGTTCGGCATAATAAAATAATTAGAACGTTCCTTTTCATGTTCTAACGGTCGATAGTACCTGAGTTTGTGTGATTTCTGAAATAAAACCTGAAACAGCTATATATTATAATATCCGGAGATATTTAGGTTATCTCTGTTGCAGTGCCAAGTTTCCGTTACCGTAATAAAATTATATTTTTTCAACAGACCCGTAAAATCTGGGTCACCAATTTTGTTGATCAACCCTTGTGCATTCGAAACAGTGAAGCACATTCTCTGCGGGACATCGGTTTGACTTATAATCGTCATTTAATGAACGTGTAAATTCACTGGTCCAGACGCCACAGGCCCTGAAGAACTGAATAAAAAAAGCATTAAACGTGCCAATGTCTGCATAATCCACACCCTACCATAGAAGCAAGCTCACAGCACCCGAATATCTAGCGCTGGTGCTTATGGCCAATTAGCGTTATTGACCCTAAGCAGGCTGCAACATAGGTATGAAGTCAAGTTCAACCACTCGTCATAACTATAGTGCACCCCGTGGGGGATTTCCACCAGGCGTTGATTATCGTCTGGGTGGAAATTATCGGGTCAAACATTTCACCAGCGAAAGTTTCCAAGGGGCCCCACCTATCATACTACTATTCCTGACTACACATTTAACCAGCCCTGCTAATGCATGGTGGAAGTTTACCACCCGATAGGGTGTGAAAGTAATAATTGATCTTCGACCGACACGACGTGACCATGGCTCATATATATATTTATCATATGACTCGCCCGGTTTGTTCACCTTAAAACATTTGATATTTTGTTTTCATATTAATCAGTGATAAATAAAGCCTTCCGTCAATTTCATTTGTCAATTTCAAAACTAGAAAATTTGATTGGCTGAACAAAATACAACTGGGCCACATTTTCATAATTTGCATAATTAGAGTTGGGAGCTTTCATTGGTCAATTTCAAAACTGGACAATTTGATTGGATAAACAAAATACAACTGGGTCACATTTGCATAATTTCAGTAGGGAGAATTTACGTTATCTCTCCTATTTAGGGTGGGTTATATTGTATTAATTTTTTACCTACAAGAAAAACGCCATTCATTTTTTATTACATTTTCACTTTTTGCTTCCAAAACATAGGTTATGGCCCCTCATTGGAACGAGCTCGACGAGCTCGTTACAATGAGGGGTCATAACCTATGTTTTGGAAGCAAAAAATGAAAATTTTTAGTCAAACGAGGATGTTTTTTCCAAGAGCCGTCTGCAACTCAAGTCAGGTGATGGGTTAAAAAGTCATACTAAGTGGCTAATTGTGCGTGTGTGTGTCATATGATAAATAGAATATGAAATGAGTGTTTTTCTCATATAATATTTATGAAACTCGTCCGAATTTTCCGTTTGGGCTCGCCAGAGGCTCGCCAAAACGGAAAATTCTTAGACTCGTTTCATAAATATTATATGAGAAAAACACTCATTTCATATTCTATATATATATACATTCAAGGTGAAAAATCAATTATTACTTTACCTCCCTATATATATTATATATATATAATTATATATAAATTCGTCAAATTGCCGTCATGCTCGGAAGTTTACTTCCTTCTAAGCGGCTTTCATTTTTGACTAATTGTTATTCCGTTACGTTAAGTGCCGTACCAATGTGTATCGTATCAATGTGTACCAATGTGTATATTTGTATTATATATAAATATAATATAATATATAATTATATTATATTTATATATAATTTCCTTAAATTATTCGCAGTTTCATTACTTAAATTATCTGGATTTTGCATGTCTTAAAATGGCCTTCTAATCCCTTGTCCCTACTCTAGGATGATAAAGACCATACCTGAAAGACGTGAATGGATGAAAACGTTACTGAGACTATGAATTATCAGTGATTCTTCTCGAATCCCGAACTACCCCATCTGTGGGCGCAAGCAGCCAAACATTTCATTTGCGACTCGGCCGTCCATGAAGCGTTTACCTCCCCGAGTCAACCAACAAAGTAATTCCCTCGTCAAACACATGCATGCACGTCCCCCCCCCCCCCTCCCACCCCCAGTGTTATCTATATTGTTGTCATTATGCTGTTGATTCTTTTAACCCTTTACCTAACGTAACGGCCAAACCCGGCCAGCGCTATTCTCAAAAAGCGCCAATTAATTTTCATTATTATTTTCATTTTTTGTCTCAAAAACATAGGTTATGACCCCTCGTTGGAACGAGCTCGTCGAGCTCGTTCCAACGAGTGGTTATAACCTATGTTTTTGAGACAAAAAATGAAAAAAATTAGGTATTCAAGAATTTTTTTTGCAAGTGTCGTCTGCTTTTCAGGTTAGGTAAAGGGTTAAATCTATGAAATGCAATAGATTACACACCTGGTGTCGTAGAGCTAAAAGTTCATGAGTAGTGAAGGTTTTAAGTTCAGTGACAAAAGAGGTCATACCAACATTCTGTTCTGGAAAATGCCCGCCGGGCTTTTGGTGTGAGAATCCTGCTGTGTTGCCTGTATCAGAATTCATTTGTATTTGATCAATTCGGAGCGGCGCACATGGCGATTTATTTCTCAGATGTCTCATCTGATGAACTGATCCCACGTGCATGTATGGAGTACGTTCGTTAGCTCTGTGATTTGGAGTTTCGCTACCATAGTGTCAATAACCCTGATGTGGAAGGCTCAAATGTCAACACTTTTTAACAGAGGGGAACGGTAAAACTAAATGCTATCGCTGGTTCATACGCTTCCTTTGCGAATATTACGTTTCTGATTTTGTGAGTATGTTCAAATCAAGAACCCCGGACTAGCGTAGGGAGATCATGTTATTATTAGGCTTTCCTAAACCCAGTTTGGGAAAGACTCTTCTTATTCTTCTTTTTCAAAATTTTTCTTCTCTATTTTTTTTTTTTAAATTTTTTTTCCTTCTCGAATTTTGTCTGTTGAACTGCTCAAATACAAAATGTACGATTTTAACCAAATTTGGCACACTTGTGTAATGTCATATCTTCAAAATATTCTGCCAAAACCGTCAAAATTTCACCATTTTTCAAATGTTTCAAAATTGTTTACAGTTATTTAGCTCAAATTTTCCACACATTTAGAGCATAATATAATACACCACGAATACCACTCAAATCTTTCAACTTCAACCCCCATTGGCCAAAAATGACATGAATATAGATTTTTTCGTCAAAATTGACCAACTTCAAGAGAAAATTTCTCAAATTACAAGGTTGTTGTATCAATTAGTTTGGTATGGATAGATGCAACAATGATTCCGGAAGAAAGTTACTGTTTACTTTTTAATCCCAGATTTAACCTTCAAGCACAATGAGGGCGGGAATAAGAGTACCGTTTGAAAAGGCCAAAATTAGCCAACTTTGATTGCTTTTTCTATCATTTTGGAAAGGGTTAATTTCAAACACTTTTCATGTACGTATTCACAATTGACTACCAAACATATTTGCTGATGTAAGTTTGGTTGTAAAGTTTAACCCTATCCCATTCTGGATGCAAAAAAGTAGGTACCGTAAAAAAAATCCAATGTTTGCAGAATTTGGTTAGTTTAGGTGACGATTTACTCCATTTATAATTGATTGAGCTCTGAATGTTTTCCATAGCTGCATGTAGCAGTCACAGTATGACAAATTTTGTTCTATATGTTATTATTAAAAGTTTAACCCTTGGCAGATTTGACACTTCCTATAAGGGTACTGTCGGAATAATTGTTATTTTCGTCAAAATTTACATGCAATTTCTCAGCACTGGAGCCATATTTTCTCAAAACGTTTCCTGTGAGAAGATAGGACATTCATCCAAGAACAATGTTGTTTGCTGTTACATGTTTTATTCCAAGTTTTAACCCTCACCCACTAGTCGTGCCTTGACTTGGAGTACCCTCAACTTGTACATGTTCATTGAAATACCAAGATTCAAGATTCCGCCACGTCTCTTATCAGGCACTCAGTCTGTGGTTGATCTTCACACATTTAGAGCATAATATGATACACTAAAATCACCACACAAATATTCTGAAATTAACCCTTGTTGGCCACAAATGATAGTAATATAGCATTTCATCTTCGAGATTGACTAACTTCAAGCGCTAATTTCTCTAATTGCAATGTTGTTGTAACAATTAATTTTGTATGTATAGATGCAACAATGCTTGTAGAAGAAAGCTACTGTTTAGAATTTAATCTCATCTTTAACACTCAGGCACATTGAGGGTAAGATTTCCATTCGTAAATGCTAAAATTAGCTAACTTCGGTTACCTTTTACTGTCATTTTGGAAAGGGTTAATTTTAGATACTTTGTTTTACTATAGGTAGAGATGCTTAATGAACAAATCCGCTGCTGTAAGTTATGTTTTGGGGCTTAACCCAACACATGCTTTGGCCACGTCAAGAATAGTATTGGTTGACAAAAATTGATTTTCAGTGAAATTTGCAAACATCTGTACTCATTTCCTCTAATTGCAATGTTGTTTTGGCAATTATTTTGGTATGGATAGATGTAACAATGATTGCAGAAGAAAGTTACTGTTTACTTTTTAATCTCAAGATTTAACCCCCAAGCAAAATAAGGGCGTGAAGAAGAGAACAGTGAGAGAATGCCAAAAATAGCCAACTTTGGATGCTTTTTGTCTATCATTTTGGAAATGGATAATTTCAAGCACTTTGCTTTGCTATATGTAGTCTGCATTTTCACATTGGAAAGTTGGGAAAGCCCGTAATTTGTCCAACAAATTACAATTCTCTAGTTTTTTTTTCTTTTTTTCCTCCTCGAATTTTTCTGTTGAACTGCTCAAAAACAAGCTGTACGATTTTGACCAAATTTGGCATACTTATGTAATGTCATAAAATCTAGTGAAATGCAGTATCGTCATGTCTGTGAAAACGCGTATTTTCAAAATATTCTGCCAAAACCATCAAAATTTCACCATTTTTCAAATGTCTCAGAATTGTTTACAGTTATTTAGCTCAAATTTTCCACACATTTAGAGCATAATATAATACACCACGAACACCACTCAAATCTTTCAACTTTAACCCCCATTGGCCAAAAATGACATGAATATAGATTTTTTTCTTCAAAATTGACCAACTTCAAGAGCAAATTTATCTAATTACAAGGTTGTTGTAACAATTATTTTGGTATGGATAGATGCAACAATGATTGTGGAAGAAAGTTACTGTTTACTTTTTAATCTCAGATTTAACCCTCAAGCACAATGAGAGCGAGAATAAGAGTACCGTTTGAAAATTCTAAAATTGGCCAAATTTGGTTGCTTTTTCTATCATTTTGGAAAGGATTTATTTCAAACACTTTTCATATACGTATTCACAATTGACTACCGAGCATATTTGCTGTTGTAAGTTTGGTTGTAAAGTTTAACCCTATCTCATTCTGGTTGCATAAAAGTTTGTACAGTCCAAAAAAAATCCAATTTTTTCAGAATTTGGTAAGTTTAGGTGACGATATACTCCATTTTAAATTGATTGAGCTCTGAATGTTTTCTATAGCTGCATGCAGAAGTCAAGGTATGACAAATTTTGTTCTATATGTTATTATTAAAAGTTTAACCCTTGGCAGATTTGAGACTTCCAAAAAGGGTACTGTCTAATAATTGTTATTTTCGCCAACTTTTACATGCAATTTTTCAGCACTGGAGCCATATTGTCTCAAAACCATTCCCATGAGATGATTGGGCCTTCATCCAAGAACAATTTTGCTGTTATATATATATATTTTTTTTCTGCAGTGAATTTTGTCTGTTGAACTGCTCAAAAACTAGCTGTACGAGTTTGACCAAATTTGGCATACTTATGTAATGTCATGAAATCTAGTGAAATGCGGTGTCGTCATGTCTGTGAAAACGCGTATTTTCAAAATATTCTGTCAAAACTTCACCATTTTTCAAATGTCTCAAAATTGTTTACAACTATTTAGCTCAAATTTTCCACACATTTTGAGCATAATATGATACACCACAATCAACACTCAAATCTTTCAACCTTATCCCCTGTTGGCCAAAAATGATATGAATATGGATTTTTCGTCAAAAGTGACCAACTTCAAAGGCAAATTTCTCTAATTACAGGGTGTTTATGGATAGATACAGCAATGATAGTGGAAGAAAGTTACTGTTTACTTTTTAATATCAGGTTTAAGCCCCAAGCACAATGAGGTCGAGAATAAGAGAACCGTTTGAAAAATGCCAAAATTAGCCAAATTTGGTTGCTTTTTCTATCATTTGGGAAAGGGTTAATTTCAAACAATTTTCATGTACGTATTCACAATTGACTACCGAGCATATATGCTGTTGTAAGTTTGGTTGTAAAGTTTAACCTATCCCGTTCTGGTTGCATAAAAGTAGGTACCGTCCAAAAAAACTCCATTTTTCAGAATTTGGTAAGTTTAGTTGACAATTTACTCCATTTTTAATTGCTTGAGTTCTGAATGTTTTCTATAGCTGCTTGCAACAGTCAAAGTATGACAAATTTTGTTCTATATGTTATTATTAAAAGTTTAACCCTTAGAAGATTTGAGACTTCCCATAAGGGTACTGTCGGAATATTTGTTATTTTCGCCAACGTTTACATGGAATTTCTCAGCACTGGAGCCATATTTTCTTAAAACGTTTTCACCTAGAAGATAGGGCATTCATCCAAGAACAATTTTGCTGTTATATGTTTTATTCCAAGTTCTAACCCTCACCCAGTTGTCGAGCCTTGACTTGGGGTACCCTCAACTTGTACATGTTCATTCAAATACCAAGATTCAAGATACCTCCATGTCTCTTATCAGACACTCAGTCTGTGATTGCTGTTCACATGATACACTAAAATTACCATACAAATATTTTAAAATTAACCCCTAGTCGCCACAAATGATATGGAGATAGCATTTTATCTTCGAGATTGACTCGCTTCAAGCGCTAATTTCTCTAATTGCAATGTTGTTGTAACAATTATTTTTGTATGCATAGATGCAACAATGCTTGCAGAAGAAAGTTACTGTTTAGTTTCTAATCTCATCTTTAACCCTCAAGCACAGTGAGGGAAAGATTTCCATTTGAAAATGCTAAAATTAGCTAACTTCGGTTACATTTTCCTGTCATTTTGGAAAGGGTTAATTTGAAACACTTTGTTTTGCTACAGGTAGGTATGCTTAATGAACAAATCCGCTGCTGTAAGTTAGGCTTTGGGGCTTAACCCAACATATGTTTTGGCCACGTAGAGAATAGTATTCTACGACAAAAATTGATTTTCAGTGAATTTTGCAAACACCTGTACTCATTCCTCCAATTGCAAGGTTGTTGGAGCAATTATTTGGTATGGATAGATGTAAAAATGATGGCGGAAGAAAGTTACTGTTTACTTTTTAATCTCAAGATTTAACCCCCAAGCACAATGAGGGTGAGAATAAAAGTACCGTTGTAGAATGCAAAAACAAAATAGCCAACATGAGTTGCTTTTTGTGTATCATTTTGGAAATGGAAAATTTCAAACACTTTGCTATGCTAATTTTCACATTGGAAAGTTAGGAAAACCCGTAATTTGCCCAACAATTTACAATTCTCTAGTTTTTTTTTATCCGCCGTGAACTTTGTCTGTTGAACTACTCAAAAACAAGCCGTGCGATTTTAACCAAATTTGGCATACTTATGTAATGTCATAAAATCTAGTGAAATGCGGTATCGTCATGTCTGTGAAAACGCGTATTTTCAAAATATTCTGCCAAAACTTTCAAAATATTAACATTTTTCGAAAGTCTCAAAACTGTTTACAGTTATTTAGCTCAAATTTTCCACACATTTAGAGCATAACATGATACACCACAATCACCAATCAAAGATTTCAATATTAACCCCCATTGGCCAAAAATGACATTAATATAGCTTTTTTCTTCAAAATTTACTAACTTCAAGGTTATATTTGTCTAATTCCAGGCTTTTTGTAACAATCATTTTGGTATGGATAGATGCAACAGTGATTGCAGAAGAAACTTACTGTTTACTATATAACCTCTGATTTAGCCCTCAAGCACAATAAGGATGAGAATAAGAGTACCGTTTTAAAATGCCAAAATTAACCAAATTTGGTTGCTTTTTTCTATCATTTTGTAAAGGGTTAATTTTGAACACTTTGCTTTGTTGTCTTTAGAGATGCTTAATGAAGAAATCCACTGATGTATGTTATGCCCCGTGGCTTAACCCAATCAAAGCTTTAGGCACTTAAAGAATAGTACTGTCCAAAAAAATTGATTTTTAGTGAATTTTGCAAATGTTTGTACTCATTTACTTTAACTGCAATGTTGTTGTAGCAATTATGTTGGTATAGATAGGTGCAACAATGATTGAAGAAGAAAGTTACTGTTTATTTTTTAATCTCAAATTTAACCTTCAAGCACAATGAGGGCGGGAATAAGAGTACCGTTTGAAAATGCCAAAATTAGCCAACTTTGGATGTTTTTTTCTATCACTTTGGAAAGGGTTAATTTCAAACACTTTGTTTTGCTAGATGTTGTCTGCCTTTTCACATTAAAAAGTTGGGAAAGCCCATAATTTGTCCAACAAATTACAATTATCTAGGTTTTATTATTGTTGCGATATTTTGAGTGTAATTCATACACCCAATAGTTGAAAACGAACCGTTATATCGATACAACTTATTTCGTAATGCGCGTCACTTCCGGTGATATATTCTCTTATATCTATATCGTGACAATAGATATTTTTTCGTCAGTTCCCATTATCATTCGATGTAGCCAGGAGGAGGCCACCAAGAATTTGCAAGACGTGACGTGGGTCTCTTGAGTGCGCCAAAAATGTGCATTTCCAACTTGTGCAATTTTTTGAATTTTTTAAAAATATATCAATATATCAGCTAATATATACCATCATTTGTGTTTCAAACCTTAAAGATGATGTTGCACATCACACTCTTAACATAAATACAACATCAGGAGGCTTTATATGTGAGAATATTGGGCTTAAACTGAGAAAATGTCACACGTTAGTAGGGGGTGGGTGTCTTGTTCGAAATGTAGAAAATGTGCAGACAATATTTTGGGAACAATTCAAATGAAAATTTGTTTCCGTATATGTACACCTGATCTGGCCAAGCCTGATAATAAACAGCTTGTCATTTGTAGATCGGGGCCCACAGCAGCCCACAGAGGTTTAAATTGGTGGTACCAGTTTAACCCTTTATCTAACATGAAAAGTAGACGACACTTACCAAAAAATGATTGAATAACTAATTTTTTTCATTTTTTGTCTCAAAAACATAGGTTATGACCCCTCATTGGAACGAGCTCGACAAGCTCGTTCCAATGAGGGGTCATAACCTATGTTTTTGAGACAAAAAATGAAAAAATAATAAAAATTAATTGGCGATTTTTGAGAATAGCGCTGGCCGGTTTTGTCGTTACGTTGGGTAAAGGGTTAAGAACATTATGAAAACCCCCTAAATACAGCTGTGCCTACTAAGTTTATAAGCTTATTTTGGATTTGAATGGGAGAGTGGGGGTGGGTGTCTGAGAACGGTAGTAGAAAATTTGCACGTAGTGGGTGGGTGGGTGTAAAAAGGAGCCGAATAAAAAATAGAACGTCACGTCTTGCAAATTTTCCGTGCCCCCCCACCCCCGCCCTTGATGTAGCACATAATTAATAACAGTATCAATGTTTGTGATTCATCTGTTACGTACCACGTGCATTTTACGTTTACCATTACCGAGTCGTAGTCGGAAAGGCAAACGGGGATTGAAATATAAAAAGAATAAAACTGTGCTCACGCATTTTTTTCTTTCAACAAAGCTCTTTTTTAAGATCTCGGTTGACGATTTTCCATTAATTATTTCGTATTGGATATGTAAACAATGAAAATACACAAACAACCTCATGGATCTGGAAACGTATCACATACAATCTAAATTGGTTTAATTCGCTATATAGGCTTCAGATATAGTGGCAAGTCATTTTGTTCCGGATACCTTCAGTGTTTTGATAAAACTGTTTACATTTAACATTTATATTAATATTACTTTATTACATACAAACCACTTCATTTCGATACATGAGATACAGCAAATAAATGGAAGCCCCGCACCTGGTGAACCATCCTGCCGCCACTGGGATCCCATCACCTAGAAGATAACGATGTTATTTCTTCCATATAATTGTTTAAGTCACATTTTATATAAAACAACAAACATTCTCCTGTGGGTAAAAAGATTTGAACAACACAAACAGATCTGCGAAACCTTTATAACTATTTTTCTTTCTTTTTCCTGTTTTGTTTATTCATATGGTTCGCCATATATTTGGTTAACTCTTTACCCAACGGAACGGTAAAAACCGACCAGCGCTATTCACAAAAATCACCATTCATTTCATTATTTTTTTCTTTTTTTGTCTCAAAAACATAGCTTATGAGCTTGTTGAGCTCGTTCCAAAGAGGGTCATAAGCTATGTTTTTGACGCAAAAAATGAAAACATATTAGCTCCTCAAGACTTATTTGCAAATGTCGTCTGCCTTTCGTGTTAGGTAAAGGGTTAATGTTATCTCCTAAATGATAGCAGCGTATAGTCCTGGTGAACAAATAAATAGATAAATTTAAATAATTAAATAAATATATAAAAAAATAATCTCAAAAATAAATAAATAAATGATTTTAAGCAAATAAATAAATAAATAAATAAATAAATAAATAAATGATTTTAAGCAAATAAATAAATAAATAAATAAACTTACCTGTAACATATCATTCGAGATTCAGAGTGTAGTGGAGAATTCAGCAATGGCGCGCATCAGGCGCTCACTTCTCCTCAACCTCTCCACTTCTCTCCCCATCCGTTTTGTTATGAAACGTATACTTTCACTGAGGTGCAAGAGGACATGTAGACAAACGCAATCGACTGAATTCACGGTAAACGATAGATTATCGGAAAAATTGCGGAAAGATAGAAATCGTATCCCCCAACTGTGAAGATATAGAAATTTTCACTTTCACGGTATCAATGGCGTCATTCAAGGCATTACTTCGAGGTGAATACGAGTCAAATTATCATTGGAAATGACCAATGTGTTCTAAAAACGTATACTGAAAAGAAAATCTAGTGTTTTTGAGTTGATATCGATCATTTCCATCAAAAATTCAACACGTATTCACCTTGAATTGATGCATGAAACCCGCCAGCTGAATCAGATCGCAAGACGCTACCTGTTCCGACTATCGATCAAATCACATCCGCATATCAAAGCGCATCAGCTGTTTACTTTCGTGCATCAATTCAAGGTTAAAAAGAGTGGAATTATCGATAGGAATGGTCAGATTCTTATAAAAAGCGTACAATAAAAAGAAAATGTAGTATTTTTGAGTGGAAGCGCTCGCGAAAAATAAACATTGTCTCGATCACTCATGAGAGATAATTTTCGGTATCCACTCCAGTGGCGGCGCACGCCCCCCCCCCCCCCCCCCCCCACACTTTTCCCTCGGGCCCCCAAAATCAAACTTCAAATTACTATCTGACCGTGATTTTTCCACCCAATATCACACCCGCAAACGGCACACAGCAATACACACCATGTCAGGTGTTGTAGAAACGCTCAGTTATTGCTCCCAGGGCTTTCAAGTATGAACATGTTTCCTGGGGAGATCCCCCAGACCCCCCTCCTCCCTAGTTCAGCGCTTTGAACGTAGTGGCTACCCCCTTACAGGGGGTAGCCACTACGTTCAAGTCGCTGAACTACCTCATCCCCTATTCTCCTCTTCTAGCTCAGGCCTGTGGTGTTCGGGAGATGCCTTTGGCATCTCGACCTTGGACCTACCCACCCATATCTCACTTAGCCCACCCCTCCCCTCCCCCAAATTGAAATCCTGGCGCCGCCACTGATCCACTCAAAAACACTAGATATCGAATATGTGTATGAAGTAGAATTTCCTGACATTATTCACGACTTCACAGTGTTAACTTTCATTATCATTTACATTTGACGAGCTCGAAAGATCTATATAGAAAACATGATTTATGGAATGGGATGAAAATGACATGGATGTTACTGAAGGTGTTTTAACTTGAGAAGCAAACTACTATAATATATATTAGAACATACATCGACTTTACCACAGCGACGAATGTGAATCAATAAGTAAAACTAGCGTAAGATAATCTTTCCAATAAGCAAAGCCGTGCTCCTCATCATTTATACAGCCTTGGGCGCGCATTAATTCTCTGAACAACTTCAAAAGACTTCACCCGCCGACGACCTCCAATATAATAAATTTAGTTCGGTGATTGAACTGTCAAATTTATCGAAATTGGGGGATTGAGCGGTGATGTGATTTACCCATTGTATCTTGAATGTTATCAAAAACATACATTTCACGGCTTTTTGAACGCTTAACCGCAACAAATGTTCGTGATGGACTCAAATATTCTATATGGATAATCTGTATTCTATGAGAAGGCAATCTCTTAAGCCACCGAGTAAATTCTGTGAAGAAATTGACGTTGTTGAGGCGTGGAACCAGTGTAGTCATCAAATAGTCAATCGTCTATGTTCAGGGCCGGGGAGAGGAAATTCGGGCCCCAGGGTTAATTCAATGACGGGACCCCTTCGAAAGTGTCGGGATACTGATGCAGATGCCGAAGTTCTTGAAGTGAAGAATTCTTGAAGTGATAACACCGGGTCTGGTGCATATGTATACAGACAATGGTCTATTTGCCTTCCACCCAAAACCGACCAGCGCTATTCACAAAAATTGCCTTTCGATTTTCATTATTTTTTAATTTTTTTTTGTCTCAGAAACATAGCATATGACCCCTCATTGGAACGAGCTCAATGAGCTCGTTCCAATGAGGGGTCATAAGCTATGTTTTTGACGCAAAAATGAAAAAAAAATAGAAATTCAATAATTTTGTTTGCAAGTGTCGTCTGCTTTTCAAGTTAAGTGAAGGGTTAAAAGATTGAGCATCTCCACAGGGCACTCCCATTCCTTTACATGAGTGGCAACTAGTGTTTCAATACGACGACCAACTTATCTCGCTGATTCTCGCTCGGGGATCATAGGGGTGGGGGAGGAGGCTTGGAACAGGAGTCAGAACCTTGGGGGAACCAGACCTGACGGAAGAGTCATGGACTCCTGGACTAACCCCGGGCCCCAAAGTTCCGGGCCGCGGGGTTACTACCCGGGCACCCACCCTCTCCCCGGCCCTGTCTATGTTTAGATTAAATCGCCTGCAATATTTCAGTTAGTCGGAAAAGCGAATCGTACGTTCACTTTTCCAATCCACTGAAATATTCCATCCGATTGAATCTGAAGAATTTTCTTTGAATCCAGCAAAACGTGTTTCTCAATCGAGTCTTGATTTAATCGAATCTTCAGTGACTTTACTAATACCATTTAAAATATTTGTTTTGTAAATAAATTATAAAGGGAGAATTACCGCAGTTCTGGTTTTATGACTACGCAGTTCAGTTTCACCAGTTGTGTTAATTGTTCTCACTACCTATTTTTATCGTACGATGTTTCCAGTAAGGTATCGCGGAACTAAATATTTAGTTTAGAGTGATCTGCTTTGAAATGTTGCACTCGGATATTGCATCATAGTCTAAAATAAGACTCCTAGAAAAAAACTTATTGCTTGAGAAAACTGTTAAAGCATTTTATTAGGTTTTTACAACAATACTGAATATTTCACAAGAAAAAAGAGATTTTCTAAGTATTTTCTGGTTCTATAAAATTCAGTTAACTCTTTGTTTATTTTTGTTGGGAATTCCCAGAAAAAACTGAGTTCAAGGACGGCACTTCACTTCCTGGTGCATTTCTCTCTTATTTGTTGCATGACCCCATGTTTTCTGGCCAGAGAAAGTTGTGTGAAGGTCTGTACTTTACGTAGGTATTTAAATATTTAATTTAAAGTGATGCGATCATATTTTTTCCACATAAGTGTTATAATGGTCGCCTATGGGAAAATATTTAGTTCTGTGAGACCACTAAACGACAAAGGTGGTGTCGATCGACAAAAATCTGTAGTAAGAACACGGAAGACGGATGACTTTCGTTCGATTTTTGACTGATACGATTTTTGTCGAAACAATCAAACGCGTTTGATTTCAACTTCTTTTATCGAAAGACTCCTTCGATTTGTCGAAGTGATTGCGACTGACCAGCCTCCAGAGAAAAATCGTACGAGAAAAGTCTATAGTGAGAACAGCCTTCAGATTTTGACGTTCGACAAAAGTCGATCGATAAAAGACGTACGATAAAAAAAATCTATATATTGTGCACGAGAAACAGATTTAATATCTCGATATTTTGAAGGTGAATTAAATACATATTGATTTGAATATGAATAAATGAAACTTTGTTTTCAACTATAACTGTAGCACGAACGAATAACTGAATACCTTTACGAATACAGAGACGTCATATGACATCAACGGTGGTGTGTGCGAAAACTCCACGAAAAGTGGGTAAACAAACGGATCACAACAGCGTCGTTTTCCTTACTATTTATTTATTTATTTATTGATTGGGGTTTAACGACACTTTCGACAACCAGGGTCACCTCATTTTCGACAGTTTTACGGATGGAGGAAGTCGGAGTACCCGGAGAGAACTACTGAGCAACGGCGAGCAACTGTCAGGCTCCCCAACGTACAAATTCCACACAAGCAGGGTTAGCATTGGTTGAAGATATGTGCACCATCGACGTGCAGTACGCCTTTGTTGTACACAACGCCACCGTGCCATCACGTGGACAGTCGGGATTAAGTAGCTTGTCCAAGGACACAACGCAGTTACCCCTGGCGGGGATCGAACCATGGAACTCTCGGCTTGAAGTTCAATGCCGTAACCACTGAGCCACCGCACGCCCTGTCGTTTTCCTTACAGAATTTGACGGGTGCCCTGAGAGTTTAATGTGAAGAAGAGTCCATGCAGCAATATTACTTTTCTTCTCTTTCAAAACCTTTCGGAGGTTGGGGTAAAGCTATTGGTATGTTCAAATTCGGACGTGCGATTGCATACATGACAAACGTCATGGCATGACATTGGCCATTGTATTTATAGAGGATATGGAATGAGTGTTTTTCTCATATAATATTTATGAAACGAGTCTAAAAATTTTCCGTTTTGGCGATCCTCTGGCGAGCCCAAACGGAAAATTCGGACGAGTTTTATAAATATTATATGAGAAAAACACTCATTTCATATTCTATTTATCATATGACACACACACGCACAAATTAGCCGCTTAGTATGACCCTTTGAACCCATCACCTAATTTGAGTTGCAGACGGCACTTGGAAAAAACATCCTCGTATCACTAAAAACTTTCATTTTTTGCTTCCAAAACATAGGTTATGACCCCTCATTGGAACGAGCTCGTCGAGCTCGTTCCAATGAGGGGTCATAACCTATGTTTTGGAAGCAAAGAGTGAAAATATAAAAAAAAATGAATGGCGTTTTTCTTGTAGGTGAAATATTAATACAATATAACCCACCCTAAATGCGACAGATAACGTAAATTCTCCCTACTGAAATTATGCAAATATGACCCAGTTGTATCTTGTTTAGCCAATCAAATTGTCCAGTTTTGAAATTGACCAATGAAAGCTCCCAACTCTAATTGTGCAAATTATGAAAATATGTCCCAGTTGTATTTTGTTCAGCCAATCAAATTGTCTAGTTTTGAAAATGACCAATGAAATTGACGGAAGGCTTTATTTATCACTGATTAATATGAAAACAAAATATCAAATGTTTTAAAGTGAACAAAACGGACGAGTCATATGATGAATTTATTTATTGGTGTTTAAGGTCACATGCTTCTGCACAATGGCTAATCATGACCACAACATGGAGATAGAGTCAAGGTCAGTCAATCGTTTATACCCCATGTTGTCTATTTTAGAGGACTCACACCCCAAGCATTAGTGACTGCGTCCTATTTTACCAGTGAAACAGAGTTTGTTTACCACAGTAAACAAGTACTGCTTCACTTCCCGGGGTTCCCGCGGGGGACATAGGCCTTTGACCGTTCACTGTTTTACAACAGGGTCACGATGAGTATTCCATTTACAGAAATGACGATCAACATGTCTGTCTTGTCAATCGAATTTAACATTACCAAGCCCATAATGTAGCCATGACAGATATGTATCCTCCTCTCCCCGACAGAGTTGAAATCATTTCTGGCATTCTATCCAAGAGAACATCGCCATTAACCATCAGCACACTGATGTTGAAATATCAAAAATTCAAGCTGCAGATATTTACGACGATGCAACTAGAACCAATCCTGCCCTGTTTAAGAGAGATCAATATTTATATTTATTCATTTATTGGTGTTTAAGGTCACATACTTATGCACAATGGCTAATCGTGACCGTGACAGTTTTACGGGTGGAGGAAGCCGGAGTACCCGGAGAGAACCACCGAGAAACGACGAGCAGCTGTCAGCTCTCCAACATCGTAACTCTGAACTCTGAACCGCAGCACAGGCAGGGTTAGATTGGTTGAAGACATGCGCACCATCGACGTGCAGTACGCCTCAGTACACAGCGTCATCGTGCCCCCATGTAGGCAATCGGGGTGAAGTGTCTTGCCCAAAGACACAACGCGGTTGCCGCAGGTGGCATTCGAACCGAGGACCTCTCGGCTTGCAGCCTGCACCTCTACCAACTGAGCCACCGCGCCCCCCAGAGAAGAGAGATAAATGAAAAACCTATTTAAAAAAAAAAAAAAAAAAAAAAAAAAAAAACATATCACGTAATCCCATCAATGGAACGAGCTCGTCAAGCTTGTTCCAATTAGGGGGTCACAGGATATAGTTCTGTTGCAATTTTAAAAAAAGATTTCCAACTTCTCAACATACCTGACTTATCTCATCATGAAAATCGACTTTCGATAAAGTTATCTCCCCTGAAATTATTAGACTGGCGAGGAAGGTTCAATTAAAGAAGCATGCAATTGTTGTGAAAACACCTATGATATCAATAGAAAATAAAGCGAAGTTTCCTTTTGTTATTTTTGATAAACAAAAACAACAGGCAGCTCTTGGAGCTGTCTGTTGTTTTCGTTTATTAAAAGTTACAAAAGGAAACTTGCCTTTTATGGTAAGCTAATTACAAGCAACTAAATAACTTTTTGGCTAGTGAATGTATTTTTATATTAATTTTCAAGTTTTTATTCTTCTCAGGAAAAAAAATAGCAAATCTTACCTCCTATACTCCGGAGCGGACCGGGCTAAGAAAAGTTACCGGGAAATATACGAAGGGGGGGGGGGGGGGGGGGCAGACCCGGAGAAAATTTTGATATTTTCGAACTGAACGAACACTGCTTCCTTGCATCTGAGCATTCAATGTCATTCCACATAGAGGGTATTTCTATGTCATTTTTGTTTCATCGGTAAAGGCCAAGAATAGAAGACCGCGCGTTTTTTAAGAAAATAAAACATATTTCACAACTTGTTTGAGTTACTTATCATTCTAAGACATGTTTTACACAAAATTAGCCCAAAACACCGATACCCACTCACAAAAATCATCACTTTTAACCCTTTTCTCTGTGACGGGTTTTTGAAATAAAATGAATTTCTGATTCTGAAATGGAGCTGTGGATGTTTCGATGTGACGTCACAGGGGAGCAATCATTACCTTTTTTGCATGCTAGGATCAGTTTAGGACGGGTATGGGTTAGCTAACCCGTACCCATCCTAAACTGACCCTAATGCATTGGTCGCCGTATTCTAATCATTGCCTTCTTTGCGTACTAGGGTCAATTTAGGATGGGTAACGGTTAGCTAACCCGTATCCATCCCAAACTAACCCTAATTCGTTCTCCCATTGTAATTACACCCTCGAATGCTCCGATCAAATGGAGTATACACGATAGCGGAAAAAAACAAAGAATCGCGTACCTGTTTACCGCAGGTTTTGTTGTTGAAATTGTTTGGAGAATAACGTTAACAAGGTGTAAAAGGGTTAAAAGTGATGATATTTGTCAGTAGGTATCGGCGTTTTGGGCTAATTTTGTGTAAAACATGTCTTAGAATGATAAGAAACTCCAAAAGAGTTGTAAAAAAGGTTTATCTTCTTAAAAAACGCGCGGTCCTCTATTCTTGGCCTTTACCGTATCATCTTCATCGATCATTCGGGGGAGAGGGGGGAGGGGCTGCCATCGGGAAGACCATAGTTCGGTCCATTCGGAGAACATTTTGATTTTTGAAACTGAGGGAACGCTGTTTCCTTTCATCTGAGTGATCAATGGCAGACTTGCTTGCTGGTATATCGAAATGTCCTCTATGTGGACTACCATTGGCATTCCACATAGAGAACATTTCAATATACCGGCCTTTTATGCAATCAGATCTATTTCACCCGTTGGGCTTTTTCACAAAATTCCAGGCACCAGCAGGTGTTGGGCTGCATCAATTTTGGGGACCCCAAATCCAATAGCGGATCCACCGGGAATTTTCCCTGTGAACCATACGGCCAGCCCGCCTATGTATTTAATGCTGAATAACTCACCCTTTCGAAACGACCAAATCCAGCCAGCACTGTGTACATATATCGTCCATTCGAAATCTATTTTTAAATTTATTAGGATCGTAGCTTATGAATCTTCATTTGTACTTTCTCACCGAGAAGCAACGTTCTTGAATTTTAGAAATTTTTTTTTGATATTTTCGAACTGAACGAATGCGGCTTCCTTGCATCTGAGTATTCAATTTTATTCCACATAGAGGGTATTTCTGTGTCATTTTTGTTTCATCGGTAAAGACCAAGAATAGAGGACCGCGCGTTTTTTAAAAAAATAAAACATATTTCCCAACTTTTTTGAGTTACTTATCATTATAAGACATGTTTTACACAAAATTAGCCCAAAACACCGATACCCACTCACAAAAATCATCACTTTTAACCCTTTTCTCTGTGACGGGTTTTTGAAACAAAATGAATTTCTGATTGCGTTCTGAAATGGAGCTGTGGATGTTTCGATGTGACGTCACAGGGGAGCAATCATTACCTTTTTTGCATGCTAGGATCAGTTTAGGATGGGTACGGGTTAGCTAATCCGTACCCATCCTAAACTGACCCTAATGCATTGGCCGCCGTATTCTAATCATTGCCTTCTTTGCGTACTAGGGTCAGTTTAGGATGGGTAACGGTTAGCTAACCCGTATCCATCCCAAAATAACCCTAATTCGTTCTCCCATTGTAATTACACCCTCGTATACTCCGATCAAATGGAGTATACACGATAGCGGAAAAAAACAAAGAATCGCGTACCTGTTTACCGCAGGTTTTGTTGTTGAAATTGTTTGGAGAATAAAGTTAACAAGGTGTAAAAGGGTTAAAAGTGATGATATTTGTCAGTAGGTATCGGCGTTTTGGGCTAATTTTGTGTAAAACATGTCTTAGAATGACAAGAAACTCCAAAAGAGTTGTAAAAAAGGTTTATCTTTTTAAAAAACGCGCGGTCCTCTATTCTTGGCCTTTACCGTGTCATCTTCATCGATCATTCGGGGGAGAGGAGGGGGGGGGGGGGGGCGCTGCCATCGGGAAGACCATAGTTAGGTCCATTCGGAGAACATTTTGATTTTTGAAACTGAGGGAACGCTGTTTCCTTTCATCTGAGTGATCAATGGCAGACTTGCTTGCTGGTATATCGAAATGTCCTCTATGTGGACTGCCATTGGCATTCCACATAGAGAACATTTCAATATACCGGCATTTTATGCAATCAGATCTATTTCACCCGTTGGACTTTTTCACGAAATTCCAGGCACCAGCAGGTGTTGGGCTGCATCAATTTTGGGGGCCCCAAATCCAATAGCGGATCCACCGGGAATTTTCCCTGTGAACCATACGGCCAGCCCGCCTCTGTATTTAATGCTGAATAACTCACCCTTTCGAAACGACCAAATCCAGCCAGCACTGTGTACACATATCGTCCATTCGAATTCTATTTTTCAATTTATTCGGATCGTAGCTTATGAATCTTCATTTGTACTTTCTCACCGAGAAGCAACGTTCTTGAATTTTAGAAAAAAAACAGCATTTTCCTTGCCATCTGACTCGCATGGGAACCCCGGGAAGTGAAACAGTGCTTGTTTACTGTGGTAAACAAGTTCGGTTTTACTGGTAAAATACGACCCAGTTACCAATGCCCGGGGTGGAAGTTCTCTAAGATGGGCAACGCGGGTATAAATGATTGAGTAAACTTAACTTTGTCTCCATGTTGGGGGGGGGGGGGGGGCATGATTAGTCATTATGCAGAAATATGTTACCTTAGACATTTAAAAATAAATAACCAATGCCTGTGGTGGAAGTCCTGAACGAGGGGCAACATGGGTATAAATGAATGGCTGGACTTGACTTTATCTCCATGTTGCGGTCACGTTTAGCCACTATGCACAAGTATGTGACCTTAAACACCAATAAATAAAAAAAATAATCTTGCCACCTGAAACTGTCCGACGAAAGGGTATTCACTTCATCTGTTTATCCAAAAATAGCTCATGAATCACATTGCAGTGATGTTGATGCGGGAATGGAGTGCCAATAAGTTACGATTTTGAACAATAAGGCGATTTCTGTATGAATTTTACAAACTCGTGAGGCAGAAGGTTAACCTTTTCAATACAGTATGCGCAAATTTTGGTATAAGGCAACAGTTGTAGACACGTTTAGATAGTGCAGTAAATACATAACTGGACAATAGGATCAGTGAAAATTTATTCTTCAGCCCTATAGAAATGTAGAATTAAATTATTACTAAACCACCCCCCAATTACAACACAGAAGTGCCCATTTCGTTGTATACAGAAGTGTAGTAGACAATACCATTTAGGGTGCCAGGGTTGGAAGGGTTAAAGAGAAAATGTGTCGAATTGTTCACTTGACAAAATCGATCAATTCGGTATGCAAAAGTACACTCACATGATTTATGTATCATTCGGTTGAAGAGCTCCTTCCGATTTTGTAAATGAACTCGAAAAGTGACAACACTTGATTTTGGCTTTTACAGTAGCCGTCCATAAACGTCAAATTCAGAGATACCGTCATTTTCGTGTTTATTTATTGACCGTTTTCCTAGCATAAGAGTTTATCGACTGCACTATTAACAAAAATACTAGGACCCTGCGAAGCTTCGAAATTTGATTCGATTCGAAATAGTCCCCATGGTTCGATTCGATTCGATTTCAATCGCGCCGATTCGAAAATTTTTGAACCGTCGAGATGTTCTCCTCTTGAACTCTTCTTCTGTCATCAGGTGTCCTGTACAGGAGGTGGAATGGTTTCCTGTACAGGAGGTGGAATGGTGTCCTGTACAGGAGGTGGAATGGTCCCCTGTACAGGAGGTGGAATGGTGTCCTGTACAGGAGGTGGAAAGGTGTCCTGTACAGGAGGTGGAATGGTGTTGGAATGGTGTCCTGTACAGGAGGTGGAATGGTGTCCTGTACAGGAGGTGGAATGGTGTCCTGTACAGGAGGTGGAAATGGTGTCCTGTACAGGAGGTGGAATGGTGTCCTGTACAGGAGGTGGAAATGGTGTCCTGTACAGGAGGTGGAATGGTGTCCTGTACAGGAGGTGGAATGGTGTCCTGTACAGGGGGGGGGGAATGGTGTCCTGTACAGGGGGTGGAAATGGTGTCCTGTACAGGAGGTGGAATGGTGTACTGCACAGGAGGTGGAATGGTGTCCTGTACAGGAGGTGGAATGGTGTCCTGTACAGGAGGTGGAATGGTGTCCTGCACAGGAGGTGGAATGGTGTCCTGTACAGGAGGTGGAATGGTGTCCTGTACAGAAGGGAGAATGGTGTCCTGTACAGGAGGTGGAATGGTGTCCTGTACAGGGGGTGGAATGGTGTCCTGTACAGGAGGTGGAATGGTGTCCTGTACAGGAGGTGGAATGGTGTCCTGTACAGAAGGTGGAATGGTGTCCTGTACAGGAGGTGGAATGGTATCCTGTACAGAAGGTGGAATGGTGTCCTGTACAGGAGGCGGAATGGTGTCCTGTACAGGAGGTGGAATGGTGTCCTGTACAGAAGGTGGAATGGTGTCCTGTACAGGAGGTGGAATGCTGTCCTGTACAGGAGGTGGAATGGTGTCCTGTACAGGAGGTGGAATGGTTCCTGTACAGGAGGTGAAATGGTGTCCTGTACAGGAGGTGGAATGGTTCCTGTACAGGAGGTGAAATGGTGTCCTGTACAGGAGGTGGAATGGTGTCCTGTACAGAAGGTGGAATGGTGTCCTGTACAGGAGGTGGAATTGTGTCCTGTACAGGAGGTGGAATGGTGTCCTGTACAGGAGGTGGAATGGTGTCCTGTACAGGAGGTGGAATTGTGTCCTATACAGGAGGTGGAATGGTGTCCTGTACAGGAGGTGGAATGGTGTCCTGTACATGAGGTGGAACGGTGTCCTGTACAGGAGGTGGAATGGTGTCCTTTACAGGAGGTGGAATGGTGTCCTGTACAGGAGGTGGAATTATGTCCTGTACAGGAGGTGGAATGGTGTCCTGTACAGGAGGTGGAATGGTGTCCTGTACAGGAGGTGGAATGGTGTCCTGTACATGAGGTGGAATGGTGTCCTGTACAGGAGGTGGAATGGAGTCGGAATGGTGTCCTGTACAGGAGGTGGAATGGTGTCCTGTACATGAGGAGGAATGGTGTCCTGTACAGGAGGTGGAATGGTGTCCTGTACAGGAGGTGGAATGGTGACCTGTACAGGAGGTGGAATGGTGTCCTGTAAAGGAGGTGGAATGGTGTCCTGTACAGGAGGTGGAATTGTGTACTGTACAGGAGGTGGAATGGTGTCCTGTACAGGAGGTGGAATGGTTCCTGTACAGGAGGTGAAATGGTGTCCTGTACAGGAGGTGGAAAGGTGTCCTGTACAGAAGGTGGAATTGTGTCCTGTACAGGAGGTGGAATTATGTCCTATACAGGAGGTGGAATGGTGTCCTGTACAGGAGGTGGAATGGTGTCCTGTACAGGAGGTGGAATTGTGTCCTATACAGGAGGTGGAATGGTGTCCTGTACAGGAGGTGGAATGGTGTCCTGTACATGAGGTGGAATGTTGTCCTGTACAGGAGGTGGAATGGTGTCCTGTACAGGAGGTGGAATGGTGTCATGTACAGGAGGTGGAATGGTGTCCTGTACAGGAGGTGGAATGGAGTCTGAATGGTGTCCTGTAGAGGAGGTGGAATGGTGCCCTGTACAAGAGGTAGAATGGTGTCCTGTACAGGAGGTGGAATGGTGTCCTGTACAGGAGGTGGAATGGTGCCCTGTACAAGAGGTAGAATGGTGTCCTGTACAGGAGGTGGAATTGTGTCCTGTACAGGAGATGGAATGGTGTCCTGTACAGGAGGTGGAATGGAGTCGGAATGGTGTCCTGTACAGGAGGTAGAATGGTGTCCTGTACAGGAGGTGGAATGGTGTCCTGTACAGGAGGAGGAATGGTGTCCTGTACAGGAGGTGGAATGGTGTCCTGTACAGGAGACCTAACGGTAGAGGATGAGTTCTATTACATTTCGCATCCGAAATTACATTGATTCCGTTCTGGAATATTTCGATTTTTGCTTGAATTGCACGAGTCGCAGTTGCACACAATATTTGAGTGAAGACTGGTAATTTATACGACTGTAAGAAGGTACAATATCCACAACTTGATAAGCGGTGAGGTTCGATTCTGGATTCGATTCGATTCGAAATCGGATGCCTCATTCGATTCGAGATTCGTTTCCACCCGAAATTTGTGGATCGCAGGGCCCTAAACAATACCCATTAAATTTTATTATTTTTCAATGTTTGCCTCGAAAACATATTGTATACACCTTATTGGAACGAGCTCGTCGAGCTCGTTCAAATAAGGGTTCATTAGCTGTGGTCTTGAGATAAGAAATTGAAATTTCCAGTTATTCAATATTATCAAGTGTCGTCTGCTATTCGCGCAATGTGAAGAGTTTGGTCAAAACAGGCTATTTCCGTCGATTGGCGTATGTGAGACATAATGGCCCTTTTTACATGAATAAAATTGGCTGTTTTTTTTTTTTATTTCTGAACATTATTGCGATGTTTTGTTCCTTTAAACCTTTCAACACTGGCGCACTGGAAGGTATCATTTCGGTCAATACTGTCATCGACGAAATGGGTGAAACCGCCCTGTTATGTTGTAAGGTTCGGTAATAATTTAATCCAACAGCTCTGTCGAGCTGTTGGATTAAATTATTTCCGAGCCTCGCTTTAGAAGTTTTGCTCTTCATATCGTCTGCTCGTCTGCAACCAATTCTTTCTTCACGCAAAAATGTATGCACACCGTATTGAAATGGTTAAAATAAGCATCCTTCTGAAAAGTACAGCCGATTTTTGCGCTTCAATATAAATTGAAACTGAGGCCAAGGGACAAACCATAATAATGTAAATTTGAGGGCACAAACCAATGTTGAGATGTTTCAACAAATGCAACACTGTAATTTCTGGTGAAATATCTTCATATCGTCAGATACCTCTTTAAATATCTTCTCTACTCCACACAATACATGATCATCCTTAAATTACATCTCAAGTATGTAATCTGCAGAACACCACATTAAATCATGGACACCGATCGATACTCCAATTCAGATTGCGGTTTCACTTGATATGCGGCAATTTTGATGTGACCTTTTCGAAAATTAAATTTCACGAACATGAAATTTTGGAGTGGGGAGATATTTTGAACTTGATTGTTTCCATCAATCTTCATTGTCGTTTTTTAGCACTTATTCTGATGACCCCAGGCAGATTTGGATACAATAACCGGTGTATAACGTCCAAATGAGTTAACCCATATATATCCAAATGCATCATCAAATTTAAATATAGCTCTACAGATTGGGGCCCTGCGAATATTCACATGCGATCGAATCGAATACTAAATCGAATACTTCTCAATATTCGCGAATCGAATCGAATAGCGAATCAAATGTTTTAGTCCGAAACATAACCATGTTGGCTCGTACCCCCTATTCCATATGCAGTGGCGTAGCGGAAAATCTTGTGCCCAACCCCCCCCCCCCCCCCCCCGCGAGATAGAGACGGGGGCCCTTTCATAATGGTGGTTGCATTTAAAACGGGAGCAACTTTAGTGTTGTTACCGTGCACAGCATACAGGATTTCACGTAGTACATACGCCATAAATTAAATGAAGGTATAGCCTATAGGATCGATTCTAAAAGTGCGACTCTATAGATTTTTTCATTACATGTTTTAAGTTTCACCCCCACCATCCAACGATACACACATGCACGCCCAACATGTGTGACTTGAGAGCACCATGTATGTATATTGTTCATTTCTCACCCCTATCAGTTACAATGATGTAGCGTTCACTTAACACTTTACCTAACCTGAAAAGCAGACGACACTTGCAAAAATAATTCTTGAATATCTAATTTTTTTCATTGTTTGTCTCAAAAACATAGGTTATGACCCCTCGTTGGAACGAGCTCGACGAGCTCGTTCCAACGAGGGGTCATAACCTATATTTTTGAGACAATGAAAAAAATAATGAAAATTAATTGGCGATTTTTGAGAATGGCGCTGGTCGGTTTTGGCCGTTACGTTAGGTAAAGGGTTAAAAGAATAATACATAGACTACAAAGAGTATGTCGTGTGGAAGTGAGAGTTTGAAATTATGTGTATTTGGTACACAGTCTCGCTCTCTCTCTCTCTCTGTTTCCCTCTCTCTTTCCCTCTTTCCTCCAACGTGGGACGTCCTTCAAGACGAGGGCCCCCCTTCTAGCCGCCCCACCCCCCCCCCCGCAATGCGGGCCCTGCGGGCCCATCCCCTACGCCACTGTCCATTTACCGGCGACGGGTATATCCGTCGCCAGCACATGAAATAGGAAGTATTAGCGACGGATAAATATGTCGCCGGCACTGAATGTTGCGTTGCGTGAGATGGAATCCGTTTTTAAGCTTTTGTGTGCCAATTTTTAAAACACGCTTTCCTCCCGCTGATGTCCGGTGCATTCCGACAGAGAGACTGCAAGGATGGTCGGAGATATTCGATAGATATTCGGCACCGATTGTCGAATCTAATTCGAATCGAATACTGCCATCGAATCGAATATCATTTCTTATACCGAATATTCGCAGGGCCCTACTACATATGTTTTATACTACGGAGAGATTATTACAACAGTCAATAGATCTGGGTTGTCAAATTCTGGCGGGTTGATGGGAGCAAATTAAACAAGACGCCATGTTTGATTTCGCTGATCTGTCTCGCCAGCGTGACGGAATATGATGGAATATGACGACCAGACTTGATTGACTGTTGTAATAATCTGTTTAATAAATAATAGCGGATATTTAAAAAAAATGAATTCAACTCCTGACATTTTCTCGGAAAAATAGGTATTTTGGGGCCTAAAAAAGTTTAAAATCTGTTTCTCAACCAACTCCCCACCCGCATGGTCATTTTTGCTACCGCGGTCTCTCAGGGCAAACTTAAACAAATAAAAATTAAAAGGTTTATAACTGATATTATACACGAGTTTTTAACCCTTTCAACTCCAGAGGCCTTTTTTCCGGCCGGGTCACAAGCTACGTCATAATGTCATTAAGAGAGATGACTGCAGGGTAAATGTGTGGTGTAGACAATTCAATATTTTCAACGTGCAACCCTAAGGCTGCACGTTAAAAATATTAATTGGTCTACCCCCAAATAATAAATATGGACTCCTTCTATTGCTACCATGAAACTGACATGGAAGATACCATCAGATTTCAAAGGGTTAAAATCGATAAATTTGTCCCTTGAGTGCAACAAGGCTTTGCAATGCTTTACAGTCTTCTTTGAAATACTCCACCACCCATGCTATTCTGCAGATTATGAGGCCTAAAACACAAAACAAACCATGATAATGAACTTTTGATGGGGAAAACATAATTACAAAAAATAAAAAAAGAAAATAAAAAACCGCCCACATGCAGTTTTACAAAAATGGCCTGAGAAACAGAGGAGCTACTTTGTGGGGCCTTGTCTAGAATGTTTTACTTCACGTTTCTAAAATTATCACCTCCAAAACGTTTGCACGTCGTGTGACGTGAACGTCACTTGCGCCTCGTTGGAGAGAGGCATGATATTGGTTTGAAAAGGTGAGGACTGATTTTTTGGAGAACCAGCCATGAAGTGTTAACAGTGATATTGATGTGCTGTTTGGTGTTATCATATTATGAAACATAACATCCGGATGTTTCACAGAGGAAAACATTCACTCCCTCACTCTTGAACACGTTCAAAACGTCAATGTTTGAGGACTGCAAAAAGAACGGCGATAATAAACCGAGAACTTACAGTTGGTTTAAATTTAACTATGCAATGGAAACGTTTTTAGTGGAAACGAATTCGACCGAAGACCGGGAAATTTTCACTAAGCTTCGTATCAGCAATCATAAGTTAGCTATTGAGAAAGGGCGACATTATCAACCGCCGAAGCCTGTAATCGGAAGGATATGTACTCACTGTGAACTAACTCTGGGAAAATAGAAAACGAATACCATTTTCTAATGATGGAGTGTACACATTATTCAAAATTCAATCAGAACTATTTGCTTTGATCAACAAATGAGATCGACGGTTTTAGTGATCTGAGTAAATTTGAGCAATTCAAATCTATATTTGAAAATAGAATCCCCAGTTTTTAAAATCTGCAGCGTGATCCGGGATTTTTTCGCAAGACGATTATGATATGTTTAGTGATGTGTATGGGAAATTCTGGTTCACATCTCCACATTCTTTAGGGGTATCAAATTAATACAAATATAGTACTTTAATCATGGAAAATTGGTGGATGAAAGTGAAATGTTTTGAGCACTATTTTTGTTCATGTTACTTGTATATTCTCGCATACTGTCCTGTAGAGGGTGTTTTATAGTAATAAATGTTATGTTCTGTTATTTTATGTTCACTAGCAACGTGGAAATCTACGTAACTTTGGGTTATCGAAAAATACTAAAATGGGAGCAGATCATTCCGTTATGGGTGTGAGATTTCACGATCTCATGACATCTTCCACAATTTACCATTACCTTAAACCAAACAATGGGCAAGGGGATCCCCATAATGCTCTCAGATAAGAGATATAGTCGAGCGCCAGTAGAACAGTAGGAATCCCAACAGTTTACCTCACAGATATACCTTATAACTCCTTATTGGAACGCGCCAGTCTTGCTCATTCCAACGAAATGGTGGTAAGCTGTGTTTTTGAAGCAAAAATGAAACTTTAGTCGGCACATTAATTATATTTGCAAATATTTTCCCCAGTCGTGTTAGGATTAGGGTTAATATCGATTATGACGTTCATCAGAGACTCTTCATTTTGCCTTCGATAGATTTTGAGTAACAACAGACATTCTCCAATAACTTGTAATAAAACAAATATATATCAACGATATATTATTTGATTTGACTTAATATGAAACGTGAGCAATGAAAATATTGGCTTTTGCTCAAGTACCCTCAATTTTCTGAAAGCCCTGATATTGGCTTCTAGCACTCAGCCAGTTAACCCTTTACCTAACATGAATAGCAGACGACATTTGCAAAAAAAAAAATTGAATAACTAATTTTTTGTCTCAAAAACATAGGTTATGACCCCTCATTGGAACGAGCTCGACAAGCCCGTTCCAACGAGGGGTCATAACCTATGTTTTTGAGACAAAAAATGAAAAAAATAATGAAAATTAATTGGCGATTTTTGAGAATACCGCTGGTCGGTTTTGGCCGTTACGTCGGGAAAAGGGTTAAAAGTGGAACCAGCATTAATTCCCTCTGGAACTTTTTTATTTCTTGTTATTTTATCTTAGGACCCTGCGAAGCTTCAAAATCGTCCCGATAATTCGATTCGAGTTACGTCGTTTCGGAAATTTTCGAATCGTCGAGATGTTCTCAATTTTCTTAAATCATGAGTAGCACTGCATACAATACGCGAATAGAAATTGACAATATTTATGGTTGTAAGAAAGTTCAATGTTTTCAACCCGAAGCGCATTGAGATTCGATTCGAGGTTCGGCCTGATTCGATTCGGCATTCGATTCGACCCGAAATTTAAGATTCGCATGATCGTATTTTATATCTGTTTGACTGATCTCGTGCGAAGACGTGCAAATGGAAGGGCACAAATATCCAGGAGATACGAGGGATGACCCACCTCCTGAAACTTAGTCATGGCATGCAGAACTTTATGATTTCTCCTTGAAATAGTTTGACTCTCGCCCAAAACGAAGTTCCCGCTCCTATGGCTCCTGGAGAAACATAACCATAGTAAAATGCACACACAAATCAATAATAATCGGTCAGTTTGAGATGTTCATCAGTCGGTGTTCGTTTGGTTCATCTTTGTATTGATTTCATTGAAAAACAGACATTGTACTGTGGCATACACTCATATATCCGACTCGAAGAGGAACATCAAGTGAGACGATGGGTACCCATACTAAGGAGGTTGGGGTGGAGTTGGTGAAATCATTGCCCCTCCCACTTCCTATTTAGACTCCACAACATCTTCCTCGTAACACCGTCAAGAGGAGGTGTATTCTTTTGTATTGTTTTCCCAGGTTATTGAATATCGTTAACTAGTAGAATGCTGGAAGCCCAAATTTGGGCTTTATTCAGAAGTACAGGTACTGCAACATGAATGCGTCATACTCAGCAGATATTCTTCATACTATCTTTGAAGTAAAATTATTTAGTCTGTAAGAATTGTCCTTGTTATAATGTATGGGAGAGTGCCTGTAGGCCGTGTGAGTCACGCCTGTAGGCACTCTCTCATAAATTGCAGCAACGCAAAGGCATGTGAACAAATTTTTATAACCAAAAATAATTCAGCACTCTACCAATTAAATTCGAATCTGCGCAGCGCGACATTCGATAGATGAATCCTCTATATAGACTTAAATGATTGAGCTAAATAACCACCAGCCAGTTATCAAGTGTAAACGAAATCTCTCAAGGAAACCAGTCAAAGTCATAAGGAATTCGTCACTGTTACGGTTTGAAATCAGCCCAGTCCGGAAATAGTTCCTCGCCCTTGTCCAGATTCAATCGGCTGTAGGGGCGGACTGGGCCAAGAAAAGTTACCAGGAAATGCACCAGGGGGAAGGAGGGGTCCGGACCCGAAGAAAGTTTTGATTTTTCAAACTAAAAGAAAGCTGCTTCCAGGCATATGAACGATCAATTGCAGTCCACATAGTGGGCATCTCGATGGCATATTTTTATCATTTTCGCCGTTCATTGTGTAAGGTGGTTGCGCGGGGGGGGGGGGGGGGGGGGAGATGGTGATGGGGCTTGGACCCATCAAGCAGACCATAGTTCGACCCAATGGGAGAAAAGAGAAACTTTTGATTTTTGAAACTGACAGAACGCTGTTTCCTTGCATCTGAGTGATCAACTGCAGACTAGATTGCTGGTATATCGAAATGTCTCTATGTGGACTGCCACAGTCCACATTGAGAGCATTTCGGTGTACGGCAGTCTATGCAATGAGATCCATTTCTCGTTTTCACAAAATTTCATGCACAAACTCGTGTTGGGCTGCATCACTTTTGGGGCCCCAGGGGGACCCCCAAGTTTCCCGGTGAATCATATGGCCAGTCCGCCCCTGGTCGGCTGGCTTATTCCATTTGGTCGAAAAAGTGACTAACTGAAATATTCCATCGGATTGAATACGAAAAAATCGATAATTATTCATTTTATTTGAATCAAAGCAAGAGATGTCCCTAAATCCAGACTTGATTTGACCGAATCTTTGGTGATATTTACTCATCCAGCCATATAGTTTTGTGATTAGCTTATCCACTTATGGTGGTAATATCTTGATGTTTACAAAGTGAACAAGAGCAACGCGAGGCGTGGCATATGCCCCCGACTGTGTCATAACGCCATGGCGGCCATATCGAACTGGCTATCTAGACCAAAATCGAAAGGAAGCATTGTCTAGTCATCCACAAGTAACCCCTAAAATTATGATTTGATCAAATAAGCGGTTTTCAAATCCAACATGCAGTGAAAGCAATACAGAGTCGAGGAAAAATTTCTAAGTCGAAAGAGTGAAAAGGGCCATAATTCGGAAAAAAATTATTGGACTGAACCTGTTCCTTGTGCATATGCGTTACCCATGCGGTTCTACGAGCATACATAGCAAGGGGGATCAGAATCCGGCTAGTGGTTTTGAAATTGCAATTCAAAACGTTTTACGGAGAGGCGGACAGACAGACGGATGGAGGTCTCCTGTAAATATCCCCGAATCCTCCTTCGGAAGTCGGGGGCATAATAAAATACTCATTGATTGGAAAATCTATAACTGGAGCACAAACTAATAAAAGTATATCCTTGTGAGTACAAGAACATCACATTGCATCAAAGGTCGTCTGCGCGAAAACTCCACGAAAAGTGGGTAAACAAACAGATCATAACAGCTTTGAATTCCGAACAAAATTAGACTGGTGGACTGAGAGTTTGTGCAAACGTAGACTACCGAACGCATCTGGTGTGCTTTAACCCTCTGCACTCTGATGTCAAAATAGCAAAGTTTTTAGCAGCAAACACTTCCCATAATGCAGTTAGATATTCAACCAAATATACCTTGTTTGACAGAGCTCAATGAGCTCTGTCAAACAAAATTTAATTGGTTAAATTCATACTTAAACAAGAGAAAAAAGGTGTGATTGGAGAAAATTCAGTTGCACTACCTTTGTGCTTGGAGTCAAACGGATTTCAAATTTGGAAGGGTTATCTAACTTGTTGTCATTATATGCAGTTTGATGTGAAGCTGTATTTGATAGCTAATTGAAATCACAAATTATCTCCGTACGCCCACAGTCCTGTTTCGTGTTGAAAAAAAGTTAAAAGCATATGATGTGTGACACCTTCTGACAGTTTTCTTCTGATGTATCGATCAGATATTCCCGATTATCATAAAACTGTCGAACATATTTGATGGTACTGTCAATATTTCCATCAGTATTAATATTTTACGGTGGAGAAAAACAAATTGTTTTCTGTTTGAGTGGATTACCCTTGTCTTATCAAACACTGGGATTGAAGCATGCTTTTGATGCCTAGCTTACACTGACCGTGTTAAAAGTTTCCTGCAATTACGTATGCTTAGAAATGGAATTGATAACGCAGTTTTCACTTATCCTAAAAGGCCACTAACCAAGCCTGAAAATAAGCAGACTATCATCTGCAAAGTGGGGTTCCGAGAGGGTGAATGTGGTGATGCTACCTTGCGCTGCAGGGTAGCATCACCAAATTGACCCTCTGGAAACCTCAATCTGAATCAAGGTCTCAGGCCTAACAAGAAAGAGGTAATCAGAGGATAGATTGGGGGATTGTATCCCGCCATATGGGTTAGGGTCACAAATTCACCCTCTGGGGACCTTATTCTACAAATGGCAGATTGCTTATTTTCAGGCTTGCAACTGATCAAATACTTATTACATCGATTGATTTTTGGCTCTCCAAAGTCGAAGCGGATTCATCATCCAAAATTTGATGTCAAAATCCATATCAGGAGCGGACGGGGTCAAAAAAGGTTGTTGGGAAACGTGCCAAGGGGTCCCCAACCTCGGACAAACTTTTTATTTTTCGAACCGGTAGAACGCTACTTCCTTACACATGAGGGATCAATGACAGTCCACATAGATGGCATTTTCGACGGCATTTTTGTATCATCTTTGTCTCTCAAAAATGGTTGCACCAAAGGGGACCACAGACTCACCAGGCCTACCATAGTTCGGCTCAATATAAGAACATTTTGTTTTTTTCGGACCGAGAACGTTGTTTCCTTGCATCTGACCGATCAATGGCAGACTAGACTTCTTGTAAATCGAAATGCCCTCTATGTGGACTGCCATTGGCAGTCCACATAAAAGGCATTTCGATAAACCGACAGTCTATGCAATCGGATCCATTTCGCCTTTTGGCCATTTTCACGAAATTTCATGCGTCAAGGGTGTTGGACTGGTTAAATGTTGGGGCCCCGGAAGCACCCAATAGGGGCCCATGGGGTAATTTCCCAGTGGACCTTACGGCCAGTTCGCCTCGGATCCATATAATACGGTTGGAAACTGCTGTCGTTTTGTTTCTAACTCAATGCGCTCGTGAAATACAGGGAAACTCCAACAAAGGTCGTTGATTCCTACCCCCGTATTCTACCTCAGCTATGCTCTGTATTCATACCCTATTAAACTTGAATTCAGTGATTGAATCTGATATTGTTTTTACCCTTTACCTAACGTAACGGCCAAAACCGGCCAGCGCTATTCTCAAAAATCGCCAATTAATTTTCATTATCTTTTTCATTTTTTGTCTCAAAAACATAGGTTATGACCCCTCGTTGGAACGAGCTCGTCGAGCTCGTTCCAACGAGGGGTCATAACCTATGTTTTTGAGACAAAAAATGAAAAAAATTAGTTATTCAAGAATTATTTTTGCAAGTGTCGTCTGCTTTTCAGGTTAGGTAAAGGGTTAAAGAAATAACTGATAACTTTCTTGCTTGGCACTGTTTTGTGTCCAAGCATTTCATTCACGGATAAAACATGTTCCGCTTTTCTATTCAAACCGACCAGAGATCTAATGAATATATTAAATCAGTACACAAGTTCGCCTGTAAAAGAGTTCCGCATCGTGACAAGAACTATTTGCGGAAACATAAATGGTTTGATCCGCCCTTCAAACAGTTAAAACAGCAAATGGAAAATGCTATTCAAAGTATGAAACGAAGTCCATTTGACAAACTATTTTGCGGTTAAAAATGTGTAGCGGTCGAGGTATAAAGGCCATTTACCAACCAGCCTGGTTGGTCCGGATCTCTTAGTCTCGTGGTAAATCGGTCGCCTTGTGTGCTAGAGGTCGACGGTTCGAACCCAGGCTCCCGCACTTATCTCTCCTCCTGTTACGTTTGGGGGGTCGTCCGATCCTCAGCAGTAGGTGGCACTGCGGGTGTTTCGATCGCTTCGAGGGGGAACTTGGGTGAGATTCACACGTGGTGAATCTCAAAAGAAGGGGAGAGTAGTGTAGCGGTCGAGGTATAAAAGCCATTTACCAACCAGCCTGGTTGGTCCGGATCTCTTAGTCTCGTGGTAAATCGATCGCTTTGTGTGCTAGAGGTCGACGGTTCGAACCCCGACTCCCGCACTTATCTCTCCTCCTGTTACAAATGTTTACAATCGAGAAACAAAACGGATATCTAAATTATGGTTCAAACACATTTGTGAAACTCTTGAAAAATGTGAATCAACTGATCTCAAATCTTATTGCGGTTAATCAGTCAAATACGTTCGCAGCCGAAATAATCTAATGATCTGGATCCCGATAAACAGTAGATTTCTTCAGTAAATTATATTGTTGTAAACCTGCCTCGGCGCGTCATGTGTGTGCGTTTAACACTGTGTCGATACAAACAGATCAGCCCAGTACCAATGGAACTATAACAGCAGATGAAGTATTTATTATCCGCGGTAAAAGAGCTGAAGAAAGGAAAATGAACCGACCCAGATCATGTGTCGAATGATTTGCTGAACTTGAAAGTCATTGTTCCAATTATTATATAAGACAAGCCAGTTACAGTACGTGGAGAGTGGATTGTAACTAAATCACCCGCGGAGTGGAGTTATCACCCAAGCTATAACTTTCAAATTTTGAACATATCGACAAAAAACACAAGCAATGTTTCAGCCAATGGACCTCCGGGTTTCACCCGGAGGTCCATTGACTGAAACTTTGCTTGTGCTGGTTAGTCTTTGCAACAAATTTGCAATTATTGCTTGGGTGGAATCTCCACTCTGTGGGTGATTTAGTGATAATACAATCTCCACGTAATTTAGTTAATCAAATCTTGGAATCTGGACATTATCCAACTTCTTGAAGTCAGTCCGTCCTAAGCCTTATATACAAAAACGGTGATAAGCATGACCCAGTCAATTATAGAGCTATAGCTCTGAGTTCTGCTTTTGGCAAACTATTTAATAAAATTATAAACAACAGGATTAACATATTTTTTTGATGAAAATGACCTGATCAGCGAAACCACTACTACCTCATAAAAACGCAAGAACTGGTCAACCGTAATTATCTACCACCGGCGTGCGTCAGGGATGCATATTGTCGCCAAATTTATTTAAAATTTGCATTGATGATATTCATCAAATATTCGACGAAACATGCGGTTCTGTGGCGCTCCACGATAGGGAGATCAACCATTTACTTTTTGCGGATGACTTAGTATTGATTTCCGACACTGCCACTGGTCTTCATAACTTCACTTTCAAACTAGAAAAATAAGTAGGGGTGAATAGCCTCTATGTAAACACTAAAAAACTAAATGTACGATATTTAAAACCATGAGAAGTATTCGCGCTCCGAAGTTTTACATACATGGTTTGGAACTTGAAATAACAAACGACTTTAATTATTTAGGTATAACTTCACTAACAATGGGAAACTACAAAACACTCAAAAAGCTTCAGTATGGAAGGACTTAAAGCAATGAATTCTCTACACAGTGCTTTCAAAACAAAATGCTATCCTCCGGTTCCTATACTTTCTCGACTATTCAGTAAACTGGCTAAGCCAATTTTATTGTATGGTAGTAAATTATGGGCAGCTGAAGTAGAAGTCAATAACTGAGACCGTCGACTGTCTGATCAGATACATACAAAGTTCCGCAAATTACTTTTGAATGTCATTACACATCATTCATCTTACCATGCAGTACGAGCTGAGCTGGGGAGATATCCACCACTATTCATAGATGCCAAGCTGTAAATGATGAAATTCGGTTTAAAGCTATCCTCGCTTGACGAATATTCTCTTGTAAATGATGCTCTAGTGGAATGCAGACAAAACAAAAAAAAAAAAACAAAAAAAAAAAAACGCCGATTCGGTCGTCAATAGAACGGAAAGCCTAGCTTTTAATGACATGAACACTATTAGCTGCGAGAAATTAAAGCTTCTGAAAGAAAAACTGAAAAGAGATCATTTTGGGCGGTTTCTGGATGACATGAATAATGATTGTAAACGTCGTGGTAGAAACAAGCTGAGGATCTATCGATTGTTTAAAGACAATTATGAGCTTGAGTCGTACCGAAGGCACAACACAGCGTTGGAGGCGAAGACATACTCCACAAAGCTCGGCCTCAGTAATCCTAATCTTGCCAGTGAGAGAGGGCGACATGCTCAGCCACCTGTTTGAGCTGAACAACGGGTGTGTGGCGTCTATCAATATGACGAGTTAGTAAATAAAATTCATTTCATTATGGATGCATCCTTGAAGAAAGAATTGTTTACTTTGCTTGGGAATGTAAACGCAAACTTCCCAAGGATGGAAATGCAGCAGCAATTCCATCTTATGATGCAAAATAATCAACCTGGCACATGCAGGGCCATTTGCAACTTTATATGTCAATTTTTCCGATTAAGAGCGTCCAAATTGACGAAATGATTTTGGAATATTTTAATATTGACCTATGTTGCATGTAACACTGAAGAATTTTATATTTACTCCATGTTAAATACACTGATAATTATATTGTATTGTATGCATACTGTACTGTGTTTTCATTTTGCGATCTGCCTCACAGGATGTGTTAATTGCAATAAATACTATTACTACTACTAACGTCACTCTAACGAGTAACTTCCAATTAGATGCGTTCTTACATACACACAGAATGACACGCGTGTGTGAATGGGTTAATCGATATGACACGAGTGCCAGCGCGGAGTGCCAGGACACTCAGCAATTCATTTGACAACTGTCAACAGTAACAACACATTTTATCGCCAACCAACTTTGCGAGGGGAACTCGTGTTACTGTTTCGTCTCCTGTGTTCCAATGTGTTCTATGTGCCTACTGGCACATAGAACACATAGGAACTCAGGGGGCGATTTTCAGCTATCGCTAGCGATTCAAATTGTAATTGCGGTGCACGATTTGTAGAGAATTCCAATGAAATTTCGCTTCTATTCAAAAATAGTCCGTCAACGATTTCGGTTCCGCACATAATGTGCGGTACAGATTTCCATTTTCCGCATGGTTTAGTGTTGTTGTCGAAGGTGATTACATAGAACAGGTGTGTAATAAATAACGTTCTTATGCGTAACCAGATTCCACGTGGTGTATTGTATCGCGTAACGTTGAAAACTAACAACAGCAGTTGTATAAGAGATTCAGATGAAATAGGGAAGAGTTTCATAAAACTTTAAATTAACATGTGATTACTATTAAAGAACACATGGAACACGAATAAAGCATGTTCCGCTTTTCTATTCAAACCAAAGACAAACCAGATGTCTCTGTACAAAACTTCTGCAGTCATGAATAGCCATTGTTTTGTCCTGTTGGTTATTTCAACTCCCTCGACATTTCCTTTTTGATAAGAAATTTGTGAACTTCATCTCTGAAGAGTTACCCTCCAAAATCAGTTTGGTTAAAAATTAAATATTCATATTCTCTCAACCTGGTTGATTTCGGTTGATTTGTAACCCAACTAATTTTAGAGTTTACTATCGGATATATTACTATTGCAGGACTCTGCAACTTTCTGCAAACTCTCGCCCCTGCAATTGTGTTCGATAAGGACTGAACGGCGTCTACATTTCCCAAAACATCTACAGTCATATTTGTATTACATTACTGGAGGTGTGTCCCCTACCTCTTGGAACCCCGGGAAGTGGAGCAATGCTCGATTACTGTGGTAAACAAATTCTGCTGAGGAGAGGGGGGGGGGGGGGGGAGGGGGAATCAAAGTTGTTCCACTTGTAAACAAGAAAAGAAGAAACATGACCTATGAACCCATGAAAGAGAGAGAGAGAGAGCGAGAGAGAGAGAGAGGGAGAGAGAGAGAGAGAGAGCGAGAGAGAGAGAGAGAGAGAGAGAGAGAGCGAGAGAGAGAGAGAGAGAGATTATGGTTTCTTTGTAACGGCTCTGTTCAGGGGCGGCGAAAGCTCGATAAAAGTGGAGAAGCACACATTTACAGTGCTACCTTGGTTCGACCCAGTTTGAGAAAGGTTACAATCGTTTATCTCATAGTCTCTCGTTTAGATGAATATGACGCTGTGTGGTCACTGTCTTTTCCGTTTCTTCTACTTCATCCATCTTCCAACCCGAAGGCCAGCCTTCGGGTTGGAAGATAGCTGAAGTAGAAAAAATGGACATAAGCGGCCGAAAGTGGGACTCTTTGGCAAAATATTGCTTGGATTTGCAAATAATGTTACAAGAATGTCTGTATATTGATACGTTCGAGAGTTCGAATCGACACTACGGTGACAGAGACAGGGTTAAACAAAATTATTTTACTCAATACTTCAAAATATTCAAGTCATAGGAGACTATATTTAGAGAGGTTAGAGTTGACATTGTGCCAAACAAAGCACTGTTTTCGGCAACATATTTAATGCCCCATAAGAAGCGATCTTTATTTCTCTACCCAGTCAAGCATCTTTTATCGGGTTTTAGCCTGAGGACTTATTGTAGATCCTGTATTTTAATAAGACACGTCCGTATTCCCCATGGTTTTGACATTCAGTATTTTGATTTATTATTAAATACTATTTAATAACATATTCCGTTGATTCGTGCAATTAGTCGCCGGCATTTTAACATAAAGCATTTCGGTCAAACTGGCGAGTAGGTAAACAGAAATATTATTTAAAAATACTCTACAAATCTAGATTGTCGAATTCATCTGGTGTAACAGCGTCCGTGATAATAATTTAATCATTTGCCCCGCCTCTGCGTTTGATTGGTTGAAAGCATACAGCGTGAAAGTCGTCAAAATCGTATAAACCAAATCACGTAATGATCTGTAATATCTACACGTTCGCACACATCCGATCCAACTTCGAAGACTCTGGAAGCCCCGCCCACTCAATCCAAATGTCACCGTGAGGGCGTGACGGCAGACTGATAGATGGATAACAAGCTTGTAAACAAAGATCAATGATCGATTTTTCATCACCTCCAGTCAGCGGGAATATAATGATAATTTCTCGGGAACAATTGAATTTAATAAAATATATCGAAGTGGGAGACTACTAAAAGATCATACGTCCAAACATGATTTTGGGGGAACTTAAAAAAAGGAAGTTTTTAATGATATTGTTACGTGACTTGCTAAATATCTGTCGTCTGAGATCGAAAATCAAAACAACAAACAATTTGACAATGATTGACGTGACATGTTTGTGGGACATTTTCCTGAGTTTGATTTGTTGTCTTTTGCGAAAATTAAAAGTTTTTTGTTCACGTACACATAGTTTTTATATTTTAATATTACAGCCGGATTAAATTATAAGAAATAACTGTTGTTTTCCTTCGGTTTATGCGATATAAACCGAAAATCTTCAGCACAAGCTTAATCAAAACTCGCTACTCGCGCGAGTTATGATTAAGCTTGTGCTGAAGATTTTCGGTTTATATCGCAGAGTAGCGAGTTATGATTAAGCTTGTGCTGAAGATTTTCGGTTTATATCGCATAAACCGAAGGAAAACAACAGTTATTTCTTAAATAATTTTAAAACTAGCAGTTAAAAATTGAAATATAGAACTTCCTTATTTGACGAAAAACGCTTAACACTATCACGTTATTGTTACGATTGCGTTTAAAGTTGGAATTCTTTAATACAGCTAAACCTTTTCTAACATTAAAACTCTAGTGTCTTTATAAAACGGGCGTCATATCGCTAAAGCATTGCAGATGGAGAATGGAGCCACTCAAGGGACGATTATCACGATATGCAGAGGCGTACTGGCCGTATGGTCCACCGGGAAAATAACCTGTGGGCCCCTATTGGGTTTTCTCTGGGACCCCCAAAATTGATGCAGCCCAACCCCTGTTGGTACGTGAAACTTCGTGAAATGGTCAAAAGGTGATATGGATCTGATTGCATTGACTGTCAGTATATCTAAATGTTCTCCATGTGGACTGCCAAGGACATTTGGATATACCAGCAGTCTAGTCTGCCATTGATCGCTCAGATGAATCGAAACAGCGTTCCTTCAATTTCAAAAATCAATTCTTTTTCCCGATTGGGCCTAACTAGTAACTATGCCCCCTCCCCCCCCCCCCCCCCCCCCTCAGTAGAACCTTTTTGTCGATAATCCATGAAAAAGATACAAAATTGCCATTGAAATGTCCTCTATGTGGATTGCCATTGACCGCTCAGATGGTCGCAAAATCAAAATAATGAACGTGTCTGGTCCCCCTTGGAGCATTCCCCGGTAACGTTTCTTGGCCCAGTCCGCCCCTGACGATATGATAAACCAAATCTAACAAGGATTCCGTGTTTTTCTCATGTGACATTTATGAAACTCGTCCAATCTCATTTCCATTTTGCCCCGTCAGAAACTCAACAGATGGAAACTTAGTACATAAATATTATATGAAAGAAACATTAATTCCCCATCCACTGCATATATTTACGGGTTCGTTTGTAGACCAGAACTGTTTGCAATACTTTGTTATTACTTACATATTAAGAGAGGCGATGACAAAGCCGGCGATTAAAAAGAGCGTTGTTAAAAGAGAAAAGTTTAACGTGACTTACATTGTCATTGTTCAAATATCAACTTCCGTTTGCAACTAAAACTGTGATTAACTATAAAACAAACATTGGCTCGTGGCAGATGGGAATCACACATAGCACAAGGGTTAGTCAACAGTTTATTTGAAAGGAGACCCACCCAAAGACGCCAACACTGTACAAATGTCAAGTATTATTGTTCTTTTATTTCCTTTTAATCCTTTACCCAACGTAACTGCCAAAACCGGCCAGCGCTATTCTCAAAAATCGCCAGTTAATTTTCATTATATTTTCATTTTTTTGTCTCAAAAACATAGGTTATGACCCCTCTTTGGAACGAGCTCGTCGAGCTCGTTCCAATGAGGGGTCATAACCTATGTTTTAGAGACAAAAAATGAAAAAAAAATAGTTATTCAAGAATTTGTTTTGCAAGTGTCCTCTGCTTTTCATGTTAGGTAAAGGGTTAAAAGACTACAGATCACATATCAATGGAAAGACCTCAACGAACGCTTGCCAGTGAGGGTCTCAAGCTGTGTTTTAGAAGTGAAAACGAAGGTTTTCAAGCCTTTAAAAAAATTGTTGCAAACTTCTCCTGCACATCTTATAAGGCAAAAGCTGGAGTCAAAACTAATATCTCTATCAGTTTAATTTTTTTAAAAACTCTTTTCCTTTTCATTTTTCAAAATTCTTTTCCTTACACGACACTTGGAAACAAAATCTTAACCCTTTGAATAGTAAGACCGATTTTTCGGTCCAAGGAATAAATTTGTCCAGTTTTTGTCGTATCAAAAGAGGTCAATACCCAGATGGCTGCAGAATGCAGTTATTATTTTATCCTCCCTGTATATTGATAATGGACTGACCCATCTCACTGTAAGTGTACACAAAGACGATACCATTCCAGGACACGAGGGTTCAAAGGGTTAAATTAAGAAAAGTTTTCATTTTATCTAAAAAACATAGCTTTTCAATGGAACGAGTGAGACTGTTTCAAAAGCAAAATTGTAAAAAAGTGATAACATTCGAGAGGCGATTTTTGTGAATAATTATTCCGTTACGTTAGTTTAAAGGTTAATTGGCATTGTAATCGACCATCGAGTCGCCTTGATAATATACTACTTACATCTTGCTAAGAATCACCTAAACTCGTCGACATATTTGGACATAGCAGGTAAATGTGTAATTGCTATGTTTGCTTGTGTGTTTATTAGGGCCCTGCGAAGCTTTGAGATTAGATTCGATTTCGGATCTTAAGTTGCTATTCGGTTCGATTCGAATCTTTTCACTGGAATACAGTTTGGCATTAGTCATCTTCGTCGTCTCTCAATACGTATAGTTCTGGTGGAAATTGTATAGAGAGTAATCGCTTGACTGGACTGATTACGTGAAATAATTCAATAAATTCATGACAGGTGAGGGACGTTGTACAGACACGAGTGCGTGAATGCGTACGAGTGTTTTACAATATAGTCCCTCGCCTCGAATGAATTATTTCACGTAACCAATCCAGTCAAGCGATTACTCTGTTTATTACTTTTCATTATTAACGATAATTATATATCTAACTCTTTACCTTGCGTAACGGCCAAAACCGGCCAGTGCTATTCTCAAAAATTGCATATTAATTTTCATTATTCTTTTCATTTTTTGTCTCCAAAACATAGGGCTCGTTCCAGTGAGGGGTCATAATCTATGTTTTTGAGACAAAAAATGAAAATAATAGTTATTCAAGAATTTTTTGTGCAAGTGTCGTCTTTTATTCATGTTAGGTAAAGGGTTAACAAAACAAAAAAAAATCCAATGAGGTCCCCATTACACCCACCAGGCCTTTCATTCTTAAAAATACAGGAGAGCTAGAACTCGCTCCCCTCGGATGTCCTAGGAGAGCGATTAGCTTTCCTCAAGCTTACAAAAGCTGAAAGTGGCAATATGAAGTTTACTACTAATGTATTCTGCCTAGTTGGCTTTGTACATTTTATTTGGTGTTGCTATCAAGGTAGTCTTCGAGAGATGGCCACACTGCCGCTCCCACACCTCCGGGCCTTGCAAGGCCCGGGGGTGTGGGAGGGGCAGTTTGGCCGCCTTACAGAAACCACTAACATAGCACAGATCTGAAAAGATGTGGGTTTTAGGAATAGGAGGTTATGGTAATTATTATTTTCTGAGGCCAGGAGGGCTAGGTTTCGCCCTCCTTAATTTTTTTAAAGCGAGCTGTAGGCGAGCGAATAAATCGTTCACCTGAAAATGCCAGGCCTGACCCACGGGGACTTCACTGCGCGCACGGATATATGACCCACTTGTTGATTGTATAATTCACTTGTGAAGTTATCTTTTATAATCAAACCCAGAAATCGCAGTAAATCACACTTTGGAAAGTAATAAACATAAATAATATTGAAAATAAAGACTGAATGTAGTTTCCGCTATCTAAACAGAAACAACCTCTGTACCCATTCCAACACCCATGATAATTCCATTTTCACTAGACCCTACCACTGTTGAAAGAAAATTTAAAGTTTCCAAGAAATATCAACGATGAGCTGTTGCTAGCGGTTAGATCTGTGCAGTGCCTAGTACCGATGATTCTGTTTTTGAACCATAATCTTTACTGGGTAATATTCCAGTTACAACACCAAGGTATTCCTTCGAGGAAGGCGTGCCTAGGTGATGTAGTCTGAATATTTTATCAGTCTGGACTTTAGCCATCACTGTCGGAACAAATCAGGTTTACAGCACCCCCCCGCCCCCCGCCCCAAGTCGGTCATCTTCAAGACGCCTCTGATTCGATTTAAGACTCGAATAATAGACCCGATTCGATTCTAGACTCGATTCGAAGCGAAAATATGTGATTCGCGTGGCCATATTTTTTATATGATGACACTTTTAATACCTGGGTCATATCGTGTCGCCCAATTTGTCGGTTTGAGGAAGCCATAGTACTCTGAGAGAACCATTGAGCTATGGTGAGTAACTGCCTGACTCTCCATTCCTGACATATATCGTCATGGCAATCGACTCTCGATAAAGTTACTCCCATAGAAACTATTAGACTAACGAGGAATGTCTAATTAAGAAGCAAGTAATGGTTGAGAAAACATCTATGACATCAGTAGAAAATAAAAGCAAGTTTCCCCTTGTTACCTTTAATAAACGAAAACAACAGTGACCTAGTACTGAAATGGTTAACCGGATAACCGGTTTGAAACCTGTTACCTACCTAACCGATTTAAAAAAAAAACGTCAACCGATTATCCGAAATATCGATAGTGATCGCCATTCCACGGTTAAAACGTAGTAAATCTGCCGCTTCTCCTTTGGAATAGATACACCTCGAAGCCGCGTTGTATATATTGTTTAATAATCGACTTTGGCTTCAACACTTCATTAATGATCGGCAATTTCCGTGAATACTGAGTAACCGCAGAAACTATTCCGTAGTATGTATACAAACGAACGTTGTCGAGTACTCGACAACGTTCGTTTGTATACACACTACGGAATAGTTTCTGAGAATACTGCTTTCCAATTCCTATAGTTTTGATCCCAGATTCGGTGAAATAATGGCTACGGATAACCGGATATTAACCGGTTATAGCTCTCGGTTAGTCGGTTGTGAAAATGAGCCAATCGTTTCAGCTCTACAACAGTCAACTCTAGAAGCTGTCTGTTGTCTTCGTTTATTGAAAGTAACAAAAGGAAACTTGACTTTTTATAGCGAGCTAATTAAAAGCAACTAGTCCATAGATAATCCACCATGATTAGCCATTGTGCATAAATATGTGGACTTAAACATCAATAAATAATAAATAAAACAGCACGTTATGTCTCCCGTGGTACTGTAATGGTGAGCACGGAGTTGGAGATATGAAGCGCGTGGCTTTAAAATTTTGAAACAGTGATGCACAAATGAAGCCAGGGACATTTTCATTGTAAAACGGCGCGTCATGTCATCTGTGGAACTGTAATGGTGTGCACGCAGTTGGGGAAATTAAGCTCTTGCCTGTAAAATTTTGAAACAGTGATGCACAAATAACGTCATTTGTGTACCACTGTTTTGAAATCTTCAAGTTTGTTACGCGTTAAAATTTCTCTGGATTTTATGAGCATCTGAAAATGGAAAGAAAACTTCGGAAATGGCAGTTCTGGAAAATATGACGCTTCGTCTCTATGAATTATCAAATAATTTTAAAGATTCCAGGCCCCCGAGGTGTGAGGCATGCAGTCGATATTTTACTCTTTACAAACGGCGATAAGGTCGCGAAGAATCAAATTTTCCCCCACTTGCCGCTGTCTTCAAAGAGAAAGGATCGATTATCTCTCGCATCGGGGGCTGTGGAAACTTGAATGATATTCCAGAATGCGCCGAGTCCTGCTCAACCCCAGTGGGAATGGCAGAAATAATGGTTTTATGGTTCAAAGAAATCGGTCTCAAACACTTTATAATTGAACATTTCCAGAGCGTTTGGGAATGGGAAGGCAATGATCTGTCAGCGTGCGAGGGATAGAGAGAGTGCAGAAGTCACAAGTTACATTGCTGCATGCTACAACGGTACTTTAACCCTTTACCCAACGCAGACGATATCAAAATTTATTATTTTAAATATCATTTTTAAAAAAAAAAAATTAAAACAATTTCAACAAAACCATATCAAGTGACCCCTCATTGGAACGAGCTCGGCGAGCTCGTTCCAAAAAGGGGTCACATGATATGGTTTTGTTGAAATTTTTCGAAAAATAATATTTTTTCAGCTGCTGAATTTGCATATTATGTGGGCGGATGCTGGCGATTCGTTGTGTAAAGGAATAAAGTGGATCGCGGGATTCCCTTCTCCACTTTGTACGTACTGTTGTAGCAACGTTATTTGCAAGGCAAACACGCACGCCGATAAGCCGGTTGATTGAATCTAAAACACGACAGGTCATTCATTTACTGGGGTTTAACGACACTTTCGACAGCCAAAGTTACCTCGTGTCGGGCAGTTTGACGAGTGGAGGAAACCGGAGTACCCGGAGAGAACCACCGGGGAATGGCGAGCAATTGTCACATTCCTCAGCGTACTTACTCCACACGAGTAGGGTTAGCATTGGATAAAGACAAGTGTACCATCGACGTGCAGTACGTCTTGGTACACGGCACCACCTTGCCACCACGTGGGTAATCTGGATTAAGTGCCTTGTACAAAGACACAACGCAGGTGACCCTGACGGGGATCGAACGGTGGTCCTTTCGGTTTGAAGTTCAAAGTGACTATGTCGTAATCAATGAGCCACCGCGATCCCTGTAAGGTGACACATAAATTCATTTAATATTCTTTCATTTCGTGGAATGATTCTGCCGAGAGAAGATGTATTTGCTATCGTTTGTTTGACGCGAAAAATATGATATTCGAAGCCGATTCGATGTAGAATCCGAACTGAGACAACGATGTCGACATCGAATCGCAGTTTCGCAAGGCCCTATTACTATCCCATCCCTAGGGATGTGGCTAGAGGTTTCCGATGGGAGGAGGGGGGGGCGTAGGCTAGAGAATATCCAACTGGGGGGGGGGGGGGCAAACCCCTCCAGGTCCCTCCCCTAGTTGGAAATTCACTACCGAGAAAAATTTGAATATGAAGCCACGAAAGGGGGCATACAATTGATTCTATTAACCGAAATGCCAACACATTTATGATAGAATTATCAGGTTGTTATTATTTGGTATTATTCTGGGAATTGAATATGTGATAAACAAATGCTCAAGGTGAGAACTTTGAACAATTCACACTCTCCTTACATTAAATGAGATCTTATGCAGGAATGATCAATTTTCGATGTTTCATCATTTTGTAACCGTGAATGACGGAATTAACTCAGGATAAAGATTTTACCTGATGCGATTTTCTTGAAGTGCATTTCGAGGATTTTTTTTATTACGATAAGTAAACGTACTTTAGAAATCTCGTATCGATTGACATCATGCATACTTATGAAGCTCGATATTGCGTACACTGTAGTTGTAAATAGTAACAGTTGGAATTTTGGCCGATTTGAAACCGAGTTGGAATTTTGGGAAGTAAAGGAGACATCCGAAGCACCAAAGAAGTTCTAAAATCTAGATAGATGGAATTTCCAACTACTCATGACTTGCCCTCCGAATGTCCTACTATAGGAAATTTTGGCCAGGACTTGGGTGATGACCTCCTCCCTGTCGCCACGTCCCTGCCCACCCCAACCAAAATAGATGACCCTTATGTTATTTATTCCCTTCAAACACAATTAAGCTGGAATCGTTGCAATTCGATCCATCGAGGTCAAACGTGGTTTAAATTAGCACGGGCAAACATGTGTTAGATTAATAAAATGGTGTTTGTCATTTCTTTGTAATTATTATACCACCAAGTTCAGGGATGTGGCTAGAGGGTTTCAGCTTGGGGGGGGGGGGGGGGGTGCCACAGGTGTAAATTCCAACTGTGAGTGGTTTCGATAGGTGGTTGCACTGCAGCGCTGGGTGATATCTTTTAACCCTTTACCCAACGAATCGCCCGTTCCGCTCGCGTAATATGCAAATACAGCTGCTGAAAAAATATTATTTTTCGAAAAATTTCAACAAAACCATATCATGTGACCCCTCTTTGGAACGAGCCCGTCGTGCTCGTTCCAAAGAGGGGTCACATGATATGGTTTTGTTGAAATTTAAAAAAAAAAATTAAAAAAATGATATTTAAAATAATGAATTTTGAAATCGTCTGCGTTGGGTAAAGGGTTATGAACCCTTCTGAAAATTTTCTCTAGTCCTGAAACGGAAAAAGCATCATTTATAATCTGTCTGGGTCAGAAAATTTACCGGATTGATGTCAGAGTCGAAATTTTGAGGTCATGTCAATTTTAGAGTAGGAAATTTGAAACTCAAGTTTCCAGTTGGAAATAAAAGATAAAAATTTCTCATCATTATTTGGAATTTTAATATTTTTCATGAACAATGTTAATTTATTGAATTTCCAACTATTTGATTTTTGACCTCGGAATTTCCAACTATTGAAAAAAAATACTCCTGGCTGGTGAGACCCCCCTCCCCCTGTGAACACATCACATCCCTGTTCCCTTCAAACACAATTGAACTGGAATCGTTACAGTTCGATCCATCGAGGTCAAACGTGGTTTAAATTAGCACGGGCAAACATGTGTTAGATTAATAAAATGGTGTTTGTCATTTCTTTGTAATTATTATACCACCAAGTTGTAGATATTTGAAATTCTAGGGACTTTACAAAGTCATAATATTAAGAGTATTAAGTTTCGGAGATGCAAGTATGTTCTTGGTTCCTTATATTAAAGGCATACAATGCTTCGTTGAGAACGCACTCACTGTTTTCCAATCATGTTATGCTACTCGTGCGGTTTTGTCATCAAAATATTTCGATAATTAAGCGAAAGATAAATAAAAGGAAGCTAGGCATCAGAAATCCCCAAGCAGCCGGATAATGTTGTATTTATCGACGCGATTAATGCGAGAAATCTAGAAACAAACAGTCGATAATTATTACCCATAATTTGCATCAGCATAAAGACAATTTTCCACACAGTTGAGATGTGAATTAAATTTTGCGGAGAGAAAGCGGTCCTCTCTCTTAAAATGAGACGGAGCGTTAAGGAGGGAAATGATATATACGGGGTCTGTATTTACCAGTGATGTACAAAACGGCATCGATGTAGAAGCAGACAAGTTTGTTCCAATAATAAACTGGCGTTGTAAAAAAGACACCTGTATGGAAAATCGATGGCAGTAAAACTGTTGAGTTGCATTATATGATCTAGTTTATGGTGATACGTGGTTAGAGCTGACATTAACATCTCCTATACTTGTAGAGTCGTAGTATTTCAACTCAGACGTATTTCAAGAAGATTCTGAAGAAAAGTTTCTATCTTATCTAAAGGCGCTCTTACAATATTGCAGTGGATTATATTTGCACTTTAGGACACTCTCGTCAATTGCTGAAGACAGGCATTACTTTTCTTTCTTTTCAAGAAGAAAAAAAAAACGCTCAGGTAAGTGCCTCACTGTATTTATACTTCGAATTTTTAACCCCCTACCTAACACGAAGGGCAGACGACACCAGCAAACAAAATTCTTGAATAACTTTTTTTTTCCATAACTGCTTCAAAAACATAGGTAAGACCCCTCATTGGAACGAGCTCAACGAGCTCGTTCCAAAGAGGGGTCATAATCTATGTCTGAGAAAATTGAATGATGATTTTTGTGAATAGCACTGGCCGGTTTTGGTCGTTACGTTTGCTAAAGGGTTAAACCTTCCCAAAATGTCTGGAAGTCCGAACTTATTTTTCTGCTAGACAACAGATTTCATTACTTAGAAAAATATTTTGAGCAATCATTGAACAGAGCTCCACGAGCTCGTTCTAATGTGCGGGGAAGGGAGGGAGAAACTATTTTTGGGAGCAAAAGGAAAAGGGAGGAATTTGAATAGTGAATTGTGTGCTTAGCTCTGGGTCAGGATGTCCCATTCGTTGGATCATAGAATAACTATGGATGGAATCGCCTTATTACTGAAAAGGGAGGGGAAGAAGGGAAAAAAACACCTCATCCGAAAAAGGTGAAATCTGGGAATCTTGGCTCTTCTGACAGAGCGAAACTCGGCGGCGGTTCATAAACTGTGCTAAGGATAAGGGGCCGGTGTGACAGGAATGATAGTCCGTAGGAACGTTAGTCCCTCTGGACTATTATTCCGCGGAATTATAGTCCTAGGTCTACCATTTCTAGGAATAGTAGTCCGCCGGACTACTATTCCTAGAAATGGTAGACCTAGGACTATAATTCCGCGGAATAATAGTCCAGAGGGACTAATTTTCCTACGGACTATCATTCCTGTCACACCGGGATACCGGCGTGTCGAAGCTAGGGATTCCACGCATGCTCCTTATAGGGAAATTTCTAAAATGTACGTTTCTGAGTTAAACATGTTTAATCGAATATTATGCAGTCATTTTGTAGAGGTATATTGAGACTTGAATATATTGTCTCTTGGGTGCATTAAGGTGCTATCTGCAAGCAATGCTAAAGCATTGTAGGTGGTGTCTTTATGCACTACAAAGACGATAGGTTTGTACCTTATCGATACTACGTACATTTCATATATAGGATATCATATACCGTGTGAAAGTTTTGCGATTATAACCAATAACTGCGCATTGTCTGTTACTTCCTTCTGTTGGAGTGTCGAAGAGAACAAAAAAGCAGTAATTAAAAGATGTGGGAGGCGTGCCAACAAAACTAAATTTACTCGTAGCCCTTTACATAACATGAAAAGCAGACGACACTTGCAAAAAAATTCTTGAATAAATATTTTTTTTAATTTCTTGTCTCAAAAACATAGGTTATGACCCCTCATTGGAACGAGCTCGACGAGCTCGTTCCAAAGAGGGGTCATAACTTATGTTTTTGAGACAAAAAAATGAAAAAATAATAAAAAATTAATTGGCGATTTTTATGAATAGCGCTGGCCAGTTTTGGCCGTTACGTTGGGTAAAGGGTTAACAGATTATAGTGAACTGAACATATTCTTTCCATAACTAATTCATTATTTCTGCCTTTCTTTAACTTTTCGAGTTATATTAATAAGTAGAAAATACAATTCTAGAAAATAAATTGTAAAAGTTTCATAGTATTGTTCCAAGAACAACAGGCCATGCAGGATAGTAATTTGAAGGTATAATTACCCCATATATTTAGCCCCAGGTGTTCTCAGATTGCACTCAAGGCCTGGGAGTCTTTACATTTTGAGAGAGATAGAGGGGGGGGGGGGAGGGGGTGGTCGCCCATCTCGAGCTCTCCTAGTTTTGTTCATACGGCACACGGCAACATCCTTCGGCTGTTGCGTTAGACACGGCCTTCCAATACAATTTATCAAAGCGTCCAGAGAATTTTATACCGTGACTGAGAACATGGAAGGATTTTTCGATGTTGATTTAGTTTTATCAGAGGCACTCAACGTATTATCAGATTTTATCAATTTTAATAAAATGTGTATTATATTATCAATACTAAAAAAAGTACTTTTTAGTATTGATAATATAATATATATTTTATTAAAATTGATAAAATCTGATAATACGTCGAGTGCCTGTGAGTTTTATGAGAGGTGTGAATGTGAACATTCTATATGGTCTGTTATTTTTTTTCAGCAAAAATCTGAAGTTGTCTTTCGATTTTGGTGCAGACTTACTTCCACGTGGCATGCAAGAGTATTCAAATATTTCCAAAGTTCAACAATATTTCGTCTTTGCGGTGTCTATGGATCTTGAATACTTTCAGAAGCAGTAAAAAGTCTTATTCCATTTCAGTATCTTAAGTTTTAATTATTAAGGAAAACGACTAATTGCTGAGCATTTGTATTTTTCCTTCAAATATATTTTAATGCGAGCTTGAATACCCAGCAGTTTCAAGAGGCGCAAGTGAATGCAATTCTCGACCGAATTTTCTCACAGTGAGTTCAAAACAAAAAAAAAAATGTCAGTGTGATGCGACCACATCCTCCAAATCTCAAATTAATTAACTAAGACCACACAAGGTAGATCTTCTGTTTCTCAGGCCTGGTTTTGTAAAATTGCATGCGGGCGGGAGGGCGGGCGGTTTTTTATTTTATTTTTTATTTTTGTAATTATTTCGTTGCCATCAGAAGTTAATATTATACCAATAACATGATTTTGGAGGGCGTTACGGTTTTTTAACGGCCCGACAGGAATGCGTAACAGTCAGAGGGTCCATTAACAACCCGAGACGAAGTCAAGGGCTGCTTACGGCCCGAGGGCTGTTGATCATTCCTGGAGGGCAGTTAATAAACAGGGATGCCCAACAAAATCTTGTTATTACTATCATTACCACTTCTAAAATGGTTAAATCCTAAGATTCTTCATCAAGTTCACTTGATTGTGACATCTCGAGTTTTCACAATGACATTTAACCAAAATACAGGTGTCGTCTGTTTCTAGATAAACAAAACGTCACGTGGTCAATCACATGATAGCTTAATTTAAATATTTTTGTATGCCACCTGAACTCTTCCAAATCTATTAATTCATAACCAAATGGTGAAAGTTCACAAATGTGTGATATTCATCATTACATTTATACGCGCGTTTGAAACTTCAATCGGAGCCGAGGGGTTTTCGAAATGTTTATCTGGAGGCGGGCCGTTAACCAGGTTAACAGACAACTTCCGGTTTGAGACTGCGCATTATACAATTTTACCGTAAAGGTAAAATCGTTTTAATCTGCTAGAGAACGCCCTATGGAGTGGTAATAATATTGGTTTATTTTATGTTTTAGGCCTCATAATCTATAGAATAGCATGGGTGGTGGTGTATTTCGTCCCTTGAGTGCAACAAGGCTTTGCAATGCTAAAGCATTGCAAATCCTTGTCGCACTCAAGGGACAAATTTATCAGTTTTATTAACTTGGGTAAAATATCGGACATAAACCATTTAATTTTTATTTTTTCGACTTCCCATTGGTTATAAAAAGAGGGCATGCGGTAGCCAAGAGGGCCATGCAGGAGGGCCTGAGAAACGGATTTTTAACTTTTTAGGCCTAATAATAGAATTTGATTTAACACATCTCGTAAATCCTTATTATACAAGAAGAATTTCTTGTAATACTGTTCATTGCGGGGCCTAATCGTAAGTATAACACATATGCTACCCTTGCATTTGTCCAGAAAAGTATATATAAAGAAGGCCTTGTTCTGAATGTTGTTAACCCTTTACCCAACGAATCGGCCGCATCCGCCCGCGTAATATGCAAATTCAGCAGTTGAAAAAATATAATTTTTCTAAAAATTTCAACAAAACCATATCATGTGACCCCTCGTTGGAACGAGCTCGTCGAGCTCGTTCCAACGAGGGGTCACATGATATGGTTTTGTTGAAATTTTTTGAAAAATTTCAGAAAATGATATTTAAAATAATAAATTTTGATATCGTCTGCGTTGGGTAAAGGGTTAAATATGAAACTAAATCGCCTTTTTCAAGTTCATTTCTCCACCATGCAAAACTATTTGGTGTTGATTTGGATTCTTTAACGCGATAATACTTCAACATGCAATTTCTGAAGTAACAATGGTAACCAATCGAAACATTCCTGAATAGAGAAAGAGTAATGTTAACTCTTAGCAAAGATCACTAACAATAACAACATCAGCTTCATTTCAGAACTAACTGGCAGTTCGACAGCCTGCATAAGTTACGCAGTGACTATCTCCGTAAGTGAGTTGAAAACTGAAAGCATATTTACCTGGTTGAGTGCTAGAAGCCACTATCATGGCTAAAATGGAGGCTTAAAATTGTTTTGTTACAATTTATTCACATCACTGACTTATCCCGTCATGAAAATCGACTTTCGATACATTTATCTCCCCTGACATTTATTAGCTGGCCGAGGAAGGTCCAATTAAGAATCATGTAACTGTTGCGAAAACACCTATGCCATCAGTAAAAAATAAAGCAAAGTTTCCTTTTATTACTTTTAATAAACGAAAACAAAGCCAGCTTCAGTATTTTTATACTACTATACAGGAAAATGTCTGAAGTTTGTGAAATGATGCGCACATCAATGATACAACTTCACCAACATTTCGGAATTATTTCAATTTTTATATGAAATTCCTATACCCTAAGTATTAAATTTATTGACAACGTTAGGAAATTAAGCGGAGCTAATTAATGCGAATCACCCATTTTTGGATCGAATCGAATCTATAATCGAATGGGGTTTATTATTCGAATTCGAATAGAATCTCGAATCGAAACGGGCGTCATGAAAATGACCAACTGAGGGAGGGGTGTGTGCTGTAAACCTGATTTGTTACGACAGTGGTGGCTCAAGTCCAGACTGATAAAATATTTCAGTTACATCACCAGTAATATCCCAACTACAACACCAAGGCATGCCTTCGACGAAGGCATGCCTTGGTGTTGTGGTTGGAATATTACCCCGTAAGGATTATGGTTCAAAAACAGAAACGGGTGCGAGATTCATAGGTTCTAGGCACTGCACAGGGATAGCCACTAGCAACAGCTCATCGTTGATATTGCCTGGAATCTTTAAATTTTCTTTCAACAGTGGTAGTGTCTAGTCAGACTGGAATTAGCATGGCCGTTGGCATGGGTACAGATGTTGTTCCTGTTCAGATAGCCGGAACTACACTCAGTCGTTATTTTCAATATTATTTATGTGAAATTTCCACCAGAACTATACGTACTGTGAGACGACGAAGACGACTGACGCAAAAGATTCGAATGGAAACGAATTATGCAGCCGATTCGAATCGAACCGAATAATAACTTAAGAATCAAAATCGAATCGAATCTCGAAGCTTAGTGCCCTAAGCTTACTTTTCTGCAAATTTCTTCCAATGACGAAAATTGTTTTCTCCCCCAACTGCATGTGTAACGTACGTGTGTCCGGGGTGATATAGCAGGGAGAGACAGATGTATCCCACCCCACCCACGTGACGCTATACATCTATAACGTTATCATGACGTTATGCATATCGTATCACTTTCTTGCTACCAACTAATTCATATTGACGTCATCAGAATGCCGTGTGATCAAAGTTTGATGCTCTAAAACTCTTTAAACCCCAAGATACCACCGTTCCTAATTGATTTCGTGGTATATGCTCTTTCCGATGGTGTCATTAGTTTTTCAAAACAACGAATACCAAATGAGTTGATTATATCAGCACGTGACCGCCGATTACCTCTGGCTAACGTAACCGTTGTATGGAGGGGGAGAAAAATAATCCCTGATGGGTACGGGTGTGGGATGGGAAAATCTCACCCTCGGGACAAGATATTTGGTCCAGACACTCGGCAAGCCTCGTGTCTGGCCCAAATATCTTGCCCTCGGGTGAGATTTTCCCATCCCACACCCGTACCCATCAGGGATTATAATAATCCTAGCAGGCACTCTCCAAACATTTAAGAAAATACCCATGCTGCAAATCGTCGTCTACGTATAATTTAGCACTCTATCGGTAAAGTAACCACCGTTGATGTTCTGTCGACAGTGTTAATCTGGCAGTCTGTCGACAACGTTAATTAATTTTGCTGTAAATACCAATTCCACGCCATTCAAAAACACACGAATCGAAGTCATTTTAACGGTCGGTTTAATGTATTGATTGTTATAGTGCTTTCTGTCAAAACATCTCTATTAGTGGGTACAAGTACTTTGTCTGCGGTGTGTTTCTTTCTTGGCTGCACAATAAGTGATTATCTATCTCCAAGAAACAATATTGGTTACGACATATCGGAAAAATGTCACCGGATAGACTACAAGAAGAAAATATAACCTATTCTATACCCGCCCTTATGGATAAATGATACACTTGTGATCGGATTAACTCTTTACCTAACATGAAAAGCAGACGACACTTGCAAAAATAATTCTTGAATAACTATTTTTTTTTCATTTTTTGTCTCAAAAACATAGGTTATGACCCCTCGTTGGAACGAGCTCGACGAGCTCGTTCCAACGAGGGGTAATAACCTATGTTTTTGAGACAAAAAATGAAAAAAATAGTGAAAATTAATTGGCGATTTTTGAGAATTGTGCTGGCCGGTTTTGGCCGTTACGTTAGGTAAAGGGTTAACCACTTTCCTGGAACGCTGTAGTTCCGTGGTTAGAGAATCAGATCGAAAGGGCTTTGGTTCGCGTCATCTCTGTTGCGACCTTGGGAAAGACACTAATTAAGCTTGGGACACATACCACCGTTTATCGCATCCGTTGAACGCATCCGATCACCGCGTCCGTCAAAACGGTTTCGGACAATATGGTTTCAGTTGCGCATGGCACATACCTCCGGCAACGATTATCGGTTGCGTTCACCGGATCCGTTGATCGCAGTTTTCGAACACTGCTCGATTTTTGCGATGAACTGTTCCGGTGTAAAAGGAATGGAAGTCCGTAGGAACGTTAGTCCCCTCTGGACTATTATTCCGCGGAATTATAGTCCGAGGTCTAACATTTCTAGGAATAGTAGTCCGGCGGACTACTATTCCTAGAAATGTTAGACCTAGGACTATAATTCCGCGGAATAATAGTCCAGTGGGACTAATTTTCCTACGGACTTCCATTCCTGTCACGCCGGTAAACGCAGGTGAAATTCCATTTTGTGACGTAAAATCGGGGAAGCCCTCTCTACAACCATGCCGCGTGCTTACACGAACTTATCAACTGAACAGGTTAGGGACCTAATTGAGGAGGTGAGGAAGAGGCCCTACCTATACAACACACGGCACATATCGTATCACGATACAGAAAACATGTTTGAATGCATGGAAGGCAATTAAAAAATTTCTGAAGACGGAATTGTGCGGTAAGTGAAATATTTATTATGATTTATTATGGAGCCAAATGCAAATGCCCCTTGTTCCTTCCTCTTTTTTACGATAAGATGCTCCCAGTAACTTCTTCTCTTCCTCTTCTTGATGATATTGTAAGCAAGAAGGACAATAAGTAGATCATCTTCACTCGATGAGCTCATGACGGCAAAATGATTTGTCTCATCAGCCGTTTTTGACGCTTGTATGTGTCAGATGTTGCCGCATGATTGCCGTCCGTTCAACGCATCCGATGAACGGATCCGATAAACGGTGTTATGTGTCCCGAGCTTTAATCTCAATTGCCGAAGTTGGGGCAGGGTAGCGCAGTTTGCTAGTGTACCACACGTTAGGGCCATGCGAACCACACATTTTCGATTCGAATCGGATTTATTATTATTCAAAATCGAATCGAATCTCGAATCGAACCTCGAATCGAATCAGGGGTGTCTGGAAAGTGACCGATTGGGGAAAGGTGGGGGTGCTGTAAACCTGATTTGTTGTGTTTGTGACGTCTCAATGCCTGACTGACAAAATATTCCAACTACATCATAAAGGCATGCCTTCGTCGAAGGCATGCCTTGGTGGGTGATGTCCCTGGAATATTACTCAGTAAGGGTTACAGTTCAAAGGCAGTAACATGTGTGTAAATTACTCGTACTATGTACTGGACAAGACAAGCTTCTCGCAACAGCTCATCGTTGAGATTTCTTGGAAACTTTAACTTTGCTTTCAACAGTGGTAGTGACTGGTGAGACTGGAATTAGCTAGGGCTGTCACAATTTTTGAATTTAGGAATCGATTAATCGTCGCAAATACTAGATTATAATCGATTAATCGTACATAGATGACCCCCGTCCCCACAATTCCCTCTCTTTGATGTCGTTAAAAATGAAGTTCAAGTCAGTTGACCTTCCTCAAGTAAACAACGAAGACGATCCTCTTTTAGGTACATTCAAAGGTTTGATGTTCTGAACTTTTGAACCGTTAGTGTAATAATCAAGACCGGTCGGCAGTTGCGAACTTCGCAAGTTCGCAACTGCCGACCGGTCTTGATTATTACACTGACGATTCAAAAGTTCAGAACATCAAAGCTTTGAATGTTCCTAAAAGGCAAATGCTTCTAACGGCTTCTTGAGATTTAACGTCGACGTTCTTGACCCTTTACCTTAAGAAACAATAGTTTTTTCATTTTTTTTTAATTATTAAACGTCTAAAACGGGGTAAAATTTACCGATTCTTCGACAACGAAAAATACTAATCGATTTCGGCGTGATCGATCAGCAATCGATTAATCGAATAATCGTAACAGTCATGGGCGCAGATGGTATTTATGTTAATGTATCTCGGATATTACATTCATTCTTCACTTTCAGCATTACTTATCTACAATTTCTAGCTGAACTATAAGATGACGAATATGACTGAAGCCAAGCTATATTCCAGTGCAAAGGATTCGAGGGGAAACGAATTGGGAAAACGCTATCGAATCGAACGGAATACCAACTCGATATTCGACATCGAATCGAATCCCGACCTTCGCAGGACCCTAACCGCACGTTGATGGAACACATACACTCAACTGCTGCTAATCCTGCTTGTGCGAGGTCAGTAGGTAGGATAAAATGACAGTTCCTTACCGCTGCTCGGTGGTTCTCTTCGGGTTCGCCTGCTCCCACCAACCGTAAAGCTGTCCGACACGGTGTGGACCTGGGTGTTGAAAGTTTCTTTAAACCACCAAAACTAACTTTCCTCATAATGATACAATACAACCCAGAACTATCTCTTCGTCTGAACGCCCTTCTATTCTTCAACCCTTTACCTTCACGAAAGGTAGACGACACTTGCAAACCAAATTCTTGAATAGCTATTTTTTTTTCATTTTTTGCGTCAAAAACACACCTTTTGACCCCTCATTGGGACGAGCTCAGCGAGCTCGTCCCAATGAGTGGTCATAAGCTATGTTTTTGAAGCAAAAACTGAAAATTGAATGGTAATTTTTGTGATCGCGCTGGTCAGTTTTTCAGTTATGTTGTGTAAAGGGTTGACACGGATTTGAAATGGTATTGAACCATTAATCCAGCGTTTCAACGGATCACAATTTAAAAATGCGACAATAGACATGGCTATAAATGCCTATCTTACATATATCTGCTGTAATAACTCATTGTTCCCCAGTTGTACTTCCGAAGCCCCTGGACATTCTAGAGAGATATGGTTTTAACGATAAAATCATGTAATTTGTAACATTCTTCAAGCCTTTACATGGAGTAATGACCGTTGTCCGGCGAGCACTATTCACAAATATCGCCATTCAAATTTTACTCTTCTTCAGTAAATATTTCCAGAAAAAGGCTTGTGACCCTTCACTGGAACGAGTTCCTCTAGTTCGTTTCAATGGGAGGGCATGGTCTTTGTTTTGGAGGCAAAGAATGAAAGTCGAAGGACTGAAAATCAAATAATCGAAAAAAAGCATATCATACAAATGTCGTTTTCTGTTCATGCTATATGACAGAACTGCTTCCTTCATTATTTAGCAAAAATGCAAATTGCTTCCCGCTTTGATTGTCCTGGTGATTGTCAGGATAATTTCTTGACGTATTGCTAGATGTTTTATACAATTAACAGGAGTTTATCCTATAATTTATAAGCAATTAACAGGGGCGCGGTGGCTCAGTAGGTAGAGATGCAGGCTGCAAGCCGAGAGGTCATCGGTTCGAATCCCACCCGCGGCAACCGCGTTGTGTCCTTGGGCAAGACACTTAACCCCCATTGCCCACGTGGGATCACGGTGACGCTGTGTACTAAGGCGTACTGCACGTCGATGGTGCACCTGTCTTCGTGTTGGTATGTTGGGGAGCTGACAGTTGCTCGCCGTTGCTCGGTGGTTCTCTCCGGGTACTCCGGTTTCCTCCGCCCGTAAAACTGTCACCGGCTTCCTCCGCCCGTAAAACTGTCAGGGTCATGGTTAGCCATTGTTCTGAAATTTGTGACCTTAAACACCAATAAATAAATAAATAAATAAATAAGCAATCAACATGTAAAATTGGTGCCGAAGGATGATAAATGGATTTGGTTTTGGAAATTAGTTCAATTTACAGGGTTATTCAATTAAGGGCTATCCAGTTAAATGGGTTTCATTGTACTTCCTCGGCCTGTAGCACATTGAGGCCTTAGAAAGCAAAATGCAATTCATTGGTCATTTGGTAGACTAAGTGCTCCTTAAACTATAAATTTTGCTTGCTACAAAATCCACCCGCAGGTTGAGCGTGTACCAAACTGCCCGCAGGCCTAGTATAGACACTTCTACCGATATGGCTAGACAAATGTAATGAACCTTGAATAAACAATCCTTCATCCCTAGGAGCTCTACGAGCTTGTTCCATGGAATTGTCAGAGGCAATGTGAATATATAGAATATACCCATAGTAGCTTGGTTCACCAAATGTTCACCACTCGTGTGAAGTGGTGTTAACCACGAGTCTTCGGCTCGCGGTTAACACCACTCACCACGAGTGGTGAACATTTGGAACACCAAGCTACTTTGGGTATATTTTATTTATACCATGATCGTCAGATTATTAAGAGTCGCTATTATATTTCTCGATTTTACTGAGCAGCAGCCGTACATACGTGAGAATTTGTTTTTGTTTACATGAACATCGATGGGCGGTACTTCCGCTGTCAATTATATCGCCAAAACGAAATAGAAAAAGAAACATGGCTTTTTTTTATTTTAGTAACATAATAACATACTGCTTCGAGGTATGAATGCTTTATTAACATGAGACAATGCATGTTTGTTATTTTTTTGTTTTTTTTATGGGGTAAACTCATTTAAAAACGTAATAAATAATTGCCACTTTCATTTCACTCTTCGCGAGGTGACGTGCGATAAATTTAGACAGGTCGACGTCACCAAAGGTCAACTTGGATGTAGTTCCACTGTAGGTGTAGATTTTAACTATTGAAATCCCATTGCTGGTGTGTTGACCACAGTTGGTGTATAAAGCTAAAATTTATGTCATAGGCTTTTCATATATAGCAGAATAGGTAATCATGGTACAAAAATTGAAAACTGAGATAAAATCTCGGGTGATTGAATATAAAATGTTGGTAAGATTTTTCTAATTGTTTGGTGAAGAATTATCTTTATCATATGACTCGCCCGTTTTGTTCACTTTAAAACATTTGATATTTTGCTTTCATATTAATCAGTGATAAATAAAGCCTTCTGTCGATTTCATTGGTCAATTTCAAAACTAGACAATTTGATTGGCTGAACAAAATACAACTGGACCATATTTTCATAATTTGCATAATTGGGGCTGAAAGATGTCATTGGTCAATTTCAAATATGGACAGTTTGATTGGCTAAACAGAATACAACTGGGTCACATTTGCTTAATTTCAGTAGGGAGAATTTACGTTATCTGCCCTATTTAGGGTGGGTTACATTGTATTAATCTTTTACCTACAAGAACAACGCCATTCATTTTTTTTTATATTTTCACTTTTTGCTTCCAAAACATAGGTTATGACCCCTCATTGGAACGAGCTCGACGAGCTCGTTCAAATGAGGGGTCATAACCTATGTTCTGGAAGCAAAAAATGAAAATGTTTAGTTATACGAGGATGTTTTTTCCAAGTACCGTCTGCAACTCAAGTTAGGTGATGTGTTAAAAGACATACTAAGCGGCTAATTTGTGCGTGTGTGTGTCATGTGATAAACAGAATATGAAATGAGTGTTTTTCTCATATAATATTTATGAAACTCGTCCGAATTTACCGTTTGGACTCAGGCTCGCCAGAATGGAAAATTCTTAGACTCGTTTCATAAATATTATATGAGAAAAACACTCATTCCATATCCTCTATTTATCACATGTATCAGGGAGTGCGGTGGCTCATTGGTTACAGCTTTGGACTTTAACCCGAAAGGTTCACGGTTCGATACCTGCCAGGGGTAACTGCGCTGTGTCCCTGGGCAAGGTACTTAATCACGGTGGTGCTGTGTACAAAGGCGTACTGCACATCGATGGTATACTTGTCTTCAACCGATGCGAACCCTGCTTGTGTGGAGTAAGTACGTTGGGGAGTCTGACAGTTGCTCGCCCCTGCTTGGTGGTTCTCTTCGGGTACTCTGGCTTCCTTCATCCGTAAAACTATCCGACACGAGGTGATCCTGTCTGTCAAAAGTATCTTTAAACCCCAATAAATAATTGAATAAATAAACAAATAAATATTTACCGGTCAGGTAGAAACATAATCATTCAGCAGGAAAATCAACAGTCCGGCAATCACTGGATTCTTACCCGAGGATGGACGTGGGGTTTTGTTCATTAACTGTAAATTTGTCTCGTCGCTCATAACTATTTTCCTAAACACTGTGTAAAAACGGTTTGTGCCTTTTCGTATCTTATTGGAACTAACTCAACCAGCTCGTTCCAATAAGGGAGCAATGTGCTATGATTGGGAGCCAAACATTGAATAAGTATTAAACTTTGAATGACATTATCGGATATCGTCGTTAAGTCACATGAACGTCTTGAAACACAATCCACTGTGTTAGCAAATAGGAGCGTTGGGACATTTCCAATTGGATGACCGAATCACCCTGAATGTACTAAGCCTTCATCTGAACGTGGACGTTTTTCCGTTATAACCACCGCATCAAAATGGAACATATACAAGCTAACTCCAGAGAGCGAACTTTAACACTTTGAATCCGAAAAACCGCTTTTCGGATCTAGGATCGTGATGCGGCCTGAATTCATGAAGTACACTTAACCCCGATTGTCCACATGGAGGCACGATGTCGCCGTATACTAAGGCGTACTGCACGTCGATGGTCCGCATGTCTTCAACCAATCTAACCCTGCCTGTGCTGCAGTGTGGAGTTACGATTTTGGGGAGCTGGCAACTGCTCGTCGTTGCTCGGTGGTTCTCTCCCGGTACTCCGGCTTCTTCCACCCGTAAAACTGTCAGCGTACACGATATGACTTTGGCTGTTTATGTGTCATTAAACATAAATAAATAAATAAATAAATAAATAGATAAATAAATAAATAAATAAATAAATAAATAAATAAATAAAGTAGATCGCCGAATTTGTGTGGCGACCAATCAAGATTTTCAACGTGCAGCCCCGAGGCTGCACCTTGAAAATATTGATTGGCGCCCCCCCCCCCCCCCCCCAAAGGAACGAATATATCCTCCATCAGCTGATGGCTCTGAATTGGCATGTAATATACCATCAGTGGCGAAAGGGTTAATAATGTTTTTTAAAGTTAAGGTACTTGAAGAATAACGAAAACGGGAGCATTTCCGAGAACTGTGCTAGGTACAGCTCCTATTGATATAATAGTCAAGGTTTTGCTTTGACACTGCAGCTTCCTTGATAAAGGCCTGTTCAAATATAAATCGTTCCTCGGGTGCATAAGGCGCCATCTGCAATGCTCTAGCAGTGCAGACTGAGCTTTATTGCCCCCAAGAGACGAAATAAAAACGAAAAGAGCAAAGTCAAACCCAGACACTGCTTTTGACTTGAACTATATCTCAAATTGGCTACATTTATTGACGGGTTTGCTAGTTTGTTGACTAGCTTCCTTCCATCATACTTGAATACAATCAATTATCTCATTTTGACAGAATCTTAAGAAATATGTCTCTAGAAGAAAGATATTTATTGGATTTTTAAATCCATTCAACAGCTGCTTTCCATGATGAGACCGATTATAATTTTTCATGATTTGAAAAAAAGATAAATTGAATGAAGAACAATCGTTCAATCACATATGTTTTTTTAAAGTACAGCGCATATGTCTTCTATTGTGGATTCGATGTTAAAGCAACTGAGAAAAAACTTGAGAACGGAAATAATGACTTTCGTACCGGTCTATTAATAAAGAATGTGTGAAAATAATCTCGCTGAAACTAAACGGAAAATTCAACACACTGTTATATCAATAGAAGGAAGCTTGTTAAGAGAGACGCTAGTGGTGAGGCGACATGTGGAACCCAAAGAAGTTACACCCGCTGTGACCGTCTTTCAACTTTCTCTTTGGTGATGAAGCACGTGTTATTATATAGGTACACCTATATCTGAGTATCCCCAAAAGGACAAAGCAACAAGACAGAGCATGTCCAACATTCGGCTGACCTTGGCTGAGTCTGTGTTACTGAAAACCTCTTTGGCTGAATGATTGGAGGTGCATGCAATATGCACTTCCGCTTGAACTTCCTCTGTTGTAAAAGTTAACAGTCTCTGCAAAACAAACTTATGACTCAACGATTTTGCTCTTAGTCACGATTTAGTGAACTTGTTTCCGTTTGTTTCACACCAAATAATCCTACTTTGACAGTTTTCAACTTAATGTACATTTTAACACTTTACCCAACGAATCGTCTGCATCCGCCCGCGTAAATTAGATATTGAGCAGTTGAAAGTTTTTTTAAAGCACTTTCAACAATATCATATCGTGACCCATCATTAGAACAATCTCAATGTTATCAACCTTACAAGGTATACATGCTTAAGGGGGCGCTGTGGCTCAGTAGGTAGAGGTGCAGGCTGCAAGCCGAGAGGTCCTCGGTTCGAATCCCACCTGCGGCAACCGCGTTGTGTCCTTGGGCAAGACACTTCACCCCCATTGCCCATCTGGGGGCACGGTGACGGCGTGGATCAAGGCGTACTGCACATCGATGGTGCACTTGTCTCCAACCAATGCTAACTCGGATGGTGTGAAGTTAGTATGTTGGGGAGCTGACAGTTGCTCGCCGTTGCTCGGTGGTTCTCTCCGGGTACTCAGGCTTCCTCCATCCATAAAACTGTCATGGTCATGATTAGCCACAGTGCCGAAATATATGACCTTAAACCCCAATAAATAAATAATAAATAAATATACTTGCTCAATTTCTCCTGAATATCACCACTCCTGAATTTTAATGCCCTAGTGTATCGCACAACTCAATGGGCTTTGAGAGAAACGACGCAATGACAATCATAGAAAAATAATATTTCCACACACCAGATTCGCTTATCAAATCTCAGAATGGTCTTTTGTGAACAAAATTTACTTCATGTAACGTCTTGAAACAGGACCTGGAGCAAATACTATAAAACGTTTACAATTATATTTTCTAGGATTGTATTTACTGCCTATTAATACAACTGACTAAAATAAATCATTAGCATTTTAAAATATATGGCAATTTGCCAACTGGCAAATTGCCACATATTTGAAAATGCTAATGGTTCATTTCAACCCACTTAAAGTCATAACCGAAAATACAATTCTAGAAAATACAACTGCAAAAGTTCTGTAGTATTAGCCCTTGGTCTATATGCTTTGGAAAAGATAACAACATGATTGCGTGAAGATATGAGTTCTGCTTTCTGAATATAATAATAATAACACTTTGGCCGGCCTCTGATTTGTCGCGGTTCTCGGTGAGAAGGCCTTGTTTACCCATGTACTCCCAACTGCCTCCCTATTCCCACGCTGCTTCTCACCTCCCAACACTCGAAGACGAACTGCTTGATGGCATCCCTTGCCCCATTCTTCCCAATCTCTACGAATATTGTATTGGGTAATGGAACCTTCGGCCAGGGGAAGAAAATATTGTCAATGATGCTTTCGGTATGCGAGGAGTTAACTTACAGAATGTGTTAAACTTGCTGATCTGAAAACGTATATCTAACGTGACAAGATGTGCTTGCCATTTTTCATTCCTTCTCCAAACCAAACGTATTCTTAGTCAAAGACAACTGGTGATAGAGAATACTATTTAATTACTCTTTATGGATTGAATTCAAACTGCTTCCAGACTACTTCATTAGCGCAGCTCAAACTTTAATTAATTCTTCTATTTCACCATACGCTCAGCCTAAAGTTTCACTGCACTGACTGGGTCAGTGTGACTTCTCTCAGTGATCTCAGTACAATTATGTCATCAGTGACCATCAGTGACCATCAGTGACCATCAATTATTTCAATCGGTTGAAGACGTTTATGGCGGGCCTACTGGTCACTATACAACTGGATTGCTGGAACGGTCATTGGTTACATATAAAAAAGTTGTCGCCCTTGTCACCATCCTAGTTGGAGGAGCATTGTAATAAATAAACAAGGTTACCATTTTTAGACTCCTCGCAATCGTAAATGGCTTTTAAGGGAAAACTTTGATGTAGAGATGGGCGGTACACGCTAATAACTAAGGTGTTAAAAACTACACTTGAAGTGCTGTATTTAACACATACTAAGTGCTGATCTAGCACTTTGTTCAAGTGTCGATATCCCAGAACTTGACAGGTGTTGACAATAATACCACTTGACAAGTGTAATGTCGCGACACTTAAAAGGAAACAACGCAGATGATGCGGATCAGGCTCGAACTCTCGAGCCTGATCCGCGTCATCTGCGTTGTGCCCTTTTAATTATGTACCCAGCAAGCGCAAATCAAATTATGGACGATTCTGGTAGAACCACCAATGCTAGACACATGGGAAGTGCCATCCATTCAAGTTTCAGATGTCTGACGATTGTAATGTCTAAGTGCTTAAAGCATTGCACTTTGAGTGTTAAAATCAAACCCTAAGAGTTAGAATGGGTTTAACACCTTGAAAGTGTCAGTTTTAACACTTTAGTTTTTAGTGTGTATTGGAATTTTAAGTTCGGTATCGGCTTCGATGTTTTTAACGGGTATACCTCGGTATCTGTTTGGTATTCGGTATCTGACTTGACTGAAATTTGCTGATAGTACCAAAGAGGAATTCACATCAGGAAAGACAGAATAAGCTGTTGCAGTGTCATTCTACCACAACGCTATGGCACTGCCAATGAGCTCAACAGTGGCATTGTTTTCGACCACAAATCTTATCTACAATAATTTTGTGATTTGATCAAAACGCACTTTAATGTTTAAAGACCTATTTCAGGCTTTTACGATCTCAAAGCATGTGCACTGACTATGTCATCTGTATGAGGTCCTGTTGACAATAGACAAACACCTGGACAGTGATTTCTAGTCAGGCATTGGCTGCCTTAAGCCCCTGCACACTAATGTCAAAATATTCAGATTTTAAATGGCCATTTGTCCCATAATGCAACTGGGAATTTAACCAATTCAATCTTGTTTGACAGAGCTCATTGAGCTCTGTCAAACAAGATTGAATTGGTTAACTTTCTAATTGCACTATGGGAAATATTTGCACCCTGAACTTTGGATATTTCGACATCAGTGCGCAGGGGGTTAATAGGCAGCCGAGACTTGACTTGAAATCACTGCTCAGCAAGTTGCCCAGTCCTTTGACGGTTAACAAACCTGAAAAGAAAGTTAGTTACTTCTGTCACGAAAATGAACCTTTCAACTATTATCAAGCCTCAACTGGGAATTATAAATAGCGAACGTAGGAACATTTGAAAATTCAGACTGTATCGCTATTCAACGATTGGTTCGGTTCGTTTTTTCAGTATCCTCATGGTATCGGTTTTTGTCCCCCAGCATTTTGTCGGAGAACTATTGTAATCAGCTGCGTCCGTCTGTGCCTGCGTCCGACCGTACGTCCGGAGTGATAACTAAAGTTTGGGTCATCGAATCAAAACCAAATTTGGTGTATACATCTCTTACCCCAATGAGTAGGTAAATTCCGAATAACGGGTGGACCCGATGATTTTTGTTGGAGTTTTTCGACGCTTTTCCTTCCAGTTTCGCAACTTTGGAAATTTGGTGTTCGGATGATAACTTCACATTGAGTTATTGAATCAACACCAAATTTTGTACAAAGGTTTGTCACATGAATATAAGTTCGAATTTGAGTTTGGTCCGAGTAATGAGTTTGGATGAGTTACGGCCCTTTTAGCATTTTTTGACTTTGAAAATTGGTTGCCCGGCTGATAACTTTTGTTTGAGTTATTGAATGAACATCAAATTTTGTACATATGTTTGTCTTATCAATATGCAGGGTAAGTTTGAATTGGGGTTCAGTGCGACCAATTTTAGCTGAGTTTTGGCACTTTTTCCATTTTTTCGACTTTAAAAATGTGTTGTCTGAATGATAACTTTAGTTCGATTTAACAAATCAACCACTTTGACATTTTTTTAGTCTTCAATGTGTCCAATGTAAGAACTTGCTGTCGGGGGACATAGGACACGGCTGGCGGTGGCCTTGTTCGGTATGTTGCTTCTCTCTACTTTGATGTTTGTGAATAATGAATATACTGATGTTGTGCACATTGTTCACGACAAAGCAATTTAAAATAGTTGCAATGGTTTAGTTATTCTTGTGAAAACTGTCAAAAAGCAAGTGACGGAATTGGAAAGCTGATATCGTGTTACTTGGTTTCGTGATAGACTTTCTTTTGATGTTTGATGATGTGAAAGCTGTTACAGTACAGCCGGCGTGGACTGATCACTTTTCACGGGTGGGCAATAGTTCCACGGATGCAATAATATTAGATCTTCAAACACTAATTACAGGAATAATCATCAAAAATTTAATTAATGAACCACCGGATTCAACCCGGTGCTTCATTAATTAAATGTTTGCTAATGAGGATTTTTATCACCTGGTAAACGCATGCGTGGGCATCACTGCCCACGCGTGGATTACGACCAGTCCATGGCGACTGCACTGTGCGCTGTGACTGCAATCGCAGCGCAACCGCTTTCACATCATCAAACGTCATCAATGGTATGAGGTACCGCGTCGATGGACTTGACGATGTTGATTTAGTTGCGACATTTTTCGCTGATATCCTAGTAATCCAGCCGTGTGGAGATCAGTGGGTGGGCCTGGCTCGTGATCTCTCAATACTCGCTTAACTTGTACAAGCCTGAAAAATAAGCCGAAAAAGGGTAACAGCTGTTTCTGTCAAGTGTCGTCTGCCTTTTAAGATACATGTTTTTGACAAGAAACCGTGGCGAAGGTTATACAATTTTTTCTGTGCACTATTATCGAAATCCCAAGAGTCTGCGTAGGGAAGCATGCTACAACATCACAGGTGAGTAGACTCAAATTATGTTTTCTGGGTGTTAATTGGTTCGATGCTAAACTAATCTCATGTGCTCAAATTAAACACGTTATTTATGAAAGCGATCACCCCCCGTTTCAAGTTGCGCGTTGTTCTCATTTGTTGATACAGCGGAGCCCACTTAATTGGATATCTCTTAATTGTATATCCCTGTTAATTGAATATAATTTCCAAACACAAAACCATTTACCATACCCCCAGTACAAATTTGACCTGTTTATTGAATATAGGTTATAGACTAAACTCCTGTTAATTGAATAAAAAAACCTTGTAACATGTCGAGAAATTACCCTGACTCTCCCCAGTTTTCCTTTGTTTATAGACCTATTTGGCATCAATACATCCAATATGGGCATTTAATCTATTATATCTTGTTTGACAGAGCTCATGGAGCTCTGTCAAACAAGATATAATAGATTAAAAGCTAAGTTTATCTCTAGAATAAAGGAAAGTGATGCAATCCCTGTTAATTGAATACTCCTGTTAATTGAGTAATTTTCATTGCCAAAGTGGCTATTCAATTAACAGGGTTCCTCTGTAATTATTGTAAGAAATTAATTTTATAAGCAGTATGTTATACTTAACCAAATAAATATACACCAAAAGAGGGATATAGTGATCCATTCACGGTTGTGTGGGTGATATTCAGGAATAACTTTGCAGGAACATGGCTGGTTATTGTTTATGTTGGTGTTATTGTTTGTTCTCTCGAGACACTCTAAATTAGCTGTTGCAGTAACAGTTTCCCTTTGGACAACCGTCTGTTTGCTGCAATGATAATTATCAATGTAATTACATTTTCTTTTTCTTATTGCTAAAGTATAACTCTGGTTAATTATCTTTGTCTCGCCTTCGTCAGTTGCATTTGGAGTTTGTCACTTACAGTAACAATAGCGCCACACGTTGGGGCCGTCATTGTTGATGCAGTTGTCAGTATCAGAGACAACGCATCTTCTTTTTAACTGTTTTAGTAGTGGGGCGCATAATTGGGTTTCGTTCTGATGCTAAGGTATCGTAAACAAAACGTTCATGTCTACAGGCCCAACAATAAAGTTTGGAGGCCTTCAGTGAAAAGGAAGAAATTCTATATTAATTCGATAGTAGCATTCTGGATGATGATTTTTACATGTACGCGGCATAATAGATTCGTGAAAATATGTGACCATACTTAGATAATACAGAAGCATGCTAACGGTAGAAATTTTAACATAAAATGTAATAACTTTGAAGAATTCGGCCTATGGGACATAGAACATTCTAGCATTCAAGCGACGAAATATAAAATCTCCATCTACCTGTCATTGAAATATTATTATATGTTGTATTTTACCCAGAAAAGTATACAATAATTTTATTATATATTATTAAATATTATTTTTTACCGGAAAAATGATATAAGTTTCTATTGGTAAACGCACAATCATTCATGTCCAACTTTTATCTTCAAATTAATGAAAAATAGTCTGATGATCTCCCCTGAAATTGTCATTTTGGGGATCGGAAATTAGCATTACGGAGATGGGAAAGTTTTACAATTCCTGAGATTAAATAAAATGTTAAAAAATTACATTATGGAAGCGCATGGCATCTAAAAGTTCAGCGTATTTTTCTTTATAGTGATTGTTGAATGTTGCCAGCTGACCATCTGTGTTTTGTTCCCCTGTCATTTATAAAATGTACTGTTTTCTCCAGTGCAATCATGCTAAAAATGTTCAAAAACAGTGTTTCCATTGACTTTTGGCCATCTATGTACGCTTTTCGGTTTGACAGATGATTGGAAAGCGCATCAATTCGGAAACTATGATCTTGTATCGACTGTCTGGTAAAAATATCTGTCACACGCAAGTGTTTACTTTTGTTCCTTTGATGTCTAAAATTCTGTAAAATCTGATTACTTTTCTCACACCTTGGCCGATTTTCTGTGAACAATTAGCTAATGAGGTCTGATAGTCGATAAGGGGAGATAACCGTCCACTTCAACCAGTCAGCTGAAGTGGAATGCTGGGTGTGCAAGTGTCCACCAACCGTTCTCCGCAAACTCCCATATCAATGAGGAGGACACGTGATATGGATTTGTTGAAACGTTTTGCATTTTTTTTTCAACTGCTAAATATGAAAATTACGCGGGTGGGTGTGGCCGATTCGATTTGTAGAGGGTTTAATATAGAAATGTGGAAAAAACGAGAGTGACCTTGTTCTCAGCTGCATTGTACTTTTTCAGCCTTTCGTCATTTGAAAATATAAAACTAATTTCGGGTTGTTTTTCCACCGAGTATTTGTTTTCAAAATCCTTGTCACTTAATGAGCACATATGACGGAAAACTGATCTGGTTAGACGTATTCCGTATTAAAATTTGCGACTCAGATCAACGAATCATATTTGGTGCAAGTGCAGTTTTTATGCCCGTGCATAGAAATGTCCTACACGCACAAAATAGTAACAACACATTTACTTCACGGTAGCACATTTTTTGGTTAATTTCAGCGCAAATCTATGTATAAGGTATTGGTAGGTTGAATGTGCCCACGAGAAGATACAGGCCGAATCAATACACGGGCACCGCGGCGCATAAATAAGCTAATGCAGAACATTCTGAGGTTCAGTCCCCAGATTCGTTTCTGGGAAGGAACATGATCTAAAGGACTTCATACGAGATAACAATCTCATTGTTTTGGCTCTAACTGAAACGTGGTTGAATGAAAATGATAGTGACAGTTTTTCCATTGGACAACTATTACCACTGGGTTTCTCTATTTTACTCAACTCACGGGGGAGTCGAGATGGTGGTGTAGCAGTCACCCACAGTGATGCCTTAAACGTATAACAGCATCCTGATATATATAAAGCTCCGCCATCTTTTGAAATGATAGACTGCCTCATGTCGAGCAACCGTTCACTTCGATTACTCGTAGTTTACCGACCGCCACCATAAAAAAAGGAACAAACTTACATCAGCACAGTTTCTAAATGAATTTTGGAATGTCTGTCATTCTATGCCTTGTATAGATATAATAGAGCTATTGCTGGCGATTTTAACATCCATGTTGACAATTTAAATGACACTTTTGCCAAGCATTTCACAAATTTATTTGAATCATTTGGCTATTCACAACTGGTCTCAAAACCTACCCACAAGAGAGGATACACCTTGGATGTAATTCTTCTTCGTCAAAGTAACAGCACGTTAGTACAAAATGTCCATGTCACAGATCCAGCATTTTCTGATCACTATGCGGTCTTGGCCGAATTGACACTAGCAACTTCAAAAATTCCTCCCAAGAAAATTACTTATCGAAAATATAAATCCATAAATATTGATGCCCTGAAAATGGATATCAGTTCATCAATTCTGTGTTCGAATTATTTTTGTAGTAGTCATGAATCATCTGAGCATTTTCTATCTTTATTTGAAGAAACTCTTAAGGGCATCATGGCTGCACATGCACCATCCAAGTCAAAAATTATAACTCATAGGGAAAAAGTGGAGTGGTTTACAGAAGATGTTAGAGCTGCTAAACAACAGCGTCGCAGACTTGAGCGTCTTTACAATACAACGAAGCTTGAGGTTCAATGGCAGATGTTCTGCCACCAAAGAAATACAACTAATAAAATCATCAAAAATTCGAAGAGGGAATACTACAATTCTCTGATAGAGAGGTCATCTAATACAAGGGTGCTATTCTCGGTAACCAATAGTCTCCTTGGTAAAAAACAAAAAGTCATTCTCCCAGATTATCTAAATACTAACGAAATTCTGGAAAAATTCAGCGATTATTTCATAACTAAAATTCAGGTAATCTTGGATAGTATACAATCATGTGAACCACCAGAGTTTGATCATCTTGACATAAAACTAGATTTTTCTAATTTTCAATCTGTCTCAGAAGATATTCGAAAAAATGATTTTATCATCATCCAATCATCTAGATCAAATTCCAACATTCTGCCAGCCATAACATCTATTATATCTGCATCTCCACATGAGCCACATGAGTGGTTTGTTCCAAGCCCATTGAAAAAAGCACTAGTTACTCCACTCATCAAAAAACCATCTCTTGATCCTGACAACCTGAAGAATTATCGACCTATATCTTTCCTGTCTAAATTGTTGGAAAGGGTTGTTGCTTTACAACTCAAAAATCATCTGCATGAAAATGATCTTTTAGAGCCTTTCCGTCTGCATACAAAGCCAACCACAGTACAAAGACAGCCTTACTGCAATGACATTGTTAAACCAGTGTCTGAGGGTAAGGCTGTACTGCTTGTTCTCTTGGATTTGTCAGCAGCATTCGACACAGTCGACCACCATGATATTCTCATGCAGACATTGACACAGGATGGCATATGTGGAACTGTCTTATCGTGGTTTGCATCATATCTAGAAGGTCGCAGTCACCAAATATATATCAATAAGATCGGTTCAAAAAGCAGGATGTTAAAGTATGGTGTTCCTCAGGGCTCAGCTCTTGGGCCGCTCTTGTTTACTCTGTACACTTTTTTTCTAGGTCGCTTTCTTAAAAAGTATGGCATATCATATCATCTGTACGCAGATGACACCCAACTGTACATTACATTCAACCCATCTTTTCCAAGCGACTCATTCACCGCAGTCAGTAATATGGAAACTTGCATAAATCTGGTGCGGGAATGGATGATAGATTTCAAACTGAAAATAAATGACTCTAAAACTGAATTCTTAGTGATGTCCGGGGTTCTCATGCCTACACCCTCTGTTACATCAATTCTGGTTGGAAACAACATCACTATGAAAAGTGAATCGACCAAGAATATTGGACTGATTATGGACTCAAATTTAAAACTAGACATCCATATCAATAAAATATGTCAAAACTGCTACTGGCTGCTTCGTAATATTGGAAGACTGCGACCTTATCTTAACCAGTCAGCACACTCCTTCATCACCTCACAACTAGACTATTGTAATTCAGTGTTAGTGGGACTGTCCCAGTGCCTGATTCAGAAGCTTAAAAAAGTTCAGAATACTTCTGCTAGGATAATTACTGGTACCAAACGTTCTGAACACATAACATCTATTTTAAGACAACTACATTGGCTTCCAGTTATACAGAGAATTAATTTCAAAATATTGATCTTAGAATTCGAATATATCCACAAACTGGCTCCAGTTTACCTGCAAGAGCTCCACAGTGTATATATACCATCACGCAGTCTCAGATCTAAAAACCAAATTCAACTAGTTCTACCTTTTAGCAGATCTAATCTGGCTAATGATCGCGTGTTCTTCATCGTGGGTCCCAGAGTGTGGAATTCCTAACCTATTAGTGTCAGAAATTCAGAAACTCTGGATATCTTCAAAAGAAATATTAAAATTTTCCTTTCCTATTTACTGAAGTGTTCTCCTGAACCTCTCTAAGAGGCAACCGAAACAGATGTGACTCTTTATTTCAGAAAAGTGTGTTTATTTTTGTCAAGCGTTTTAGAACAAAATTTGTGGTTTTATGCTCTAGAAAATCAATTATTATTATTATTATTAAAATTATTATTTAATAAAACAGTGTGAAAAGATTAAAATTTAAATTATTTCTTGTTTTTAGTTTCACTTCTTCTTCTTTGATTGGTTATTTTCAGAGTGTATTCGAGAACCTCCTGGAAAAAGTGCTGAATTCATTGCAAGGTCTCACAGTAACTGTATATCAAAAGATACGCCTCGGTATAAATCTACTGGCCAGACATTAGCCCACAAACGGTCACGTCGAGACCGGGTAACCTCAGGTGCTCTGATGTAATACATTTTTGGCAAGGACCCCTAGACATCTTTCCAGCAGTGGTTTATATTAACCCTTTACCTAACGTAGCGGTTAAAACCGGCCAGCGCTATTCTCAAAAATCGCCAATTAATTTTCATTGTTTTATTCATTTTTGTCTCAAAAACATAGGTTATGACCCCTCGTTGGAACGAGCTCGTCGAGCTCGTTCCAACGAGGGGTCATAACCTATGTTTTTGAGACAAAAAATGAAAAAAATTACTTATTCAAGAATTATTTTTGCAAGTGTCGTCTGCTTTTCAGGTTAGGTAAAGGGTTAAAGCACACCAGCGTAACTTATACAAAACCGTTGGGAGAGAAAAGCTGTAAAGCAACAATTCCAATAACAATAAAAATGAACTTTATTATATGCTAGCCTGTGAATTATCGCCAATAATCTAAAAGATATTTCTCGATATCTATCGACTCGATAGATATCGAGAAATATTCCTCAGTAGCTTCCTAAATGACGTCACGCTACGCCGCATCACGTCGCCTTGAAGGAACGATCTTTGTTATTGTTTTGAAAGGTACGCATTTAGGGTCGAATTGGGCTGAATATTGATAAAATGTCTCGTAGCATATAATAAAAAGAAAGTCTACTCTATTTTAGTCAGTATCTGGAATTATCTCATGAGTATGGACTGTTTGCGCGAGTGAAAAATAATATTTTCAGGTCCACACGATGAATTTTTTTTTCTGTAGCTTCCTAAATGACGTCACGCTTAGGCGCATGACGCCGCCTTGAAGGAACGATCAGGAGATCTTTGTTATTGTCTTGAAACTGTTTGCAGTCGTATTGGGTTGAATATTGCGCAGTAAAATGTCCCGTAGCATATAATAAAAAGAAAATCTACGCTATTTTAGTGAATATCGGGAATTATCTTATTCGTGTGGATCTGAACGTAGATATCCTCTATATATTATTTATAAAGCCGAAGAATCGAAACGAGTAACTATTTAATCTGGCGAACACGGCGAGCACAGTGTTTTTGTATGAAACCGTTGGAAAGGCTCATATAGAACATTCCAATGGTGTGCCACACAAGAAAAGACAGAGGTACATATAGAACATACCCATAGTAGCTTGGTGTACCAAATGTTCACCACGAGTAGTGAAGTGGTGTTAACCGCGAGCCTTCGGCGCGCGGTTAACACCACTTCACTACGAGTGGTGAACTTTTGGTATACAAAGCTACTTTGGGTATATTTTATGATCGTCAGATTATTAAGAGTCGCTATTATTTTTTCTCGATTTTACTGACAAGCAGCCGTAAATACGTGCGAATTTGTTTTTGTTTACATGAGAATCGGTGGGCGGTACTTTCGTTGTCAGTTTTATCACCGAAACAAAATTGAAAAAGAAAGAGGACCTTTTTCACTTTAACACTTTAAAGCTTCTGGCGCGCGGTTAACACCACTTCACCACTCGTGGTGAACATTTGGTACACCAAGCTACTTTGGGTATATTTATTTGTACCATGATCGTCAGATTAACAAGAGTTTGAATGTTAAATAAAACAATATTCACATGTGCGATTCTATTTTTTTTTACATGAGCACCGGTGGGTGGTACACCCGCTGGCGATTTTATCGCCGAAACGAAATAGAAAACGAAACTCGCAAATTACGGGGTCTTTTTCATTTTAATAACATAATAACATACTATTTCGAGTTATGGCTGCTTTATTAACAGAAGACAATGCATGTTTGCTAATTTGGGGTGTTTTATGGGGTAAACTCATTTAAAAACGTAATAAATAATAGCCACTTTCATTTCACTCTTCGCGAGGCGACGTGCGATAAATTTAGACAAGTTTGCATTCAGGTCAACATCACCAAAGGTCAGCTTGGATGTAGTTCCACTGTAGGTGTAAATTTTAACTACTGAAATCCCATTGCTGACGTGTTCACCACGGTTGGTGTTTAAAGCTAAAATTTATGTCATAGGCTTTTCGTGTATAGTAGAATAGGTAATCATGGTATTAATATATACTCTGAATGAGAAAACATAATTCAAAATACAAACAGCTGCATATGTAAATCCTGGCGTGGGGTATCCGCTACTCTTTGTCTCATCTGCCAGAGTACTCAGCTCAAAAGAAAGCTTATCGTTAGTGGATACTGCACTCTAATATCGGTTGTGTTGAAAATCATTTCAAATCAACTTCAACTGGGATGAGTGAATATCAACCCAATCGGGTTCATATTCACTCAACCCAGTTGATTTGGGTTGATTTTTAAACCAACTGATTTTAGAGTGTGGCTGTATAGAAACAAGGAATTAACACGAGATTCCCTATACCCACGATTAGCGGTACAGTAACAAATTCCTAGACGCAACCCAGAAAATAAGCAGACTGACATCTGCAAAATGAGGTCCCCAGAGGGTGAATTTAGTGATGCTACCCTGCACAGCAGGGTAGCATCACTAAGATTACCCTCTGTGAACCTCAATCTGAATCAGGATCTGAAAACTAAACAGAAAGAGGTACCCAGAGGATAAAATGGCCCACTGTATGGGATAGCATCATCAAATTCACCTTCTGAGGACCTTATTCTGCAAATGTCAGACTGCTTATTTTCAGGCCCGCCTAGACGCATGGAATCTTGTTTCTGTACCCCCAATCTTGGATGGAATGTTATAGCCGAAAAAACGTATAGAGACAAGGGCGGTATTATGTGAATTTCTATAGTACATTTTGTAGACTGCAATGTCTATGGGAATCTTTATAGTAAATACTGTTTCTATACCACCAATGTCTGGTATGGGGAATTCTCTAAAATATTTGTTTCTGTACCGCCAGTGTCCGCTAATCTTATCTCAAGTGGAATAGTTGGGAAGAGACCCAAAGTTACAGGGCTTATATTTCGACAAGAATCCGAGAATCGATTCACGCAAAGATACGCGCAACAAAAGCAGCGAGAATCCATATAGATTCTCACTGCACCTTTGGTAGGATTTGGTATGATTCGCGTGAAAAGAAGTGAGTAAATTTAACCCTTTACCTAACACATTGGCAAGAAATTAATACATCACATCAATACAAGGCAAACAAGACCTGAAATATCCTGACAGTTTGTCAATAAAATGGTACAAAAATGGCTGTCATTGGAACCGGCTCAATGAGCCGGTTTCAATGACATCCAAAGTTGTTCCAATGACATCCATATTTGTAAGGTTGTATTTATCAAATTCAGTTTATGTTTTAAAAATTAAAAATCTGCGTTAGATAAAGGGTTAATATGTACAATCAGTATACAACAGGGGGTTCAACTATGGAGGCCTCTTGGGATCCTGAGACACTCCTATCAGGTATGGATTCTCGCAACCATTTTCGCGAGAATCCAAATAGATTCTTCCAAATTTAGATGAAATATAAGCCCTGAGTTAGAATACTTTGTACTGGATAGTCACATAGAACTCCCAGCAGCCCAGTCTACCAAGCATTCTTACAAGAGCACGACAGCTTGGCTTGCTCAAAGACCTCCGTATCGGCAAATCTGTCACTTGTAGATTTTAATCTGACGAGCCGGAAGAGCCCTCAAAATTAGACATGACAGTCAGCAATAACATGTTAAAAGCTGTGGCAGTCTGCCGCGAAATTTATCGTGGGATTGTCGATAGCCCTGTCTAATTTAAGTTACCGTGGACTTCCCTGTCTGAATTGATCGATGATTGATATGTGCACGCAACACACTCCATTTTTTGGTCGAGAATTTACACATGACTTACACCCCACCCCACACAAACATTTGAAGATACCCAAAGGCTGCAGTCATGTGTCAACATAAACTGTAGCACTTAACCGCGTGAAAAAGAGAAAGTTTGGGTCGGACTGGAGAATAAATACGAATGTCGCCAGTCGTTGGATGCCGATCGGTTTTGCAAACATGTCCATCATCCTAATTGGAATATTGACTGCAATGCAACAGTGATCTTCTTGATGAAGACTGAATGTTTACTGTATTTGCCCAATCGTTGTACTGAATTCTAGTTATAATGGATAGCAAACTGCTGAAAATAAAAAAAAAAAATATTAAAATATGGAAGTATTCAATAACATTAACTGGGGCCGTGCGAAGCTTCGAGTTTAGATTCGATTTCAAATCTCAAGTTGCTTTTCGGTTCTAATCCAAACGGCTGCACGATTCGTTTCCATTCATATTTATTTATTTATTTATTTTATTTATTTATTTATTTTATTTATTTATTTATTTATTTATTTATTTATTTATTTATTTATTTATTTATTAGGGTTTAACAGCATTTTAACAGCCAGGGTCATATCATGTCGTGGACAGATTTACAGGTGGAGGAAGCCGGAGTACCCGAAGAGAACCACCGTGCAACGACGAGCAGCTGTCAGCTGTCCAACGTCGTAACTCTGAACTCTGCATCGCGGCACAGGCAGGGTCAGATTGGTTGAAGGCATGAGCTCCATCGACGTGCAGTACGCCTTAGTACACAGCGTCATCTTGCCCTCATGTAGGCAATCGGGATTAAGTGCCTTGCCCAAGGACACAACGCGGGAGCTCGAATCAGTCGCTGAAATGGTCAACCATCCATCTGGTAACCGCGCTCGACGTGACTTAACCCTTTACCTAACATGAAAAGCAGACGACACTTGCAAACAAAATTCTTGAATAACTAATTTTTTTTTCATTTTTTGTGTCAAAAACATAGGTTATGACCCCTCTTTGGAACGAGCTCGACGAGCTCGTTCCAAAGAAGGGTCATAACCTATGTTTTTGAGACAAAAAATGAAAAAAATAATGAAAATTAATTGGCGATTTTTGTGAATACCGCTGGCCTGTTTTTGCTTCGGTAATCTGGACGAGAACCAGTTACCGTGACGCCACCGCGCCCCCTCGTTTCCATTCGAATCTTTTCACTGGAATATAGTTTGGTATCAGTTATCTTCGTCGTCTCACAATACGTTTAGTTCTGGTGGAAATTGTACATAAATAAAATAATATTGAAAATAAAGATTGAGGGTAGTTTCCGATATCCAAACAGAAAATATCTGTACCCATGCCACCAGTCATGCTAATTCCATTCTCACTAGGCACTACCACTGTTGATAGAATTTTAAAGTGTTCGGGCAATATCAGCGATGAGCTGTTGCTAACGGCTAGCCCTGTGCAGTGCTTAGTACCGATGATTACGGCATCCGTTTCTGTTTTTGAACCATAATCTTTACTGGATAATATTCCAACTACAACACCAAGCCATGCCTTCGACGAAGGCATGCCTTGGTGATGTAGTCGGAGTATTTTATCAGTTTGGACTTCAGCCATCACTGTCGGAATAAATTAGGTTTAAAGCCCCCTCTCCCCAGTTGGTTATCTTCAAGACGCCCCTGATTCGATTCGAGATTCGATTCGAAGCGAAAATGGGTGATTCGTAGGGCCCTAACATTAACTCGCTCAACTCTGTACCAATAAAAATTTAAGTAAATAAAAAAAAATAACAATGGACAAAAAGAAGACACAATGGATATAAATCGGAAGAGGTGATCATTCATAATTTAATCTAACATCCCAAGAGGGTTGTAGGTTTAATTATCACTGATTCCCCATTTATTTATTGGGGGTTTAACGACACTTTCAATAACAGGGTCACCTCGTGTCAGACGGTTTTACGACTGGCGGAAACCAGAGTATACGGGGAAAACCATTGAGCGGGGGAGAGCAACTGCCCGAATCCCCAACGTACTATTTCCACATAAGCAGAGGCTAGCATTTGTTGAAGGCAAAATGCATCGTCGACGTTCAGTACAGCGCCACCGTGCCCCCGCGTCGCAATCAGCATTAAGTGCCTTAAGAGCCTTAACTGGACAGCGCGCAGTTAACGCTGGTCTGGATCGAACCTTGTACCTTCTGTTTTGAAGTTCAACAGTCTGATCCCTGAACCACAGCACTCTCACTGATTTTTCATGCTAATGCTAAATGAATCCTTCCGTTTTGCTAATGCCGATGTTGTATGCGACGAGTCCATATTCAGAAGCTAAGTGTTGAAAAGGCTTTTCGCCAGGGAATTCTCTCTCAGCCTTGGATAAAATATCACTGGCTCCTTAATAGAGGGGGGCGAGTGGAGCGACCGTCCCGACCAGAATCTCTTGCGGGTGGCAAAATCTGTCAATGAAACAATAAAATCCAGATGTCTATAGGAAACCAGCCACAAAAAATACTTAGGGACGCACGGGGATAGGGCGGCATCTAATGTTAGTCCCGGGTGGCAGTATGTGCTTATCCGCCACTTGATAAATGGAAAGCTTTTACTCATCTCTCCGGGGGCGCGGTGGCTCAGTTGGTAGAGGTGCAGGCTGCAAGCCGAGAGGTCCTCGGTTCGAATCCCACCTGCGGCAACCGCGTTGTGTCCTTGGGCAAGACACTTCACCCCGATTGCCTACATGGGGGCACGATGACGCTGTGTACTGAGGCGTACTGCACGTCGATGGTGCGCATGTCTTCAACCAATCTAACCCTGCCTGTGCTGCGGTGCAGAGTTCAGAGTTACGATGTTGGAGAGCTGACAGCTGCTCGTCGTTGCTCGGTGGTTCTCTCCGGGTACTCCGGCTTCCTCCACCCGTAAAACTGTCACGGTCACGATTAGCCATTGTGCATAAGTATGTGACCTTAAACACCAATAAATAAATAAATAAATACTCATCTCTCCACGTCCACGGATTTACATGCTGCCTGTCTTCGCTTGAAATTCCCCTGAGCTGTTATTATGCTGTCTCTTTTAATACAACTAATTTGTTATAGTTTGTTGCCTCACGTCATCATCCTAATCTCACTTGATTGATTATTAGTCATCTGCACACACATGTTTTAATTAACTCCTTTACATCCGAGAGGCCCATTTTTCCGGCCTAGGGACATGATTGCACCTAAATGAATATGTGGGATAGATCAATCAAAATTTTCAACGTACAGCCTCAAGGCTGCATGTTGAAAATGTTAATTGATCTACCCCCATATAATGAATATGGATTTTTCCAATTGCAACCATTGAACTGGCGTGGACGATACCGCCTTTGTTCAAGGGGTTAAGCCTAGGAATGTTTCTTTTTATTTTTCTTTCTCCTTATGTGACGTAAACGGAAACTGAAAACTCACACTCCTAGGCTATTTAAGCCTAGTAGGGGCGAGGTGGCGTTGCGGTAACCAGTTCTCGTCAGATCACCGAAATTAAGCAACGTCGAGCCCGGTTAGTCCTTGGATGGGTGACCGTTTGAGCGATCGATTCGGACTCCCGCGTTGTGTCCCTGGGCAAGGCACTTAATCCTGATTGTCCACATGGGGGCACGATGACGCCGTATACTAAGGCGTACTGCGCGTCGATGGTGCGCATGACTTCAATCAATCTAACCCTGCCTGTGCTGCAGTGCGGAGTTACGATGTTTGGGGGGGGGGGGGGGGGGGGGCTGGCAGCTGCTCGGAGGTTCTCCCCGGGTACTCCAGCTTCTTCCAGCCGTAAAACTGTCGCCGTCATGATATGACCTTGGCTTGTTAAATAAATAAATAAATAAATAAATAAATAAATAAATAAATAAATTTAAGCCAAGAGGTGCTTCTTTTTATTTTTGTTTCCACTTATGTTACATAAACGGAAACTGAAAACCCACACTCCTAGGCCCATTTAAGCATAGACCTGAATGTTTCTTTTTATTTTTGTTTCCACTTATGTAACATTAAGTTAAGTTGACACTCCTTGACTTATTTATATTGGAAGCGCGGTGGCTCAGTGATAGACTGTTGGTCGTCTATGCTAGAGGTACAGAGTCCGATCCCTGTCCGGGTCGACCCGCGTTGTGTCCTTGGGCAAGGCACTTTATCCCGGTTGCCTACATGTGGGCATGATGACGCCGTGTACTAAGACGTACTGCACGTCGATGATGCACATGTCTTCAACCGCTGTAACCCTGCTTCAGCGGAGCTTGAACAGAGTTAGTATGTTGAGGATGCTCGGTGATTCTCTCCGGACACTCCGGCTTCACCACCCATAAAACTGTAACGGTTACGATTAGCCATTGTGCATAAGTATGTGACCTTAAAAACCAATAAATAAATAAATACTTATTTCTATTTAACGGGCCATCGCTTGACGCATAGTACTGGTCATGCATCCGCGATCACCTTGACCCTTTGAACCCTAGCGGTCGTTTTTCCGGACAGGAACATGATACGTCATAACGTCATTATATAGGATGGCTGTTCAGTAAATGTGTGGGGTAGACCCATCAATATTTCAACGTGCAGCCCCGAGGCTGCACGTTGAAAATATTGATAGGTCTACCCCAAATACTGAATATGGACTCTTCCAAGTTCTTCCACTCAACTGGCATGGAAGATACACTAGATTTCAAAGGGTTAAACTAGCATTGAATTCTTGCAGTCTTCATCGACCATATTCGGCCATTCCACTTTTTCAAGCAACCAACTTGACCAAAATATTTCCTGCATTCAAATATTCCTATCTAATGTAATATTATTCTTTTTCATATTTTCATGTCTTTTTAAATTTTAGATGTGACATAATTCCAGAAACCGACTTCACAGAACATAAATGGTAATGATGTGGAACAGACGTGTTCGCATGTGAAAGGAATGTATTTTGGATCTGCCCTAAAATTCAGATTTCCGGAACAATCACCGAATGTGTGTTGGGATCTGAATTTTTAAAACACAGAGAGTGGATATGGTGTCTGATGATTAAACGGAGACTGAAAGCAACAGGGAACAAATACATACCGAAACTGGACTGACCGGTGGCAGAACGAGTCGGAGTGACGAGTTGGAAAAGTCGTTCGATTGCGGAAATATGAAAGATATCAAAACATAAACGAATGAATAAAATAAAACACTACAACGTAAATTAACACGAAAGTAAACGACAATAAAGAAAAAAAATTAAAAAATTGTCGGGCATTTCCTTGGTCATTTTATATGAAGTTATACATTATAACTCAAAATGCAAAATGGTTTCAACGGCGTTTATTATATAACTTGAATTGAAACCGCATGTGTACCTCAAATGAACACGAGGAATGCATACAGAATTTGTAAAATAAATGCCTGACAGTTGTTAATATGAGAAAGAAGTAATGATGAAATTTCAAATTGCTAAGACATTGTCTCATACGGAGAAGTGTTGAAATTGTTCATGCTGTCGAAAAAGCTATTTTGCACACACATCCGATCATTAAACTTGGCTTCATACTTGGTTTGCAAGATATTATTATATTAGTAAAGTGGAAACGGATAATTAGAGAGACGAATATTAATTATCTTCTCAATTTTTCACAGAGGATGGCATTCTGAAGATGATTAGCACGTGTTTTCATTGATGCACTGCATCTGTTCTTCATGGATTAATAAATAGTTTCAACACCTCGGTTTTAATGAAAATGGCATAACGGTGGATATCGAAGAGGTTTGATCTTCCAGTCAGCAAAATATGGAATGATTTATTTTTTAGTGACACTTCAAGGATTTCACTGACAGCAAAAACCAATAATCCTACAGGTACGCACTTAATTATGGTAAACAAAGGTTCTTGATGTGTACATAACACCATACTATCCCGAATTAAACCGATTTTATTGATGCAATTAAATGTGACTTGCTTACCTGTACAGGCAGCCGATATTTAATGGGGTCCATTTGTCGAGATGAGGTGTCACGAAATGTTTTCACGCCCTCTATTTTATAACCTTTGAAACAAATGCACTTCATCACGTCCCAAGCCTCAGGCCACCATTCTGATTCTATGAGAAATTCGACGCTGTTAGGGCCTGGAGTCAGTATGACCCTCAAAAAGATCATCGTCTATGTTTTGTCTCACTCGTTTGTGATATTTCATTTAGTTGGAAAAGAGAACCCACGGTTCGCTTTTCCGACCAACTGACATATCGTCCCCTGAGTTCCAATGTGTTCTATGTGCCTACTGGCACATAGAACACATTGGAACTCAGGGGACGATATTTCGGACCATTGAATCTGAAACATTTCATAAAGATTCATTTTCTGTGAATCGAAGCTAGACATGTTGCTCAATATGGAGACTTGATATGATCGATATTTTGATGGCAGTGCGGGGGCGCGGTGGCTCAGTTGGTAGAAGTGCAGGCTGCAAGCCGAGAGGTCCTCGGTTCGAATCCCACCTGCGGCAACCGCGTTGTGCTTGGGCAAGACACTTCACCCCCATTTCCCACGTGGGGGCACGGTGACGTTGTGTACTAAGGCGTACTGCACGTCGATGGTGCACCTGTCTTCAACCAATGCTAACCCTGCTTGTGTGGAGTTGGTATGTTGGGGAGCTGACAGTTGCTCGCCGTTGCTCGGTGGTTCTCTCCGGGTACTCCGGCTTCCTTCACCCGTAAAACGGTCATGGTTAGCCATTGTGCAGAAATATGTGACCTTAAACACCAATAAATAAATAAATAAATAAAAAATAAATAAATTGATGGCAGTACAATCAGAAATGAAGACTCATCACGCCGTTGTTTTATGATTACGCCGGGTAATTTCGCAAATTATCTTAATATCTTGATGGTTTCAAGGGGAGTTGAATACTTATTGACTGGAATATCTATAACTGGGACAGGAAAGAATACCTGTATATCATTGCATGTAAATGCACAATACGTTATAGAATAGAATCATTTACTGCGCGACCATAGTGTACAAATGTTATATGAACGGTTGTCTGCGGACAATATTCCACAAAAAACTGGGTAAACAAACAACCCATAACAGCGTCGAATTCCGAACAGAATTAGAATGATAGGCTGAGTTGAGAGCTTCATCGCGCACCTGACTTTCGGAAACAAATATTAATCCTTATATAGACGGAATACATAAATGTTTATACGGTAGCAAAGTTGGCGGCCGTTCGGGCAATACTGCTGAAAACAAATCAGCAAGAAGAATTTGGTTTGTAGAAATGGAGAACTAAATTTACCCATTTATACCCGAAACTATTGTTTCGAACGTTACACTATTGGAACAATATGTCGGAAGGGTTAAACCCTTCACTGCCACGCCCACTTTAACCATATATGTGGGGGGGGGGGGGGGGGGCTCTATGTACGCCTGTATGCGAGGAAGGTTCATAAAATTTATGACATACTTGAAACTCTATCACCTGATTTATTGTTGGAAAGGGCTATCTGAGCCCTTTCCAACAATTAATCGGATGGTAGGTTTGATCTACGCACACCAGAACGTACATCATTATAAGATAGGTGAAAATAGTGGCTTTCAGCAGCGAAAGTGTTAAAAAATTGTCCATTCATAGTTATATTGCAATCATCAATGACATTTCGGTTACATTTGAGCTAAATTATTTACGCCACCTTTCTCGCCCTCGCAACTTCATACACACATCACACCCTGACAAATGCACAAACACCTCACTCCCACCACACGCGCGCATTGCACACAATGTATGTCAAGCTCTCATGTTACCAGTCTAATTCTGTAAGGAATCCGACGTTATTATGGCTTGGAACCAGTCTAAACCTTAAATACGTCATCGCCTGGGTTTTGATTCAATCGTCTGAAATATTTCAGTTGGTTGGAAAAAAGAACCTGTGGTTCGCTTTTTCGGCCAACTGATATATTACAGGCGACTGAATATAAACCTAAAGTCCACTTGTAGCACAAAGCGATGCAAATCATTGATAATTTCTCGCCCACCACTATATATATGTGATTGCTTTATTCATAGTATTTTCATAGAGGCTGAAGACACGTAATGAAAATAAAGATGAAACGAAACTTCATCCTCATAATGCACTAGAGTGTTTGATGGATTGGTATGAAAATATTCGGAGGGCTACCCAAAGAGGGTGTTGGCGAGTGGTTCAAACTACCTTTGGGAGCGTCTAGAATTAAAGCAGTGATTGTTTGTTGTTGTAGACTACTTTTGCCTCACAATTATAGGTCTATAACCACCTGACTGTGTGTCCTCTAAAGTTGGTAACATATTTGTAAACGACTGGCTAAACTTGACTTAATACCTGTGGCGTTGTCGACATCTAGCCTAGATGCAAAGTGTGACCTTAAAGCCCAAGTTCTCATTCCACCAGTCTAATTGTAAGGAATTCGATCCTGTTATGGCCTGGAACAAGTCTAACCCTTAAATAGCCCGTCGCTATGATTAGATTCACTCGTCTGAAATATTACAGCTGATTAGAAAAGCGAACCAACTGAACGATTCCAGACGATTTAGTCTAAAAAATACTATGAACATTCATTTACTATGAATCAACACAAGGAAGCTTACTCAATCGAGACCGGATTTGATAAATCTTTGATGGCATTGCCATTGGGAATGAAGACACACCAGATCCGTAACTGTATGGTAACGTCGCGCAGTTCCACTAAATGTGTTAATATCTTGGTAGTTTTAAGATGAATTAGGTACTTATTGGTTGGAATATCTATATGAGAGCAAGGAAGAAGATTTGTAAATGTATGTGAGTAAAAACACCAGGAATGAAGAAAAATTCTAAATTTTTCGGCAAGTTCACTGCAAAAGCTACAAGGTGGTTTACCTTCTTCAGAGTGATATTCGTGAAATTAAGTATGTTGGCGAAACCTGTACTCTGTTTCATAAACGTGTGAGCAGCCATAGGTCATTCAAGAAGATGGAACCTGACTGAGCCATCACACGACACTGCCTATGCACTGGTCACTTTTTCATTTCCTACCAGGCATTTAACATTGACCCTTAATTTGTATCCACAGACTTCTCGATCTTAACAAACTTTCAAGTAGGTTTTGATTGCTTGAGAATTGTTGAAGGACATGTTGTAATCACATCACGCTGAATATGAACCTGTCCATCATTTGTCCAAAACCATTTTCCTTCAATAACTTGACATTTTTGCAGCGGTTATTATTTTTTATCATATGATTCGTCTGGTTTGTTCACTTTAAAACATTTGATATTTTGTTTTCATATTAATCAGTGATAAATAAAGCCTTCCGACATTTTCATTGGTCAATTTCAAAACTGACTATTTGATTGGCTGAACAAAATACAACTGGGCCATATTTTCATAATTTGCATAATTGGGGTTGAAAGATTTCATTGGTCAATTTCAAATATGAACAGATTGATTGGCTGAACAAAATACAACTGGGTCACATTTGCATAATTTCAGTAGAGAGAATTTACATTATCTGTCCTATTTAGGGTGGGTTATATTGTATTAATCTTTTACCCACAAGAAAAACGCCATTCATTTTCTTTATATTTTCACCCCTTGATTCCAAAACATAGGTTATGACCCCTCGTTGGAACGAGCTCGACGAGCTCGTTCAAATGAGGCGTCATAACCAATGTTTTGGAAGCAAAAAGTGAAAAGTTTTAGTTATACGAGGATGTTTTTACCAAGTGCCGTCTGCAACTCAAGTTAGGCGATGGGTTAAAGTGTGTCATATGATAAATAGAATATGAAATGAGTGTTTTTCTCATATAATATTTATGAAACGAGTCTAAGAATTTCCCGCTTTGGCGAGCCTCCTCTATTTCTAACTCACATCGTTGCAGTACAAAATGTTTAAAAGTTCATTCAAAATTTCATTAGTTGTGGTTAGTGTGTGTGTGCTTTTCGTTTTTTGTGGGGCCGAAATACCTTGTGCAGGAAGTCGGGTGTGAATCACCAGAGAGGTTAATAACAGAAACTTAAACTGCAACATTTTTATCGGCAAGGGTAAACATAATAGTGTACGAATCGCCCTTGAGTGCATCAATGCGCCATCTTCAATGCTGAAGAATTGCAGATGGCGCCGAAATGCATTTAACCCTTTACCTAACATGACAAGCAGACGACACTTGCGAACAAAATTCTTGAATAACTATTTTTTAAAATTTTTTGTCTCAAAAACAAAAAGGGGTCATGGCCTATGTTTTTAAGACAGTAAATGGAAAAAAATAATACAAATTAATAGGCAATTTTTGTGAATAGCGCTGGTCGGTTTTGGCCGTTACGTTGGGTAAAGGGTTAAGGGACAAAATTTCCTGAATGTGCGGTTACTTCTCCTCCATCTCCGCATCAAGGAAATACTGGGTGTTGCGCGGAAAGTTGCATGTGAAAATAATCTTTAGAGAAACTGAACAACGGCCATCATCTCTCCTACTTTGACACGACCAAAACACACCTCAGTGAGAGAGAGAGAGAGAGAGAGAGAGAGAGAGAGAGAGAGAGAGAGAGAGAGTGTGTGTGTGTGTGTATGTGTGTGTGTGTGTGTGTGGGTGTGGGTTTGTCTTACCAACTTGACGAGGTAACTAGACAAAAGAATTTGCGTGTTTCGCCTTTCCGAGGTACAAAAGACAAAAGAAACCCTTTACCTCGGTTGTTTTCCCAGAACTGTACCGGCAAAACGAGGTAGAAACCGTTAGTCCACACAAAGGACAAACAATGGGGTACCTCGGTATGTAGGGTAGACAAGACTGTGTGTGTGTGTGTGTGTGTGTGTGTGTGTGTGTGTGAGGGTGTGTGTGCGTTTGTCTTACCAACTTGACGAGGTAACTAGACAAAAGAGTTTGCGTGTTTCGCCTTACCGAGGTACAAAAGACAAAAGAAACCCTTTACCTCGGTTGTTTTCCCAGAACTGTACCGGCAAAACGAGGTTGAAACCGTTAGTCCACACAAAGGACAGACAATGGGGTACCTCGGTATGTAGGGAAAACAAGACTGTGTGTGTGTGTGTGTGTGTGTTTATGGTTTCATTGTAATAGATACAGTACGTGGAGAGTGTGTTATCACTAAATCACCCGCAGAGTGGAGATTCCATCCAAGAAATAATTGCAAATTTGTTGCAAAGCATTACAATCACAAGCAAGTTCCAGTAAATGGACCTCCGGGTTATACCCGGAGGTCCATTGGCTGAAACATTGCTTGTGTTTTTTGTCCACATGTACAGCATTTGAAAGTGGTACTTTGGGTGATAACTCCACTCCCCTGGTGATTTAGTTAAAATCCACTCTCCAAGTACTGTATGTCACAAAATGAAATAATGCCATTAAACCTTATTTTATTGCAGTGTCAAAATGGACGAATATGGATAATTTGATAAACCAGCACATTTGACCTTTGGACAGTTATGAAATCACCTGTACTCTACCTGTGGGCCTTCATTTCAGTCTTAGTAGCTGGTACTTGTACCTTTAGTTTTGTTCAACCATTCTGGTTTATTCAAGCGGACTACGTGTTCTCGTTCGGAGTTCTAAACTATTGTATGAAACTAGTGCCCCATAAGGAGAATGTTAACGATGAATGCCGATTATATGGAGGATACTTCCACATCAGCAATGTTCCTTCTGGGGCGTGGAAGGCTACCTGTGTGCTCTATGGAGGAGGGTGTGTGTTGATCTGCATTGGATCGGTGTTAGCTGTCTGTGATTTATTTTTACCGGAAGACTATACAAAGAAAGTATCAGTCTTAGCTGGGCATGTGCAGCTGATTGCGGGTAAGTTAACATAGTTCGCTTAGAAAGTAAACGGATCTTAACCCTTTGAACTCTAGTGGTATTTTCCATGCCAGTTCGATGGCAGCAGTTAGAAGAGTCCATATTCATTGTTTGGGGTAGACCAATCAATATTTTCAACGTGCAGCCTTGAGGCTGCAAGTTGAAAATATTGATTGGTCTATCTCACACATTTACTGAACAGCCATCCTGTTTAATGACGTTATGACGTGTCATGTTTATGGCCGGAAAACCGGCCGCTGGGGTTCAAAGGGTTAACAATGAAAGCTCATTCAACCGGTTTAGTTGTAGACTCCCACTCATTGGACCTATACGGGCCCCATCAGAAAGTGTTGAAAGCCGCCATAGTTGATCAGTTTAATCATTTTACAATCGCCATTCCCTTATTGGATATTCCCGTAACTAAATAGGAGTGCATGCTTCTGATAGACACATGAAGTACCAGGACTACATGTATGATTACATAAGCCACAAGTGGTTAGAGAAAAATTATTGTTGTTGAGTGGAAAGCGAAGGGATTATGTCGCGACCCGAGGTGAAAAGGAATAACTCGGACATCTCACAAGAGAATAACAATCGTACCTAAATCGAACCCGTTAACTGCTATAGTTAGTAAATTTTGTTCAATGTCGCTGCATAAAAGTAAGCTCATAGATATGTGATCGGTTGGAATTCTCGTATAGAAACTTTTTCTATCAGGAAGTTGGAATACCAATTTTCATTTAGTCGCGCTGTTGAATACTATTTTCTGTGCGGAAGAAAAATACCGATGAATGTAGAAATTTACTTTGAACATAATAAAGACTGGATCCCATCGTTTCGCGCTTTAGAAAGGCTGGAACTATGTGTTTTCCAAACGCACATTCTAAATTAATTCAGCTCTTTGACAAAAATCCCCTCAAACAACTATTGCTATAAAGACTGTGAAGGAAGGGATGCTTCTAAATATATGTATAATGTGGGATATAATATATTCTCGTTGAAAAGGATCGGTGATTACGGTGTGATGGTGCCAGCAGAAGTAATTTACACATCCCACCACCCTATGTGTTTGGGTTTGATGAAGGGGGATAATGAGGGGCTTTTGAAACACGGCTCTCAGTTTTTTGGTTGCAGTATGAGCACGTTCCAAGTCCGGTGGATCTCAAATACTGATCTCAATACAACAAGATTGCTGGGACGTCAGTGAAAAACACCACAATTCAATCTGCCTCTACTAAGGTGGCGTCAAGTCATTTTTCGCAGGCATCAAAGCATGTTCTTTAACCCTTTACCCAACGAATCGGCCGCATACGCCCGCGTAATATGCAAATACAGCAGTTGAAAAAATATTATTTTTCAAAAAATTCAACAAAACCATATCATGTGACCCCTCGTTGGAACGAGCTCGTCGAGCTCGTTCCAACGAGGGGTCACATGATATGGTTTTGTTGAATGTTTTTGAAAAAAATGTATTTAAAATAATAAATTTTGATATCGTCTGCGTTGGGTAAAGGGTTAAAAAGCAATTGGAGATTGCGAATTGTGTGTAAATTAAAAATCAGGGGCGGACTGGGCCAAGAAAGGTTGCCGGGAAATGCTCCAACGGGGCCCCAGACCCGAAGACAATTTTGATTTTTCGAGCTGAATGAACGCGGCTTCCTTGCATCTGAGCATTCAATGGTTGTTCACACAGAGGGTATTTCCATGGCTTTTTTGTATCACCTCTATCGATCATTTAGGAAAAATGGTTCTACCGGGGGGGGGGGGGGGGGGGGGGGGGGGCTCATCGGGAAGACGAGTTCGGTTCGGCCCAATCGGAGATAATTGTGATTTTTGAAATTGAAGGAACGCTGTTTCCTTTCATGTGAGTGGTCAATGGCAGCCTAGACTGCTGGTATATCGAAATATCCTCTGTGTGGACTGCCAGTGGCAGTCTATGCAATCAGATCCATTTCACCTTTTGGTCATGTTCACGAAATTTCTCACCAGCATGGGTTGGGCTACATCAATTTTTGGGGCCCACTGTGAATTTTCCCGGTGGACCATACGGCCAGTCCGCCTCTGTTGAAAATCGAGAAATGTTTTACTGTTGTGTGTTGTTTATTTATAGTAATATCTCCTCCTTTCCCACAAGATGGCGGCGGTGGTGACACCTATCTATATGTGACAAATGAGTGCTCCAGTTATCCAGTTGTATAGCGGTCAGTGTTTCTACTTTAGGCCCCACAAAGTAAAGCTTCCGCTTCTCAGGTCATTTTTTTGTTGTAAAATTGCATGTAGGCGGGCGGTTTTTAGCTCACCTGACTGAAAGTCAGGGTGAGCTTTTCTGATCACTCTTCGTCCGTCGCCCGTCCGTCCGTCCGTCCGTCGTTCTGCGTGAAGGTGGTGTTTGAGCCTCTTTCTCCTAAACCACTGGCCACATTTTAATTAAATTTCATGTAAGTAGTGGTTATATAGGGACATTTTGATTTTTATGCAAATTATGTTTCGGCTCATATTGAGCAGAGGGGTGGGGAAAAATGGCCAAATATTTTGAAAATCTTCTTCTAATGAACCACCAGTAGCAGAGACTTGATATGTGGTATACAGAGTCCTTTTGAGGTTTAGAATCAAGTTTGTTCAAGAGAAGTTTGTCGGGCATTATTTGCCTTCGTTATGGGAGGGCAAAAATTTTGGCCACGCCTAAAATTTCTATTTTCAGAACCGTGAGGTCAATTTGAACCAAATTTGATATGAGATGATAATGGGTCATAAGTAGTTGATTGATGCAAAAAAAAAATTATTCTCATTGCCCCGTGGGAACCTCGGGAACTAAAAATAGGAAAAACCTTAAAACTGCCATATCTCCAAAACTACACGGCACAGAGTATTCTTATTTTGTATACAGCTTACTTTTATCCAGTAGAATAGAATGGTTAAAAGAATCCCTATCGGTTTGATCACAAGGTACTTTTTCAGGACTTTTGAAAAAGTGCTGAGTCAGCACTTTTTAACACTGTAGGCAATGGGAAAAACATTAAAAAATCTTTTTCTCCGGATCCAGCAGGCAGAATCTTTCGATATTTGGTAAGCTACATTGTAGGGTGGATCTGATTCAAGGTTGTTCAAATCGGCCCCCTGGGTTCATATTTGGGCTCAGTATAGGAGCCCGATTTGGAACTTGGTGCATTTCAGGCAAATTTCTTAAAAAATCTTCTTCTCCAGATCCAGCAGGCCGAATCTTTTGATATTTGGTATTCAACATTGTGGGGTGGATCTGATTCAAGTTTGTTCAAATCGGCTCCCTGGATTCATATTTGGGCTCACTATAGAAGCCCGAATTAGAACTTAGTGCATTTCAGGCAAATTTCGTAAAAAATCTTCTTCTCTAGATCCAGCAGGCAGAATCTTTTGATATTTGGTATTCAACATTGTGGGGTGGATCTGACTCAAGTTTGTTCAAATCGACCCCCTGGGTTTATATTTGGGCTCAGTATAGGAGCCCAAATTTGAAATTAGTGCATTTCAGGCAAATTTCTTTGAATATCTTCTTCTCAAGATCCAGCAGGCAGAATCTTTTGATATTGGGTATGCACCATGGTTGGGGGGGGGGGGGGGAGATTCAAGTTTGTTCAAGCCAAGTCCCTGGGTTCATATTTGGGCTCACTGTGGTAGCCCGAATTATAACTTAGTTCAAAATGAGGAATTTTCTTTAAAAATCTTCTTGAGATCCAGCAGTCGGAATGTTTTGATATTTGGTATGCAGCATCCTTAGGGGGGTGAGATTCAAGTTTGTTCAAGCCATGTCTCTAGGTCCATATTTGGGCTCACTGTGGGAGCCCGAATGATAACTTAGTTCAAAATGAGGAATTTTCTTTAAAAATCTTCTTCTTCAGATCCAGCAGTCGGAATGTTTTGATATTTGGTATGCAGCATCCTTAGGGGGGTGAGATTCAAGTTTGTTCAAGCCATGTCCCTAGGTCCATATTTGGACTCACTGTGGGAGCTCGAATTGTAACTTAGTTCAAAATGAGGAATTTTCTTTAAAAATCTTCTTCTTCAGATCCAGCAGTGGGAATGTTTTGAAATTTGGTGTGCAGCATCCTTAGGGGGTGAGATTCAAGTTTGTTAAAGCCAAGTTCCTGGGTTCATATATGGGCTCCCTGTGGGAGCCCGAATTATAACTTAGTTCAATATGAGGAATATTCTTTAAAAATCTTTTTTTTTAGATCCACTGGTCAAAATCTTTGGATATTTGGTATAATTTTTTCTTAGGAGGAGCAGATGCAACTTGTTGAAATCAATTCTCTGGTTTGATATTTAGGCTACCATGTCAGATGAGCGCCCTCAGGCCCCCTGGGGCTTCTTGTTTATTTTATTTTTTATTTATATCTTTTGCCTTCATGTTCTTGGTTTGGTGTATGTTTTAGGCCTCATAATCTACATAATAGCATGGGTGGTGGTGTATTTCGTCCCTTGTTGCACTCAAGGGACAAGTTTATTAATTTTATAAACTTGGATAAAATATCAGACATAAATAATTTAATTTTTATTTTTTTAAGTTTGCATTGGTTATCAAAAAGAGAGCATGCGGCAGCCAAAAGGACCATACGGGAGGGCCTGAGAAACAGATTTTTAACCTTTTAACTCTTATTCAGAATTTATAAACCGAGGTTACATAATTCAGTAAACATCAGCTCAACTCGAATTTTTTAATGGACAAGGTTTATAAGTTTCGTATTAAATAGGACAAATCTGAGATCTGTTTTATCAAATGATCATGTAAATAAAGTGTAAACTATGCGCATGTATTAGATTTCGACTGAGGAATCGATACTATATTGCGACGTTCTCAAAAAAAAAGACATGACGTCATTGCAAGAGACAATATCACGCGTCATATGTTCTGTAGTATAACATGGAGAAATAAGTGGTAGCCTGTGATAAATAGAGCATATCTACGCTATTTTAGTGAATATCAGGAATTATCTCATTCGTGTGGACTTGAAAATATTTTTCACTTGCGCTAAAATAATGTAGATTTTCTTTTTATTATATGCTACCTGACATTTTACTGTGCAATATTCAGCCCAATGCCCAATTCGATTGCAAACACTTTCAAAACAATAATCAGCTCATCATTCCTTCAAGGCGATGTCATGCGCCGAAGCGTGACGTCATTTGGGAAGCTACTGAGGTATATTCCTCGTTATCCATCAAGTCGATGGATATCGATAAATATCTTTTAGATAATTTCCGATAATCCACAATTCCTTTTTCCAGTTCTTTGGCGAAAAATATTATTGATATTCCCATCTGCTGCTTAGGAATTTCAGGTAAACAATTGTTTCTTTCTCACACTTAACCCGAAGGACATTACGGATACCGGCATATATATAGAATATACCCATAGTAGCTTGGTGTACCAAATGTTCACCACTCGCGGTGAAGTGGTGTTAACTGCGAGCTTTTGGCGCGCGATTAACACCACTTCACCACGAGTGGTGAACATTTGGTACACTAAGCAATTTTGGGTATATTTTATTTATACCATGATCGTCAGATTAATAAGAGTTCAAATGTTGAATAAATCAAAATTTAGACAAGTTTGCTTTCAAGGCGTGGTCACCAAGGGTCAACTTGGATGTAGTTCCACTGTTGGTGTAAATTTTAACTATTGAAATCCTATTGCTGGCGTGTTCGCCACGGTTGGTGTGTAAAGCTAAAATTTATGTCACAGGTTTATATATAGTAGAATATGTAGTCATGAAACATATATAAACAATTTCTGAGAAAATTGCACACGGTAGTCAAAGGAAATAATGTTTGCAGTGGCCACGTGGCCGTGGGCTTTGTGTGGCTGCTCTTCAGCGTCTCATCTTCCCCACCTTTCTTTGCCAACAGCTCATACACTGTAAAACATTATCGTAATTCTACGGTTAACTACTGTCAGATGACTGTCAAATAAAACGGTCTCCCGAGGCCGTTAATTAATTTTAACGGTGTTGCCGAAGAAAAACCCGCGAATTTGATCCAATGAACGTATTTCTCCCTTCACGCTATCCAATTACGTCGCACGGCGGTAAAAATGGTGAATTATGGGATCGGCCTTGCCATATGCCACTCTGGAAGTCGCCATTTCCAAGAAGGATGCCCGATGCTATTGAAGACGAACAGCAACGTATTGCTATCAATTTGTAAGTTTGTGGCCAAGTGAATCATGTTCATTGCAGCCTTGGACATGAAAGTCAAACAATATCAATTTTTTATGCGTATAATTGTTTCGGTAATCATGCAGAATAGCTGACTGTTTGTACTGCGTCACCGATATTCAATGGATCTTATGGCTTGTTGCCACGGATCTCCGCTAAGGCCTGTACACCCATATGCATTTATTGGTTCAAGGTAAAATGCGGTTAATGATGGCTGGAATTAAATTACGGTCAGAATGACCGGTGGCAGTGTTCCAGCCGTATGGCTGGAACACTGCCACCGGTAATTTTGACCGTAATTATTTTGATGGTAATTTTTACGGAGAAATAAGGCAAATGATGGTTAAAATTTGTTACGGTCATATGTCCGGCAGCTAGTTTTCAGGCACATGACCGTACAAATAACGGCAAACTGTGAAAAAAAAATACGGGAATATACGGCAAATGACAATGAATTTTTTTTTACGGTTTGCCGTAACGCTTACGGTCAGATGCCTGGAAACTAGCTGCCGGTCATATGACCGTAAAAATATTACGGTAATTTTTTACAGTGTATGTTTACAACTTTACACACATAACTACTTGTTATTCTACATTTCATCCTAAGTACCAACGAATTTACTTTTCGTTGGCAGTTATTCGAGTCAGTGTCGGCTCCTAAGTAGTGACCATCCCAATAGCTTGTCATACTACACAATGTAAGCATCTTGTGAGATATGGGCAGTTTTAGAGCGCTAGTGGATTACCGGCACCGTTTCGGTGCTGATAGGTCAGTAATATCCTTAAATCATCCAGATCGCAAGATTTACATGATTTTGGGGAGAGTGTCCTGGAATTCTCGCTTATATTTCATCTCCCCAGGACTCCCTAATTTCAAAGGCTCTCCTCTGCTCTTGGCTGGGTAGAGATTCCTGTAGTTTGAGGGGGTGGGGGTAAATAGTGGCATTTTTAGTGGAAACCCACTATACAAACCGTTTCTTAATTGCGACATTCCCGGGCTGTGTCCTTGGGCAAGGCACTTTATCCCAGTTGCCTACACGGGGGCACGATGACGCCGTGTACTAAGGCGTACTGAATGTTGATGGTGCACTTGTCTTCAACTGCTGAAACCCTACTTGAGCGGAGCTTGAACAGAGTTAGAATGTTGAGGAGCTGACAGCTGCTCGCCGCTTCTCGGTGGTTCTCTCAGGGTACTCCGGCTTCCTCCACCCGTAAAACTTTCATGGTCATGATTAGCCATTGTGCATAAGTATGTGACCTTAAACACCAATAAATAAATAATAAATAAATAAATTGCGACATTAGACATAGCATATCAGATGTTAAAGCTAAATGACAAATGACTATTGACAGACGGATAAAGCATAAAGTAGAGAATTGTAAGACTGGAACAGGAGATGCAAATAGTAGTCAATTCAATACGTCTTTCAATTATTGGATTTGATGTTTTCAGGATATTGTGGAATTAGTTTAAGTGTGTCACATACAAACATCATCGAAATTTCTTTCGTCGTATTTTCAAATGATGTTTCTGATGAACACCCAAGCTACCGTTAAAACTAGAAGTCCTGTCACTAAATGCGCGCTTATCTAGGCTTAATTGCGCGTAGGAATTGCGCGCAATCGCCAAATTAAATTGCATCCAAAGCCTGGCAGGTTCTCCTGGTTACTCAAAGCAAACACAGGCAATGTTTCGGCCAATGGACCTCCGGGTTACCTAGAGGTCCATTGGCTGAAACATTGCTTGTGCACAGGCGATATGTACATAATTTGATAGCCTTACTATGGTCATAATTCGTAGATTAACGCGCAGATCAACGTGCTATTTGTGCGCATTTCATGACAGGACTTCTAGTTTTAACTGTATGAAACCACCCATCAGTTGTTGTCGAAAACTCCAGCATACCCTAACATGGTGCTTTTGTAAGCTCATCTCCCTTTTTTCGGAGAGACAAAGAACACCCTCCGTTCTCGTCGGGTGGTATTGGCCCCACTAAGCGTTGGACCACGTTACATCAAATATAGTGAGGCTATTAGGGCTGAAACGGTTGGCTCATTTCCACAACCGACTAACCGATAGCTATAACCGGATAATATCCTGTTATCCGTGCCCATCATTTCACTGAATATGGGAGCAAAATAATAGAAATTGGAAAGAAACTATTCCGTAGTGTGTCTACAAACGAACGTTGTCGAGTACTCGACAACGTTCGTTTGTAGACATACTACGGAATAGTTTCTGTAATTACTCAGCAGTCACGGAAATCGCCGATCATTAACGAAGTCTTCGACGCCAAAGTCGATTATTTCTTATTATATTCAACACGACTTCGAGGTGTAATCTATCCCAAAGGAGAAGCGGCAGATTTACCACGTTTAACCGTGGATTGACGATCATTACCAATATTTAGGATAAGCGGTTGACGTTTTTTTTTCTAATCGGTTAGGAAGGTAACTGGTTGCAAACCGTTTATCCGGTTAATCATTTCCGTACCAGAGGCTATATATAATAATAATTGTGACTGATCGAATTCCACAACAATGTTCACGGCATGAGCATATTTGAATGTGGCCAATGGGTGTTTCCACATAAGGTAGTTCCTCGAAGTGTTGAAAATAAATTAAAACCAACTGTTTTCTGCTACACGCTTTTATAACTTGCTGCTGAAATGTTTTGAATTCAGTATCGATCCGAAAGACGACTTAACGAAGACACATCAAACATGGCGGACTGAAGAATTACTTGTACCCTTCGTGTAAACATCTTCCACTTTGGTCGCAAATTAAAGTATATTTTATTGATAAGAGTGTGTTAGTAACGTAATTACGCCCAACCATCGCTATTTCATCTCCTGTAATCGAACGCTGAATCTTAATGCGTTTAAAGACAGGCGCACAGTGGGATTCCATTTAGTTCATCAAATTGGATAATGCAAAAATCCTCGAAGTCTAAGAATTTGTGGTTCTATAGGCCATAATTATCCGACTGTTGAACCTTGTCAAAGATGGGAGTTATTACAATCGCGAAAACGGATTGACTTGTGAACTCCATCTTGAATATAATCAAGAATAAATGCAATTGAAAAGTAGTTTTTTTAATGAGCACAATAATCGTCTCCTGAGTTCCAATGTGTTCTATGTGCCAGGAGGCACATAGAACACATTGGAACTCAGGGGACGAATTGGCAATGAGTTCTCCTCGACACGCTGTGTATATTAAATGCCACGTTTGATGAGAACTTCTTCATTTGTTCTTAACCCTACAACGGTAGCTTTTCCCAAAACGAAACGACCATGTACGGTGGGTGTTATGAACAAAAATCAAGAAAACCCACACGATTTGCAGGTGACACCTGTCAACAATTTTTTGAATAATTAAACATTTTCATATTTTGCCGCCAAAACATAGCTTATGATTCCTCATTAGAACGAGCTCGTCGAGCTCGTTTCAACGAGAGGTCATAAGTTATGTTTAGGAATAAAAAATTAAAATGTTTGATCATTCAAGATTTTTTGGCAAGTGATGTCTTCAAATGCAAGATAAAGAGCGACGTTATATGAAGCTTATTTTCGAGCCGTTTGTATTTCTAAATCTGATGTCATGCAAGATAAAGAGCGACGTTATATGAAGCTTATTTTCGAGCCGTTTGTGTTTCTAAATCTGATGTCTAAATTGAATGCAATTTAGATCAGGATTATGAGAGCACGAACAGATTGATACAAGCATACGCCCCAACCCTATTCGCTGGGTTCACAAAACCATCAAAATGCTATACAAAATCCACGAAAGGCATCATCTTTATCAAGTAAGTGGTCATCCTATACAACATCCACCACATGGATAGTTTTAGTTACGTCTTCGGCAGACATAATCCTTGAAACCCATCAATACGCTGAGAATAGCAAAGTTCTTACACTCTCACTCTCGAAAAAGTTTAATGGGCCGTGAATGCGGCAACTTCCCAACTGTACTTCATGAGCACGCCTTTACGATGATTATGACGATCAGTTTAGTTGCTTCTGCAAAGGACAGTGATTAGATTTAGAGCTGTAGGTTAACCGAAACGGAACCGAGGTTTTTAGTTTTTTAAAAAAACCGAAACCGAAACCGTCGACATCCCGTAATCTAAGGTTTTTCGTTTTTTATTAAATACTCTCTTGCTGAAGAAATTCACAGAATGTAGCCATCCCAGAGTAGTGAGAGTACCCAGACACTGCCAATGGCAGTGTCTGGGTACTCCCACTACTTTGGGAAGGCTACATTCTGTGAATTTCCGACATTTCAGTTTAGTTGTGTTTGCAGCTTTCCTCAAGTTGCGTGTAGGTGTCAGACCTCGAAAAATGGCCAAGCACAATAAAAGTTCTGTATATTTAGGTAATTATTATATTGGCCTTCCTGATTCTTCATGTACATGTATTATAGCTTATTTTGGGCATTCATTGAGTTTCACTCAATTTCACTACCATTCAGTTATGACTCCGGACATAAGAATGAGTTTTATTGAATTTTACTTGGCCTCATGAACAAACCGAAAACCGAACCGAACCGAGGTTTTTCTCCACCGGAAAAACCAAAACCGAAACCGAACAAGAAATTTAAAAACCTACAGCTCTAATTAGATTAAGAATATAGTGAGCTTACACGCCTTATAAATCCTGTTAACTGGTAGAATGTTGGAAGCCCATATTTGGGCATTATTCTGAAGTGTCGGTACCACAATTTAAAGGCTTCATATTCAGTAGATGTTTTACACATCACCTTTGAAGTGAAATCATTTTGTCTGTTAGGGATTACCTTGTTTTATTTGTAGCAAGACAAAGATAAGTGAACAATTTTGATGACCAAAAATAATTCAGCATTCTACCAGTTAATGGGGGACAAACATGCAAGTGTGAATGTAACCTCACAACACAATAAAATTCCATTAGGTCAAAAAAACTCTTGTATCTAAGGATATTATTCCAGAGCCTTACGCCCCGATTGGATGATCAAATGAACTGAAAATTGATCCTGTGCACAGGTCCATAGCATAAAAGTAGCTCCTGCGCACGTCCGTTCAAAACCAGAATCTAGTTTTCGGTCGATCAGTTTTAACCTTGAATCACACCCGAGTGTCCTTAACTGCGTGCAGAGCATTACTCAAGCATTTGAAGCTGCAGTTGCGGTAGATATGACGGAACCATGCCCTCTCTGTCGAAAATATAAAATCGAAAATAGAAAGTAGAAAATAATTTTCATTTTCATTTTGGGATCAAATGAGCATGTAACTGCTTGGTAGTATTTTGCGGATATTTATTTGGTCGTGTGAATGGCCCCATTATGTCGGAGTATTGAATGCAGCTAGAGTGTGTAACCATTTTCATCCCTGCAATTACAGAATTGTATGTTCCACGTAATTCTTTTGGCAAAGCCTATACATAATATGCAGGATAAATATATTAATATTTACAATCTACAGCCTTATGGCTGATGGTTAAAAATTTATTAATTGATCTTCCTACAGATTCAATGAGAGAGCGATTTAACTTTAAAAAAAATGTTTGCCCCCAAAAACATGGCTCTTAAAGCCTCATTGGAACGATCTGGTTCAGTTCGTTCAGATGGGAGGTGGGGATCGGGTTGGGGAGGGGGGTGGGGTGGGGTCATCAGCTATGTTTATGACGCAAAAATGAAAATTTGAGTTATTCAAGAACTTTTGTTATGGCAAGGGTCGTCTGCCATTGTGTTGGGTAAAGAATTACTCTCATAAATTTAGACATATCGTCGCCTGAGTGCTAGAATGTTCTATGTCCCATAGGGGACATAGAACATTCTAGCACTTAGGCTTCGATATGTTGGTGCCCGAATGCAAAATGTAACTCTAGCGTTAAAGCGCCAATGATGTTCTGTTCAGTCTTTGACCTTTATTTTCAGTGGGTAATACAAATGGCTTTTGTCCTTTTTCCGACAAGGAACTTACGATAAGTAATAAACGCTTCGTTAGTAAGTCGTTAAATTAATCGAAAGAACCCGATGCGTACTCTTTGAAAGAAACAAAAAAAAGCGTGGCATGTTCTTAGCTTGGAACTTCCAGTGTGAACTTTGTTTATAACTTGGGTAGTTTTACATGGGCACTTTGTCCGTGTTCCAAATTAATCCGTTAATTTTTTTGCAAAAGATTATACACTTGAGGTCAGATAACGATGATCTTGGTTTTGGAAGAAGTTCTAGACTTTTTGTCTAAATGTCAATACAATTACAAACTTTTACAAATTTCCTACAAAGGAACGTTTATACCTTATGATAGCACACATGTATTTGTTCTTATACAGTACGTAGGGAGTGGATTGTAACTAAATCACCCGGGGAGTGGAGTTATCACCCAAAGTACCACTTTCAAATTCTGTACATGTGGACAAAAGACACAAGCAATGTTTCAGCTAATGGACCTCCGGGTATAACCCGGAGGTCCATTGACTGGAACTTTGCTTGTGATTGTAATGCTTTGTAACAAATTTGCAATTATTTCTTGGGCAGAATCTCCACTCTGGGGGTGATTTAGTGATAATACACTCTCCACGTACTGTATATTTACACCTGGAACCTAATTAAGCACCCCCTGTTTTTTTTCGCATTGGTGATAATAGAAATTGTCATTACTTTCATGCTATCTTTTAGATGGCCGAAAGTGATTGTTTGCGGAAAGAATGGTCTATTGATAAATGAAAGACAACATAATGATGAAAATATGCAGTATTGTAATGGTGCTAATTACACATATCTGTCGCTAATGCTTTTGATGGGAAATTTTCTCTCGACATGTATGGTGCTGGAACGGTCCATGATGATACAATGCCGGTAATTATTGACCAAAACTGTAACTTGTGATCTCCTGAACACAATAGCAGTGCCTGAGGTCAGTAGCGAGTGTATCCACCACGTACCCGGATGTCATCCTGAACCCTTCTCCTAATGCAACCAATGAGCCTTCGGATACAGTCCAGAGGCAACTGCCACCACGCCTCATGCAATGCAGCTTCCAAATCGGCCAAATTCTGTACATGACGTCCAAGAAAGTCCCAGATGTGTATCTAAGGGATTCAAATCGGGGCTCATAGCAGGCCAAGGTAGTGTTGTAATAGCGTTCTTCCGAAGGAATGCTCTCACAGCATGGGAACGACGTGGCCTTGCGTTGTCCTCCACGAAGACAGGGCGAGTAGTCAACGGGTGCTTGTCAAAATGAGGCACGACAACCGGATTGATAATGTCCCGGATGTACTGATGACCATTGAGATTCCCACGTACAGTCACCATATCAAGTTTACAATCATGAGAGAAGCATGCCCAGATCATTAAGGAACAGTAGGTCTGATGTTCCTGGGAAGGTTAGTATTTCTATGCCTCCACATTCTCATGCGACCATCTGTGACATGAAGCATGAACCTACTCTCGTCTGACCAATGGACTCTCCTCCATGTCCTGAGATTCCAATGTTGTCGTGTCATACACCACTCCAACGTCGTCTTTGATCCTGATCGGACCGAGGGGGAAGCTTGGTGACCATTCTGGACCTCATACCCAGTGCTTTGAGACGGTTTTGGACAGTTCTTTTGCACAAACGCCTGTTGGGGAGCCAAAGGCGTTTCAAAACTCCTCTTGAAGCAAAGGATCCACGCCTAACGAGGAGTGCCAGACTCCGATCTTCCCGAGGAAAGGTCTTTCGGGGTTGTCCGGGCTTTGGTCGGTCCTTAATATCGTTGGTTTGTTGTTTTTTTCGGACAAGTCTGTTGGTGACAGAATGACTATAGCCAAGTTGCCTTCTAATATCTTTGAATGACATGACTGCTGCATGCATGCCAACTATTTGCCATCTTAGTGCCATGTCAACATTTACTGATAAAAGAAGTAACAAATTTTCTTGTTTTATACCCAGATATGGCATGTGGATGATAGTGTTTTTTGTGACATTCGTGGGTAGCATGCTTCACGTGGACGAGGGTGTGTTTGGGGGTACGCTATCAACCAGAAACATCATGTTTCACGAGATGAAGAAATGCACTGCAAGGCATAGCAATCATTAAAACATAATAATCAGAAACAGCAACTTCACTGCCATGAAACATTTTCAGGGGGTGCTGAATTAAGTTACAGGTGAATATATATGTCACTTTACCAATCTCGTTCGCTTATTTGGGCTTAAAATGGAGTGGGATATTTTTATTTCCGTTCATGTTGTTGGAAAAGTATTCTCTTTCGACCTCCGCGCAGCCTAACATAAAAAGGTTATGAAGGAAACCTATTTGTTTGTGAACAATCAAAGAACTGTATTTATTAACGAACATGGTTGTTCAAAACCATTTGGTACCTTGTGGGCAATACGGTAGCTTTTAGGAGTTCGTTATCTAAATCCCAAGACGCTGGATAGTAATTAAAGAGGAAATTGTTGCAGACAAAATTAAATCTTCTTAACTGCAATCTACGTTTCTACATAAAACTTCTAAAATACGCTAAAATACTCTTTATTGCCCCACAAATCTTTCACAGTCAGGGAATTTGAATTCTTAAAATACCAGCCTAATTTCTTTTGACTTTAAGCTAGCGCAGTTTCGTACACGTTTCAATTAACCTATTTGGTGCTGTACTTATCATATACAGTGGAGCCCACATAATTGGATATCTCTTAGCTGAATAACCCTGTTAATTGAATATAATCTCCCAACACAAAACCATTTACCATACCTCCAGTACAAATTTGACCTGTTAATTGAATATAGGTTATAGAGTAAACTCCTGTTAATTGAATAAAAAATCTTGTAACCTGTTGAGAAATTGCCCTGACACTGCTCAGTTTTCCTTTGTGTATAGACCTATTTTATCTCAGTTCATCCAATAAGGCATTTAATCTATTACATCTTGTTTGACAGAGCTCACAGAGCTCTGTCAAACAAGATATAATAAAATAAATGCTATGTTTATATCTAGGATACAGGAAAATGACACAGTCCCTATTAATTTAATACTCCTGTTAATGGAATAATTTTCATTGGCAAAGTGGCTATTTAATTAACAGGGTTCCACTGTAATATCATTAGATGCAGCATCAATATACCCTTTCCACATGTGAGTTGGTACTCAGCCACCCTTCCTGTACACATGCATACTCGACCAGTGGACACTTTAGGAAATAACAAGAACATTTTCAATTATTGGAGCACTGAGTGGACTTCCTGGTAATCCATCAACTACAAATTTGATTGCTCGTGCCTCAATTTTCTATTGGTCCAGAAATAGGCTATGAGCTTATATCTTGCCACCGGATATTTATTTATTTATTGGGTTTAACGACACTTTCAACAGTCAGGGTTTTCTCATGTCGGACAGTTTTACGGGTGGAGGAAGAGAGCCGGCGAGCAGCGGCGAGAACTGTCAAACTCCTCAATGTACCAACGCCGCTCAAGCAGGGATAGCATTGGTTAAAGGCAAGTGCACCATCGACGTGGGGTACGCCTTAGTACACAGCACCACCGTGCTCCCACGTGGGCAATCCGGATTAAGTGTCTCGCCCAAGGACACAATGCAGTTGCCCCCGACGGGGATCGAACTGAACATATTTCGGTTCGAAGTCCAAGGCAATGCCGTAACCACTTAGCCATCGCACTCACACCCACCGGATAACCAATTTCAATATCACCTTGTGCCTTAAATGAAAACGTCTTATACACTGCAATATCTTACCTCCTACAAGTATCTGGGAATTACATTGGTTCAAAGACGTAACATGCAGACTGCATATAAAAACATATACTGCCTGTCAACATCAATATACGCTGACAGCTATGGGTAATCTCCCCTTTGTTCATTGATTATTCAAAATGGCGGCAGCCGATAAACGCTTCAAGTTGAAAGACTGAGTGTTGGGAGCCCATATTTGGTCTGAAGTGCAGGTTAGGCAACTTAAAAGGCTTCATATTCTGTGGATGTGTGTCATGTTACCTTCGAAATGAAACTGTTAGGTATGTATGAATTTGTCTTGTTACAATTTATGGGAGAGTGCCTGCACTCTCCCATAAATTGTAACAAGGGAAAGACACGTGAACACATTGTGAGAATTCTCTCATTTAATTTTGATCGCTGTTGTTATTAGTTCTGTGCATTGATGCAGCAGTCGGTAAGATATATTCGTTACACAATTTGTTGGTGGCCTAATATGGTATATATGGTGTCAGTTAATTCCATATTGGACTCGAGCTTCGCTCTCGTCCAATATGGAATTAACTGACACCATACATACCATATTAGACCACCAACAAACTGTGTAACTAATAATATACAGTAAAATAGGAGAGCCTGTATTGCATTTGTGCGGGATTCAGTAATTATTTAATCTTACGGCCCATGGTGTGCTGTCCACTCACGGACTGCCATCTTTTGCTTTACGCAACCATTCATCAGTACCGAGTTGAAAGGGTTAACATATAATTTCAATTGGGTATTCCACTATATCGTGACATCATTTTTGTTTTGAGGGCTTACCTCTTCTGTATAACAGGTCGAGTGAGAAATGACTCCACACCTGTGATGTTTAGGTAAACGACTCCACCCCTGTGGGGTTTGAGTTTCTAGAAAAGTTTGATAAGTATCCAGCAGACAATAACGGCCTGAGGATTAACTTTTTTGCAAACCTTCCTAATAATTTCTTGTCTGCTCGATCGACACATCTTTTGTCGCGCCATATGAACACATACAGCGGATTGAAAGGCCAAGTCTGAAAAAATTTATAAATACGGCACTAATATAGTTAGGTTTGACGCGATCACGGTGATGCATCTAAAATATATGGGACGGATCCACCAACGAAGTGCGATGGCCTTAGTAAGGAATCCAACAGTGCATGCAGATTCTCTCAGACACACCCATCTGCGGGAGAGTTAAGACGTTTGCAGCTTACATGTAAAATGGAACAACTTAATTGTTGGTGGATTTATACACACTAGTGCTGTGGTGACAATGTTCACCGGCGTATGAATATAATTCGTACGGTTACTTTTTGTATGAGCTTTGAAACAATTCAGAAGCGCCCACCTTCTGAGAAACATTGATATAATACCGCAATGAGCAGAAACGTGTTCGGTCTACCACAAAATACATATCAAACCGCACAAGTCGCGCATGAGTTATATTTCGTCTCTACAGTATGGCAATCTAACGGTTTTAAAGTTTTAAGATTCATCGGCAAACAGTAGAAAATACATGGGATGAAGGAAGTTACTCTCGGAAGTTCGATATTAGGACAAACGCTTGAAAGTGTGAAATCCTTCATGTGTACATCGAGGCACACTATATCAAGTGATTTAACCACCCCTTTACCAAATACACCAAATACAATCTGATGATATCCTGTAATATCTAGCGCAGAAAAATTTCAAATTTTAATGTTGTCTTATGTGTAGCTTATGACCCTTAATTGGGAAGATATTTTCTATCATACATGATGTTTAAAAACACACAACAGTAATATAGGTTTATTAAGTGGGAGTTAACCTTCCTCACACCGATGTCAAAATACCACTTTGCCCATTATGTTATAAGGAATTTAAGTTAACCATTGCAATTCCATTTGACAGAGCTCAGTGTGCACTGTCAAACAAGATTGAATTCGTTAAATAAAATTCCTCGTTGCAATAAGGCAAACAAGTGCAGGTTTAAATCTTGACCATTTTGACGTCACTGTAGAGGGGGTTAAAATGAAATTTCGTAAATGAAGAACATAACACGATTATTCATCAGGAGAGAAACAAAGCGCAAGAGGACACACCCAAAGTTGTTAACCATTTCCAACCGATATGTAAATGTTTGATTTAACCCTTTACCCAACGTAACGTCAAAACCGATCAGCGCTATTCTCAAAAATTGTCAGTTAATTTTCATATTATTTTTTCATTTTGTACCTCCAAACACATAGATTATGACTCCTCGGTGGAACGAGCTTGTCGAGCTCGTTCCACTGAGGGGTCATAACCTATCTTTTTGAGACAAAAAATGAAAACAATTAGATATTCAAGACTTTTTTTGCAAGTGTCGTCTGCTTTTCATGTTAGGTAAAGGGTTAAACTCAAGCATCGACGAGAAGACGTCACAGTGAACAACAGTGAGCTTTGTATGAACGAATAGTAATACTTCAGTACCACACCCCCTCCTATTTGGCTTGTAGGGTTAAATTATTAATGAACATCCCTTTAATTGTAAAATGGATGCGCCAATTATAAAAAAAAAAAACAGTATCGCGTTGGACGATTCTATTCAGAAAGACGAGGTTGAAACGCAGACGAACTGAAACGGAAACTCTATCTTTCGGAAATTGAATACTGAAACAACCGAATCTTCTTGTTGAAAAATAAGCGGAACTAAACGGAACATGAAACAGAAAAAAATATCATATAACGGTTGGGGGGGGGGGGGGGGGGGGGGTGGTCCCGAATGTGAAAGGTGGAAACGCACCAGCCATGCAATAGGAGACGAAAATATCTTTGTTCATTCACATACAGAATATGAAGTTGTTGATAAATGATAAAATGGGAAAAAATATAAATTGTTGGCCTACCAGGAATATTTTCCATACCAATATTTAGTATTTGGGATGGATTTACTAGTAGCAGTTGTTCAGAATACATAAATCATCCCAAACAATGTGGACGATAAACATATACTGCTAGATGGTGACAGACATTTATTATATAACATTGGCATGTACAACGAGATTTTACGGAGTTTGTAAAAAAAACAAGAACATGTGCCAGTTATTTAGCAAGACCCTTCTGTCGCAGGCTGCACAAATAACTGTTTAGTCGAAATCATCGTCCTTTCACCAGAAGGTTGGTCTTGAGAACTGCCCCGGACCCTATCGAGGACATTATGTTTTCACCATGGTCCATCCGTCCGTCCCTCCGTCGTCCGTCGGTTAACTTTTTTTTGGTTTCCGTCCAATAACTGAAGAACCGTTTATTTGATCAAGTCATAATTTTAGGGGTTACTTGCGGATGTCTAGACAATGCTTCCTTTCGATTTTGGTTCAGCTAGCCAATTCAGTGTGGCCACAAGGGCATTATGACACCGTCGGGGGCATATACCACGCTTCGCGTTGCTCTTGTTAACAACTGATAAAATGCGGGGAACCTCCACTGGGCTTTGTTTTCTAAAGTATGGGTACCGAAACTTAAATGTTTCATATTCTGTGGATGTTCTTTTCATGATTTTTGAACTGAAAGTATTTAGTCTGTGCGGTTTTGCATTGTTATAGTTGATGGGAGAGTGCCTATAGGCACTCTCCCATCAATAGTAACAAGCAAACAAGAAAATACAGCAGTGCTGTGCAAAAAAGGACGATGAAAATATGCCAATGCAGTTTTACTGAAAAGACGTGACGTCAACATTGACCTGTATGTTTTTATTTGCAATACATTTTGGGTCCGTATACCGAATTTGGTCAAAATCGGCCCAGTAGTTAGCCCGTTGCTAAGGTGGCGCTCTGGTTGCTAGGGAAGTCGCGTGACGTCAACATTGACCTATCTGTTTTCATTTGCAATGCATTTTGGGTCCAAAGACCGAATTTTGTTAAAATCGGCCCAGTAGTTAGCCCGTTGATAAGGGGCGATCTGGTTGCTAGGAAAGTCACGTGACGTCAACATCGATCTGTCTGTTTTCATTTGCAAAGCATTTTGGGTCCGTATACCGAATTTGGTCAAAATCGGCCCAGTAGTTAGCCCGTTACTAAGAGGGAGCTCTGGTTGCCAGGGAAGTCACGTGACGTCAACATTGACCTCTAGGTTTTTATTTGCAATACATTTTGGGCTCGTATACCGAATTTGGTCAAAATCGGCCCAGTGGTTAGCCCGTTGCTAAGATGGCGCTCTGGTTGCTAGAGAAGTCGCGTGACGTCAACATTGACTTATCTGTTTTCATTTGCAATGCATTTTGGGTCCAAAGACCGAATTTTGTTAAAATCGGCCCAGTAGTTAGCCCGTTGCTAAGGGGGCGCTCTGGTTGCTAGGAAAGTCACGTGACGTCAACATCGATCTGTCTGTTTTCATTTGCAAAGCATTTTGGGTCCGTATACCGAATTTGGTCAAAATCGGCCCAGTAGTTAGCCCGTTGCTAAGATGGCGCTCTGGTTGCTAGGGAAGTCACGTGACGCCAACATTGACCTATCTGTTTTCATTTGCAATGCATTTTGGGTCCATATACCGAATTTTGTCAAAATCGGCCCAGTAGTTAGCTCGTTGCTAACGGGGCGCTCTGGTTGCTAGGGAAGTCACGTGACGTCAACATTGATCTGTCTGTTTTCGTTTGCAAAGCATTTCGGGTCCGTATATCGAATTTGGTCAAAATCGGCCCAGTAGTTAGCCCGTTGCTAAGGGGCGTTCTGGTTGCTAGGGAAGTCATGTGACGTCAACATTGATCTGTTTGTTTTCATTTGCAATGAATTTTGGGTCAGTATACCGAATTTGGTCAAAATCGGCCCAGTAGTTAGCCCGTTGCTAAGGGGGCGCTCTGGTTGCTATGGAAGTCACGTGACGTCATGTTTGATCTGTCTGTTTTCATTTGCAATGCATTTTGGGTCCGTATACCGAATTTGGTCCAAACCGGTCCAGTAGTTAGCCCGTTGCTAAAGACGCGCTCTGGTTGCTAGGGAAGTCACGAGACGTCAACATTGATCTGTCTATTTTTATTTGCAATGCATTTTGGGTCCGTATACCGAATTTGGTCAAAATCTGCCCAGTAGTTAGCCCGTTGCTAAGGGGACGCTCTGGTTGCTAGGGAAGTCACGTGGCGACACCATTCACCTGTCTGTTTTCGTTTGCAATGCATGTTGGGTCCATGTATCAAAATTGGCCCAGTAGTTTGCCCGTTGCTAGGGGCGTGCTTTACTTGCTATGGTCGTCACGTGACATCATCAGTGACCCATTAACCTCCCCCCCCCCCCCCCCACTCAATATATTAAGGGTCCCTTGACCCTATCCTATGAGGGTTAAAGCAATGGTGGAGAGCCATCACTTGTTCTAGCGTTCGAGTATCCTTGAAAAAATGTAACCTCATTTGTCCCCGGTTCCTTTGGGAAAAATCCCTAAAAGTTTAATCAGCCAGAGTCATTCTCGTGAAGTCTCATCTCGTTAACTACTTCCTACGTTAAAAAAGGTGTGAAATTAGTATAAAGGACTCACGAGTTTCGACGTCGGCTTCGCCTCCATCTCAACTCGGGCGCCTCCGGCGCCTTCGTCCTTTATAAAAAATATGGGCAAATTTAGACGACCAAAAGTAATTAAGAATTCTAACGGTTACAAAAGCTCCTCTTGAGTCCCCCATCACGTACTTTAGATGAACGATTGTTTATTGAATAGCTCATATACCAAACATGGATTGATCTACGGACCTGGGACTAGCATCAAATAAGTCGAAACTCAATGGAGGTTCCAGATGTGGGCCAAGGTTACTGAGGTCACAGAGGTCATTCAGTGCATTTTTAAGAATTCCTGTGAAGCGCATTCTACAATACCCAAACGTGCTTCCGAGTTCATACATTTTTACACTAAAAAGGTGGTCACGTTCATATCTCAAGCATGGCGTGACCTATGGATCTTGGACAAACACCAAATGAGTCAAAACATTTCTTGATTAGGGTAGGAATACACTAGAACCGTCATCGCATATGCGTTGTCGCAAAGAATAAAACAAGTTGAAAAAAGAAGCGTGCATCACACTATTCGTACTGCGTTAAGTATACGTTGCGTTATCGCTTTGTGTTGCTGTAGGAATTGAAAATTTTCCAATTTTTGACGCGCTGCACAGAAAACGCATTTCCTTTGGAAGGTCAATGACATATTTCCTACACTTCGGTACGGGATGTATGATCAACATACACCGATTATTTGACATCAGCCTCTTCAATATTTCATCATTCAGCAACTAGTACAATCATGTAGGCATAGGCCTATAAAATTTGAAACCGACCGCCACCATTGCGGCATACATGTAGGCCTATGTCTTGTTATTGAATACAAAGTGCCCCTTCTAGAGCCCAATTCTTTAATATAGCTGTTTGAAAAGGATACCACAACAGTTTCTGTCCGGTTATATGTTGCTTACTTAATTAGCGTTCGTTATGTTATTTAAATTAGGTACACGCATCCTTCATCGCAGCCAAAAAAACGAATATAGTGTGTGCACGTACAAATGCGATGTCACGAGCGTTGGCTCTAGTGTATTCCTACCCTAAAGCGTTGTGGAAACATTGCTGTGTGGGTGAGAGAAACAAGCAGGCAATAACGCGCACATTCATACAAATGCACACATTACACACTCGACTGTCACACATACAGCAACAAACATTCGGCACCGTTTTCATCATCTTGTCTGATGATCCAATTAGATGTTACTGTTTTCAATCTCTTCCCGACGAAGCTTCAATTTCCCAATGACGTACAGGAACAAGGCCTAGGTGATCCATCAGACAAAATCTACCGTGTGAAAATGACCAACCGAGCCAATTAGCTGTGTAAGGATGGTGAAGTCTCCCAGTGTTTCACTAAACGGCTTAATTTGTGTCCTGTGGCAATGACTGAGCCTCGATAATGAGAAGATAAATGACTGGAGAAATTCTATATTATCACAGTTCGGGGGCAGACAGTTCATTAAAGCGACTTCCATATTAAAGATTACCTACAGGCTATCAGTTCCCCAGAAGCCATTCGAATATAGCAATGTTAAATGACATTCCGTTCCAAGACAAAGTCCTGAGTGGAATTCCTTTAACCCCTTACCTCAAGCTCTCAGGTCACTGCTAACTCATTGCATGCTGCTAGATATAATTTCTGCCCAGAACAGGATTTCTCTTGCTGCTGAAAGCCTGACATAAGTGTAATCTGGACATATTTAACCTAATTTTACCCCTGCCAATTGTATAGAGTGTTTCATCAATGATTCGTGGAGTTAAATTTAGATAAATTTTTCATGAAATCTAGTCATGGCTGCTGCACATGACTAGATGTGACGAAAAATATTAAGAAAAATATTAAGAAAATACTCAGCAGGTTAACAGTTAACTTGGTCTTAAAATTATTGTGTTTTTCCAGTGTTCAATTGTTTTTTTCATTAATGCGTGGTGGCGTTGCGGTAACCGGTTCTCGTCAGATCATCGAAGTTAAGCAACGTCGAGCCCGGTTAATCCTTGGATGGGTGACCGTCTGAGCGATTGATTCGGACTCACGCGCTGTGTTCTTTGGGCAAGGCACTTAACCCCGATTGTCCACATGGGGGCACGATGACGCCGTGTTACTAAGAGGTACTATGGTACGCATGTCTTCAACCAATCCAACCCTGTCTGTGCTGCAGTGCGGAGTGACGATGTTGGGAGGCTGGTAGTTGCTCGTCGTTGCTCGGTGGTTCTCTCCGGGTACTCCGGCTTCCTCCACCCGTAAAACTGTCACGGTCGTGATTAGCCATTGTGCATAAGTATATGACCTTAAACATCAATAAATAAATAATGAAAATTATATCTAAATATTTCTCCTGATTTGGAGCTTTTGAAGATTCAAGAATTGCAGTGATATGGGCAACTGTTTTTCCAGAAAATTTGTCTCTATTTTCCTGTGTTGGATATATTCTACACAATGTGAACAGTTTCAATGGGAAGCTCAATGCCCTGTTCAATTATGCGAAACCATCCTGAACATCAAATATCTACAACTGGTGATAATGTTCAACAAGGACAACTGTTCCAATCTCGCCTCAATAGGAACAATATCACATATAAAAATGTTCATGAAAGTGGGCCGGTCACTGACCAGTAGTTTGTTTATTCTTCTAATCTCCTTAACACTTACGCTGCCGAAAGCGACTATAGTCACCTATTTTATAATGATTATCTGTACGTCCTGGCATGCACAGGTCTAACCTACCATCTGATTAATTGATGGAAAGGGCTCAGAGAGCCCTTTCCAACAATTACTCAGATGATAGAGTTTCAAGTATGTCATAAATCTTATTAAACTTCCTCACATACAGGCGTACATAGAGGTCCTCCATGTATGGCTAAAGTGGGCGTGGCAATAAAAAGGGTTAAACCAGTTTAACTTCCACTCATCTCATAGGCTTTCGCAGAATGCTCTGTCCCGGATTTGACAATTAGGAATTAAACGTGATAGAATTACAAAACGTGGGGCGAGAGATGGTAAATATAGACATATCCCCGCCCTACTCTCTACCACAGCAAAGCCTGGAATCAACCCTTGTAAAATCGAGGTGCATCTTAACCCTGTCCGAGCGGAAACAAACTCTTGTCGGTCTAGGATCAACTTGGATAATTTGATAAAAATCCATTTATCTTCCTGTTATGAAGCAATTTCTGATGAGCTTGACTTTTCTTTTGGACTTTTTAATGTAAAATCTGTCAATAGAAAGGAACTTGACATTCGTGACATTATTTCTAATAATGCCTCGGATATATTTGCTCTGATTGAAACATGGCTCAGAAGTGACGTACGTGAACCATTCTATAGAACACTTGCTTCCTGCTGGATATATGATTTTGCAGAAGGCTGGAGGCAGTCATGGTGGGAGAACAGCTGTAGTTTCTAAAGAGGTCATTAACATCAAACTTAGAAATGAACCATGTACTTTTGCCACATTTGAATCTCTAGAAAAGATTCAAATGCAAAGAAAGACATATCTGTTAGGTTGCTTATCGTCTTCAGACCTCCTCCTTCGAAGTCCAGCAAGTTCACCTCATCACAATTCCTGGATGATTTTAGTGAATATTTGTCGATCTTTGCATCCCATGCTGGTGACATAGTCGTTGCTGTTGCTTTTTTATATTCACGTAGATGTTACAAGCGACGGCTTTGGCCAGAAGTTTTTAAATTTGATCGAGTCGTTTGGCTACTTTCACCTTGTACGGAAGCCCACTCATAAGAGCGGTCATACTCTCGATTTATTAACCATTTACCTAACATGAAAAGCAGACGACACTTGCAAATAAAATTTCTGAATAACTAATTATGTTCATTGTTTGTCTCAAAAACATAGGTTATGACCCCTCATTGGAGGGGTCATAACCTCTGTTTTTGAGACAAAGATGAAAAAAATAATAAACATTAATAGCGCTGGCTGGTTTTGGACATTACGTTGGGTAAAGGGTTCATAACCTAACAAGGGAATGTGCCACTACTGAGAAACTTGTCTGTGCACGATCCAGCTTCATCTGACCATTTTACATGTCCGCATTTATGCCAGTGACTAAACAGAGTGACCGGAAAAAAATCGATTACTTTTCGAAACATTAAATCTGTAGATCTTCATTCCCTAACAAGTGACATTCATTCCTCACTTTTGATTAATATGAGTGGAAATGAGTATTCGGATGCATTGGTTTCTCTGTACAATAACACCCTTTCAGCCATTCTAAACAAGCAAGCCCCTTCAAAATCACTTACAATTGTGCCAAGACAACACGCACCCTGGTATACTGAGAATGCCAAACAGAAGGAACGCAGGTTGGAGCGATTCTGCAATAAAACTAAACTTGAAATACACCATCAAATTCTGCAACAACAAAGGAACATGACAAATAATTTGATAAAAATGATAAACGTAACTATTACACGTCTGACAGTAAAACTCTGTTTAACATCACAAACCAGTTACTTGGTGACACGAAACATGTAATACTTCCAGAACACTCAACGGTTGCTGATCTGGTGTCCAGATGTAATACTTCTAGAACACTCAACGGTTGCTGATCTGGTGTCCAGATGTAATACTTCCAGAACACTCAACAGTTGCTGATTTGGTGTCCAGATGTAATACTTCCAGAACACTCAACGGTTGCTGATCTGGTGTCCAGATTCAGTGATTGTTTTATTTTAAAAAATCAGGTTTATTCAGGAATGTATTGGTGAAGCAGATCCACCTCGACCAACAAATCTGATGATAAAATCTTATTTTTTTGAATTTTCTCCAGTATCTGAGGCCGAGGTGTCAAAATTCATTCTCTCATCACCCAACAATCCTAATAAGCTTGATCCAGTTCCCACGTCGCTCTTCAAGTCTGTGTTAACACCCCTTGTTCCGATAATCACTAACATTGCGCATGCTTCACTTTCTGAAGGACATGTTCCCGATGCTATAAAACTAGGCTAAGTACCATCACGCATTAAAAAACATCACTTGACCCCAATAACTTGAAGAACTACACTGCAGAAACTATAGGTTCTCTTTAGAACCAAAACTGGTTCTAATCTTGTCCCTGAGATGGAACCAGTTTTGTTTAAACAATATCTATTTCAAATCAAATAAATTTACCAAGATTAGCATTCAATTTTAACAGAATATTACATGAACTGAAGTAGATTCAACAGTTAACTTGGAGCTTATTCAACGCAGTCGTCAAACATTTTGAAACAAAGGAGATATGAACAGTTGGCATATCGAACCAGTTTTGGTTCTGTATAGAACCAAAACTGGTTCGATATGCCAACTGTTCATATCTCCTTTGCTTAATAATGATTTGAGACAACCTCGTATAAGCTCTAAACTTACGGCTGAAACCCCCTCAATTTATGTTTAATTCTGTTAATATTTAATGTTAATCTTTATAAATTTATTTGATTTGAAATAAATACTGTTTAAACAGAACTGGCTCCATCTCAGGGACAAGATTAGAACCAGTTTTGGTTCTAAAGAGAACCTATGTTTTTTTTCAGTGTACATGCCTGTTTCAAACCTAGCATTTGTTTCTAAAGTCACTGAAAAGATAGTTGTCAATCAACTTAGCAGGCATCTATCTGTTAACGGTCCAGTAGAACCCCTTTTCAATCGGCATACAGATCCAATCAAAGTACAGAAACTGCCTTAATACGGGCGCACAACGACATCATCTGTGCCTTATCTGATGGAAAGCTTTTCTCATACTTTTTGATCTTTCGGTTGCATTTGATACAGTAGATCACGACTTTGTACTCTGTGTTCTGAATCAACATGGGGTTAATGAGACTGATCTTAAATGGTTTCAAAGTTATCTTGAACATCGTTCTCAACAAATCTATATTGAAAACACTAGATCTAAAAGTGAAGCATTGAATTGCGGTGTGCCACAGGATTCACCTTGGAATCGCAAGTATTGAAACATATTTCCAAGACCTATTTTTTCTTGCAGCATTGTTGCATGGCTTTTATAACTTTTTTGGCAATTTGTTGAGTGTCACTGACTGCACGAACGCCTTGACGCCGACAGTACTAAGCAATCCATTTTAATGACAATCCGCCTGATGCAGTCTTTACTTTTTATTTTCGGTTACTATATTGCATTGTCTAGATTGGTTGCAGTCTCACAGACGACATGGAATCCAGTGGGGACTTGTCTCTGTCTAGGTCAACAAGGTTCGAAATATTAACAGAAATTTCGCTGTACATTTTATTTCCTTGGGGATATAAAATTTGTATCGAACTGTGTTGTCAAGAAGAAGATAAGAACTCGAAGCGTATTTCCCCCAGGGCCAGATCATCCCAGGAATCAATGTGTATTAAAGCTTTCACATTTTATCTTAATGTCACTATCTTATTTGTCATTTAAGAAGAACAACTTACGCCTCGTAGAACAAACGAGTCTGTGGGATGATGGGATCCGTTTATGTTTGTAAAGTACTGATTCAGATTAAAAGGAAGTAAATCTATTGTTGAGGCAACGGTATTTTCCAATCTTGCTTTACCAGTACAAAGATTAATGACTCTTAGGGTATTAATAAATGCCATATTGGTGATATCTCGTTTTCCTTTTCCAACAGGGTAATTAGATGGTATATTAGATAAGTCAAAAAGACCAGACCCATTAGATCACCCTTGCTCCCCGGCCCAGTCATCTTTTGGAGGCGGTATTTTCCAATCTTGTTTTACCAGTAAGAAGATATGACGACTCTTGGTTTGTTAATAAATGTAGGATATGGAATGAGTGTTTTTCTCATATAACATTTTTGAAACGAGTCTAAGAATTTGCCGTTTTGGCGAGCCTCTGGCGAGCGCAAACGGCAAATTCGGACGAGATTCATAAATATTATATGAGAAAAACACTCATTTCACGTTCTATTTATCATATGACACACACACGCACAAATTAGCCACTTAGTATGACTTTTTAACCCATCACCTAACTTGAGATGCAGACGGCACTTGGAAAAAACATCCTCGTATAACTAAAACTTTTCATTTTTTGCTTCCAAAACATAGGTTATAACCCCTCATTGGAACGGGCTCGTCGAGCTCGTTCCAATGAGGGGTCATAAGCTATGATTTGGAAGCAAAAAGTGAAGATATAAAAAAAATGAATGGCGTTTTTCTTGTAGGTAAAAATTAATACAATATAACCAACCCCAAATAGGACAGATAACGTAAATTCTCCCCACTGAAATTATGCAAATGTCACACAGTTGTATTTTGTTTAGCCAATCAAATTGTCCAGTTTTGAAATTGACTAATGAAAGCTCCCAACTCTTATTATGCAAATTATGAAAATGTGGCCCAGTTTTATTTTGTTCAGCCAATCAAATAGTCTAGTTTTGAAATTGACCAATGAAATTGACGGAAGGCTTTATTTGTCACTGATTAATATGAAAACAAAATATCAAATGTTTTAAAGTGAACAAAACGGACGAGTCATATGACAAAATGCTATATGAGGATAACTCGTTTCCCTTTTCCAACACATTAATTATATAGAATATTAAATAAGTAAAAAGGTATGAACCCATCAGATCACACTTTTGTTATATAGAATATTAAATAAGTAAAAAGGTATGAACCCATTAGATCACAGTTTACCGAGTATTTGGACTGATATTTAGAAACGTAAATTCCCGGTATCGTGACTGACTTTCAAACACGATAACCGTAAAATTTCCGTTCCCGGGATTAAACCCTTGCCAACATAAAAAAACAACCTTGACAATTCTCCTTTTTCTTTCAAGACATACCTTTTCATTCTCCAAAATCGTGCCAGATTGGCTATTGTTACGCCGAGTTTTGAAGTAAATTACCACTTTTGAAGTAGCTCACCACTTTTGAAGTAAAAAGCGCTCACTTTTGAAGTAGCTCACCACTTTTGAAGTAACCGTCGCCCACTTTTGAAGTAAAATGAGGCCTCCACTTTTGATGTAACCATCGCCCATTTGTGATGTAAAAAAACAAGGTCTCCACTTTTGAAGTAACTGTCGCCCATTATTGAAGTAAAAATACTCGCAGTTTTACAAGGCTGCTGGACTTAGAAATTTTGAAAAAGACGATGGTTGGGGGGGGGGGGGGGGGCATGTAATAACCAGTTGTGTAATATTAATCAGTAATGTAACAAAAATTAACCAGTAGTGTAACAATCAACCACTAATGTAATACAGATCAACCAGTTGTATAATAACCAGTAATGTAATAAACTAAACCAATAATGCACTAAAATTCCACGAAAATCAACAATGTTTCAACACAATTTCAGAAAGTGTTGTGGTGGCTCAAATTATAATTTTGGTACTTCTTATCGATTTTTGATCATTTAATCATAAGTTTGAAGGAGGTTCCAAATCAAATATCATCGGTTGGGCTCAGTGCGGTAATACAAGGTGCTTTTGAGGCTTTTATGTGCGTATAAATTGTCCATTAAGGTAATTTAAGGTCCGCAGGAGTAGTACAAATTCAAAGTTTGCTCATTATTTATGGTAATGTCGTACTTTATATAGAATGCCTGGCCTACCCCAGGAATTAGCTGTAAAGTCCCCTATGATACCACACCAGTTTTCGGTAACCCGTTGGCTGTAATGTATAGTCTTCAAAGATCTCTTCTATTGTCCTACAGGACGTACCACACCAAAAATATATATCGCAGACTTTGAGTCCAAGTTTGGACTTCCGTTTCATCAGAGTGAGACCGCGTCTAATGATAAGGGATCAACAAGAATAGCATTGTTTATTCCAGATGATTCCCGACTAGACTCACCCTCAAATCACAGATTTTTTCAAAAATTTCCCCTGGAGAGGGCCGCCTGCTGCAACATGTGGGAGGAAGACACCTCCTCGCAGACATCCGCCTCCACCTGGGCCCCATGTGCCTCAGCGATTCATATGGAATCACTTTTTCGGGCAAAATCTTGCAACCCCCTCTAAAACATTTGTCCCATATGCCTGTGTCTCCGAGTACTACAGCTGATCTACCCCTCCGCTACTTATACATGCCATTTGCTAAGTTATTGAGCACTATAATTATGCTATCCCTTCAACCGCTTTGACCTATCAGTGCAATGTCTGTCGCCCACTACCACCACAGCTCACATCACTAATTTCTTCTATTGATGGTCTTATAATAATAACACTTTGGACATCCGCTGATTTGTTGCGGTTCTCGGATGAGAAGGCCTTGATTATCCTTTCTTCCCAGCTGTTACCCCCTCCCTGTGCCTCTTTTTTCTTCCCAGCACCCAGACGCTAATTCTTTGATGAGACCTCGAACCTCCCCATTCCCAATCTCTATGATCAGCATGTCAACCTTTTCTTTTCGGTCACCCATTAACCACCTATTCTTCATTCTTTCATCCCACTTCCCCATTATCTTCCCAGTGAGTCGTGTTCTCACGGACAGGTATTTTGGACATTCTAAGAGAAAGTGTTCCAAGGTGTCTATAGCTCCCAAATTACACATTTGACACTCCTTTTCACCGTCTTTCCCAATTTTCCCCCTAAGCTCCAGCGACCTCGACCTCAGTTTGAACAGCAGTGACCCCCCCCCCCCAAACGTGCCATCTAGGTAATCCTCAACCTTTGGCTTTTCCTTTTCACATAAGCCACCAAATGACCGCTTTGCTTTGACCCCCTCCCGACAATTTCGATTGCAATCCTCCAGGATTCTTTCTCGGACAACTTTCTTCCCCTGGATTGCCCCCTTTTTCTAAGTCTCCGACCTCTCTTGAGTAGTTTTCTATAAGCTCCCTCACTTGTCCACTCCACCCCGTTTGGATATTTGAGTCCCAAATGGACTGGAAGATTTGTTCACACCATCGGCTGTCGGGGAGGTTCACCAGGTAGTTGAGATAACAGAGTTTCATCAAGTTGATCCTGTCCTTGATCCTCATCCAGCCAAGCTCACCCCGGACCGCTTCCAACGCTGCGGCATTACTCGACCATGTTATCCATCGCCCTGTATCATTTTGAAGAATTTCCAGCTTCTTTACTACAGCTACGTTTAGAGGTATCACGTCCGTACCATATGTTATACTTGGAAGACCCACCATTTCCCATATAGTTTTTCCCACAAAAACTTTGTTGAAGCTGTTCCTCCCTAAAAGTTTCAGCTGATTTAGAATTCTCTTCCCCTTCATGCAGAGTTTATTCGTGTGATTGCAGTATATGCCTCTTCCTGCACTGTTTATACTGACCCCCAAATACTCGTAGTAATCCGTTTCTCCCAATCGAATCAATTTACTGTCACCTTCCGGGATGGAGAAATCGCCCACTTTCCGCCTTCGATTAGGCTCTACCCTACGACTCACTAGTATAACTTTACTTTTGTTTTCATTAAGTTCGAGTCTCCATTTGTTTCCATATCTCCCAACAAGTTCCAGCATTTTCTCAAGCCCCTCCGCACTTTTCGACACAAGTACCATGTCATCTGCGAAAAATAGCCCTGGTATCTTCATATTTCCAACTACCACCCCCTCAGCGCTATGCAGGAGTTCGTCTCCTAGTTCTTTGATGTACAGGGCAAAAGGAATCGGTGAAAGGATGCTCCCCTGCTTGAGGCCTATCTCCATAGGTACCCGTTTTGTTTTTACGTCACCCAAGCTAAGTTCACTTTGTACATCATTATACAGTGCTTTCACGATACCAACAAACTCCCCACCAAGACCCAAGGCCTCAAGCTTTCGCCACATTCCCTCCCTCCATACCCTGTCATATGCCTTTTTGACATCTAAAAAAGCCATAAACAACTTTTTAAACAACTTTTTCTTTGTGGCTTTTGTTAATTCTGTCATTTGTGATAGCGTGAAAAGATGGCCAGACACCATATAGACACCACCAGCAGATTTACGGGATCGTATAGGAATTCCATTATGGAACCACATATGCGGAGTCCCACTAAAGAAATCCCTCTTTTATTATCCATTCCATGGTCAGTCTGTGTCTGCAAAATCCATTTTCGCAGCATGAGGTCATGATGTCTAACCTGAATCTCCCCATATCCTCATACCATGAAAAACATATTCCATAGACAACCAGTCCCACGTCAACGGGAATCCCGCTAGCAGGAACCCCTTTCTATGGGCAGCCTGTGGCTAAATGATTCTGTTTTCGTCGGATGAGACCACGAGAGAATTCTTCATCGAGGGGTTTCCTCGCGTCCCTCGCGGATTTCTATTCAACACAGGTCAGTATCTTCTGACAGTAGATTGCCATATCATTAGTATTCTCAAACACATGATGACCAGGGAGTGTGTGTGTGTGTGGGGAGGGGGGGGGGGGTGGCTGCAGCCCGCCCCCCTCCAGACCCCCGGCCCATACGCATATGGGGAGACACTCCCCACCGGTATAGTACCCACCTGTCATTGTACAGAAGCCTTGAGAATTTAGAAAATAAACAGTATTCTGGCGTCGACCGAATGTTCTGGCACTTAAAGGTTTACCAAAATTCATTAAATGTTCCCTCCAATCATAGTCTTTTCAGTGCAAGTCAAAAATGTCTAAGTCGAACAGCCTTGGAAATCGTCACGTCTATTTTACTTCAAAAGTGGGCGATGGTTAATTCAAAAGTGGAGACCTAGTTTTTTTACTTCACAAATGGGCGACAGTTACTTCAAAAGTGGAGGCCTCATTTACTTCAAAAGTGGGCGACGGTTACTTCAAAAGTGGTGAGCTACTTCAAAAGTGGGTGCTTTTTACTTCAAAAGTGGTGAGCTACTTCAAAAGTGGTAATTTACTTCAAAACTCGGCGCAACAGCTATTGATTGTGCGGTACCCCAAACCATATTTTGAAAGATTAGCATACAAAAATCAAGTTACGTGAAAAAAGGCTGGGTAATTTTTGTTTACAGACATTGTTTGGTAATCGTTTAACCCTTTACCTAACGTAACGGACAAAACCGGCCAGCGCTATTCTCAAAATTCGCCAATTAATTTTCATTTTTTTTTTCATTTTCTGTCTTTAAAACATAGGTTATGACCCCTCATTGGAACGAGCTCGTTCCAATGAGTGGTCATAACCTATGTTTTTGAGACAAAAAATTAAAATAATAGTTATTCAAGAATTGTTTTTGCAAGTGTCGTCTGCTTTTCATGTTAGGTAAAGGGTTAAAGCTGCACAAAGAGAAAAATTCTCTAGAAAAAATAGACCACTTCTAAGATAAGATCTTATTGTATAATTTCCTCAACAGTGCCTAATGCCGTTTTGTGTTTGTTCATGAACAACGTGTTGCACGCCCACGCGCAACGACTTATTTTCGACAGGGGTGGGGTGGGGGGGGGGGGGGAGTCTACCTTACTCCAAATATACAGATGAAATCGCGACATCTTTTCGACAACGTGTTTATATCGTCCGTTGATTGCATCGAGGCACCAGCTACAATCCTAAGTATTGTGCCTAGCACATTGATGCCCTCAAAGACGATGTAATAAAACTCATCTGAAATTCAAATAATAATATGAGAATAGCTTTTGGGAGAATAGCATATGTCGGTTTTGGCCGTTACGTTAGATAAATGGTTAAGGACTCAGTTGAAAAACAGGAGATTGTAAATAAAAGATCATTTTCGGGTTGCAATTTTGAATCTGTGATTGCTGCATGTATTCAACGTTACCCGCTACAATACATACATTGAGAAATAGGCTCACTACAACATGCGTGGAACCCGCCTTAGTGTAATAACGTCATGTGAGAACGCATCTGATTGGTTGTTACGCACCTGTGTGACGCTGTGACGTGAATTTATTTATTTATTTATTAAGGTTTAACGACACTTTAACCCTTTACCTAACATGAAAAGCAGACGACACTTGCAAACAAAAATTCTTGAATAACTATTTTTTTCATTTTTTGTCTCAAAAACATAGGTTATGGCCCCTCATTGGAACGAGCTCGAAGAGCTCGTTCCAATGAGGGGTCATAACCTATGTTTTGGAGACAAAAAAAGAAAAAAAAATAATGAAAATTTATTGACGACTTTTGTGAATAGCGCTAGCCGGTTTTGGCCGTTACGTTGAGTGAAGGGTTAACAGCCAAGATCATATCGTGTCGGTGACAGTTGAACGGGTGGAGGAAGCCGAAGTACCCGGAGAGAACCACCTATCAACGACGAGAAGCTGCCAGCTCCCCAACATCGTACCTCCGCACTGCAGCACAGGCAGGGTTAGATTGGTTGAAGACATGCGCACCATCGACGTGCAGTACGCCTTAGTACACGGCGTCATCGTGCCCCCATGTGGACAATCAGGGTGAAGTGCCTTGCCCAAGGACACAACGAGGGAGTCCGAATCGATCGTTCAGACGGTCACCCATCCAAGGACTAACCGGGCTCGACGTTGCTTAACTTCGGTGATCTGACGAGATCCGGTTCCTGCAACGCCACCACGCCCCCTGTGACGTCAATGAAATGCTTCGATGCAAATCAGAGTCAAGCAGGACTGTAAACAGACCACCGAAGGTTATATTTGTCTTTAAAAATAATAGCTTTATCCACTTCCATCAAGTTTGAACGTAGTATAAATACAGTATACAAGGACAGGCATCACGGCTGTTGTTGCAGTTTTTCTTGTATTTAACGTGCGCCAAAGGCACACGTGAAAAACAGGACAAACGCCAACGGGGTCGTTGATTCCATGATTCTGTTCTCCACCCTCGTTGTGCTCTGTCTTAGAACTTGTAATCCGAGAATGTGTGCGAGTTTATTAAATCTCAACACCCAAGTACTGTGAAATACCGTAGGCTAATCAATCATAAGTCCCTGTTGCCATCTGAGGTTAATTTGGTAACGTGCGTGTATTGAGAGTCGGGGAACTTCATAACCATGCCCATTGGTCAAAATCAATTGTTGACAGTCTGTTGATTTGATCTGACAGTCTGGTATTGCCTGTACTTCCTATTGGAAGTATTACTATATATGCACCAGTTTTATGTACTGGTCACACGATTATTAATTGTATGATGTTTTCTTCTACTTGGTGAGCTAAAGAATGCAAAACGTCTGTTACCTTCAAGGCTTGACTCATGTCTCAAACAACTTTGAATTCAGTTTGTAAATAGGGTCCTGCGAATATTCGAGATTCGATTCGATATCGATACCATGCGTATGCTTCGAGATCGATCCCAATCAGTCTCAGGATTCGATTTTTTCGAATCTCTCGTACTAACTTCAATTTGTTACATTTCCAACAAAAATAGGATAAAACTGTCATTAGAAAATTCATTCATGTAGGCTCAATTCCTATTTATGTGAGTAATTGACAATGTTTAATTGTTAGGTAAGGTGTGAATTTGGCCCAGAACATTATCCATAGTTTTGGTTTTTGAAGGCTTAACTTGTTACTATTCACGTTCTTAAGAACGTGAATAGTAACAAGTTAGGCCTTCAAAAACTAAAACTATGGACAATAGGCCTAGCTGATTCAGCGACGGTGCTACAGAGAATATTTAGTTATTGGTGTTTAAGGTGTTCACTCCGTCGCGTAAGGGTCATCACAGTGTTCCGTAACTTCCGTTTGATGCAATATGAAATAACTTGTCTTTTAAGATTCGATTCGGGATTCGATTCGAGGTCGATATCAGAGACACGATTCGATTCGAGATTCGATTCGAAAAAAAAATTGTGATTCGCAGATCCCTATTAGTAAACTGCGTGAACAGATAGATTTTGTGCTATTCTTATATTTCTTTACAACCTTTGAAACTTGTCTACCCTCTCTCCAAGACAAAGTGTGCAAGGCCACACCTCTTTTCGATTTACAAAGGCTTGATTGATTTACAAACCGGTCGAGTAAACAAGAACTGAAAACCTATTTCATTTTGTATTATTGTATTCGCTTATTCGATACAACAATACGTGTTATGCCTTTACGTCGAGTTGATTAAGTGTCCCACGAGACGAAAGCTTATAACGCTTCAAGTTACATGAAGGACAAGCTTGTTGACCCAAGGTACCAACAAAATGTGCTTTTCTATCTTTGTGTTCCAAGCGCTTTCATAAGAACTCGAATATAGCCACCGGGCTATCAATTCCATCCCCAAACTATAAACTCCAGTCAATGGCTTTTGACTTGTAGATGTTTCACATTGAATTACTTTTGAAGTCGTGGGATGTCTACCGTTAGTCAGTAATGCGTACTGATTGATTAATCAATTAGAGAGGCAATCACCGTAGCTTTTAGTGTAATAGTCTAATTGTATTGATCCAGTGGAGCGAATAGTTTTCGTATTTGCGAGTTTTAAAATTATCGTTCAACATGTAAGACTTCAAAGTGAACAGCTACAGCTACTTTTGATGAACATTGTCTAGTCCTTTGCCACTACACTGTTGGATAATTTTATGAGATCTTTCTGTACAAAGAGATGATTAAACTCGTCTAAAATGAAAGTAGGACGCCAGTGGCGGCGCCATGGAGAGGTATGTGGGGGTACTTACCCCTCCACTTTTTTCGCCAAGCGTAGTAAAACAATACTATCATTTTAATTTTTGTTGTATTTAACGTTGCGGTGTAATGGTCGGTATGCTTAATCCCATATTCCTAAGTGCACTAAATCAGAGAAGTTTTGAAATTGTGTTTGCCCCCCCCCCCCCCCCCCCACACACACACACGCGCGCTAGTGCAAACAACAAACAAGAGTCGAGGGTCCAAATTGCAACAAGGCATGCCGCGTTTAAACGGACTGAAACATAGTGCCTAAGAGTATTCGACGAATGCTAGAATCGAAAGCGTGCAAGTCATCCGTATGGAATTCAGCCTACAGCAATTTTAAAAAATAAATAAAATTTAATATTTTAGAAAAATTCTCAAAGGTATAACTCAATGAAATCATGCAAATATGAATATCATTGGAACCGGCTTGTTCAGCCGGTTCCGATGATATCCATATTCGCATGATTTTGTTGCAAAACAGTTAAAAATTTTCTCAACTTAGGGAGAGGAGCCCCGCCGCAACCCCCGAAACCCGCCCAGCTCGGCGCTGCACAATCCCCAACTGTACCCCGTCACTTTTGTAACTCTGACGCCGCCACTGTAGGGCGCCTTTTCTCAAATTCATATTTGCTGGCTGCATCATGATCGTGGATAGTGTTCGCGCTGGTCCGAAACAGTCTGGGGCCAGATTTGTAGCCATTCTAAATTTCTTAGTGCCAAACACGGTGTTTTTGTGCGAAAGAGGTTGCCTAATCCAAATAAATTGATCGCGTTTGAAAAATGAACTGGCAATATTTCAAGAGTGGCCCGACAATTGCTTACGGAAAAATACGACAAAACTCGAAAGTTCTGATGAAATCCTCGGTAGACGAAGCTAGCGGTCATCTAATTTTTATCTATGCCTCTGATTCTCTGATTGAATTAATGGTGTCGGTACGCACACCTTTTGTTTCATTTAGACTAACAGATTAATCCATTAATTATTGTTAATCTACTGGGCTTAGCGTGTCGCTAGTCTCTACAAAAGGAAGCATTACATTTGATAAATACTTCAAACTGTCAAACACCTTTATCCACGTGGGAGGGGTGACATGTTCAAGCTGTCTGGTGCAAATTTATCCAACTGCATGAAAAATATTCATTTGGTTCCAGATCATCTTCATTGGCTACAATATTGGCAACAAAACAAGTTTTTTCCCTTTGTGAAGGAAATTTATTGAAGCAGTGAAGAGGCGCGATCAACGACGAGCCAAAGAAACAAATAAAAAAAAAAAACACAAACCCAGTGATTTTGTCAACAGGCTGTTAGAAATACTGTTTCCACGTTATTGCCAGTGAATTGTAATGAGGCATTGCCTTTTCTTCAGTAAAACATTGTAGGTTATCAAATTTATAAAAAAGGAAGAATTTAATTAGATAAATACTTCATACCGTCGCGTGTCATTCGCGACGTTATGAAGTATTTATATAATTAAATTCTACCGTTTGTGAATACTCGCGACCTGCTGAGCTCAGTGGATTAACAGTAATCTGTTGATCAGTCTATGATTGTCTAAGTCTCTCCAAAAGGAAGCATTTAATTAGATAAATATTTTATACCGTCGCGAACGACTCGCGACGGTATAAAGTATTTATCTAATTAACTTCAGCCTTTGTAAAGTTTATAATCCACAAAAGTTTATTGATGGAAAAACAATTCCGGACTAATTAATGTTAATTCTCAGGGCTTAGCGGGTCGCTAGTCTCTCCAAAAGGAAGCATTTAATTAGATAAATACTTTATACCGTCGCGAATGACTCGCGACGGTATGAAGTATTTATCTAATTAACTTCAGCCTTTGTAAAATTTTTAACCCACAAAGTTTTATTGAAGAAAAAACAATTCCCGTTAACAGTCACTGACAATCAACAATGGAAAGTTTGTCCAAACACTATTTTCTAACAGCCTGTTGACGAAGTCACTGAGTTTGAGTGTGTTCTTCGTTATTGACCGCACTCTTTACTGCTGCAGTGGATTTCCTTCACAAGTGAACGGAACTTTTTTGGTGTCAAAACTTTAGCCAATTAAATTTTTTTGGTGCCAAATCAAAATTATAGTGCAAATGGCTAAACTGACACCCGAGAGCGTTACCACTGATCGTGGAAATGAGAAGTTTTTCCGGTTTCCGAAAAGGGAATGGGGTAGTCTGTTACAACGTTTAGGTTTAGATTGCCACTCCTCCGAGGTCAGAGGGAAAGAGGATTGTGTCAATGTGAAGATATTTTGCACACATATAAGTTAAAACCAGAAGTCCTGTCACGAACTGTGCGCTTATCGAGTCTTAATTGCGCGTAATTGCCACATCGAATGGCATCCAAAACACGGCAGGTTCTCCTGGTTACTCAAAGCAAACGCAGGCAATGCTTCTGCCAATGTACCGCCGGGTTACCGGAAACATTGCTTTTGCACAGGCCATATGTACAGAGTTTGGTAGCCTTACTATGGTCATAACGCGTACATTAACGCGCAAATCGACGTGCTATTTGTGCGCCTTTCATGACAGGACGTCTAGTTTTAACTGTATATTTCGATATGTAACATCGTGGCCGCACGGCTTATTTCGAAAAGAAAGGTTATTTTTTTTATATTCTCTCACCATTTTAGAAGACAAATACGAAAGCATTTCGCTGAAATCGAATCTTTATCTTTGTATGTACGTTTGAACTGCGACATATCAGCGGCTGGCCAAAGTGTTATTATCATAATGTATATTCGTATGTGTACATTCTAAATTACTGTGGGAAACCTGTAAGAGCGTGACTGTTTCGTCATAAATTCCTTAGCATTACTCGTACGAGAAACAGAAAAGACTGATGACTTAATGGTTGCTGACTGAAAACGATGATTCTAAAAATGTACACTGGAATTCATACCTTGCGAATTCGAATATCATTGCTTCATGTGAAACGGAATGCTGAATAATTCTTAACCCTGTGGGTGGAATTTCGGTTCAGGGTGGAAATATATTACATATAACTGGTCGAGTCAGTCATAACCTCTCTGGATAATTCCTGTCATTATTTTCCCGACTTTCTTTCCAAGTTTTCCAAATTGACCTGGCTCTATGTACAAAGAACGATGTTCAGATTTTGTTAACTTTGTGCCCGTGGCCTTACTTAGACAAGTAGTAAGTGGACGTTACCAGAGTTCGTCCGTGCATATGTCATTATGTCTCTGTTGGTTTTGGTTTCGCACGGTAGCATTTGTTTCCTTTGGCGGACTATTTTGAAGTTTATTTTAATCTCAAAAGAAAGGTCAAGTTCGACTTTTCTATTTTAATGCGTGTTGTTTAGTTCTTGTGGTCCATAAGTGCGCAAAAACCTAGTTATGTATTGATTTTTGACCAAATAAATAAGTTTTCTGAAGCTGGTTGGTTTGAAATGTGCAAGTATTACTTACAGTACTGTGATCACAAAGCGAACAGAGAATTACATCGACCGGTCGCAATTCTCTTTCCGCTTTTCTCCTTGCGGCACTGTAGAATCAATCGCTGTAACAAAGCTTTGAGCATTACGGCTCTGTAGAATCACCCGTTGCTCTGTAGAATCACCCGTTGGAACAGAGCTTTTCTCCTTACAGCACTGTAGAATCACCCGTTGAGCATAGTTTTTCTCCTTACGGCTCTGTAGAATTACCCGTTGGAACAAGACTTTTTCTCCTTACGGCACTGTAAAATCACCCGTTGGAACAAAGTTTTTCTCTTTACGTCTCTGTAGAATCACCCGTTGGAACAAAGCTTTTCTCCTCACCGGACTGTAGAATCACCCGTTGGAACAAAGCTTTTCTCCTTACGGCTCTGTAAAATCTCCAGTTGGAACAAAAATGCAAGACCAATTGAACATGAGATACTTTTTCGTTTTCTTTTCTTGAATTTGGTCTTGATTAAGCATTATTTTATATATAAAATCTCGAAACACTGGTATATAAGTGTCGCGACTCGATCGCGATCTCATTGAGAAAACTACAATCTGTGTGGTTACTTTACTGTGTGATCATAAAATGAATACCGAACGAAGATAAGATCGATTTTCGGATTTATCGTCCTCTGAGTTCGAATGTGTTCTATGTGCCAGTAGGCACACAGAACACCTTGGAACTCAGGGAAGGTTATAGCACTAGTACTTCCACATTTATAGGCCTCGACTGTTGAAAAAGGTAGGTTTTTTTCCCTTCGCAAACTTCATTATCCTGAAGAAAAATGTTTTGATATTTTGAGATTTTACTCATGTTTAGTAACGAGAGGCCAGGTTCGATTTTCGTAGATTCCGGTGTGAAAACCTTGTAATTGTTAGCTTTCTTTTGGTAACGTGAGTACCCCGTAACATACAGTTTGGAATTTCTTAAGGTTGTACTCCTGATAACAAAATAACCACCATATTTTTCTTAATGCCGTCATGTAATTTCACAGTTATGGCCATTGATGATTGAGCACATCTTGATTATGTTTGGGTTTCCATTCAGTAACATTGTACAGTACGTGGAGAGTGGATTGTAACTAAATCACCCGTGGAGTGGAGTTATCACCCAAACTATAAGTTTCAAATTTTGTACATATCTTCTAAAAACACAAGCAATGTTTCAGCCAATGGACCTCCGAGTTTAACCCGGAGGTCCACTGGCTGGAACTTTGCTTGTGCTTGTTATGCTTTGCAACAAATTTGCAATTATTGCTTGGGTGGAATCTCCACTCTGTGGGTGATTTAGTGATAATACACTCTCCACGTTCTGTATACAAAATGAAACTCTCACAATCATAACTATGGCAATCTTACAATATTCCTACTTCTTCTGACTTATTCGCCTCATGAAGGGATTGGATACAGTTTTAACGGCGTCTATTTTATCAATCACCCAGTATCTATGAACTGAATTTTTATGAATGAAGATTATGACGTTATAGTATTGCGCCCTTGCCCTGTGCATGACGTAATCCACATTCATTGTTCTACTTGTACTATAACTGCTAAAGATTAAGGTAGTGTTTCACCTCTGGGTTTTTTGTTTTATTTTTCATGTTTAACCCATATAAAATATCATTATGGCAAAAACTGATCTAACCTAATTTATTTAGATGAGCTGGTGATTTATTTATCATTTAATATCTGTTATTTTAAAATGGTAGCATTGGCATGTGCAACAACCCGATGCCAAGTAAGTGCAGATGAAGAAGCTTTCTCTTTCTAAAACGAATGATCGCACCTGCGGTTGTTGCCCTCAATAAGGTTTGTATTTTGTCTAGTGTTTTTAGTTGTATTGGGTGCAATACGTTCTTGTTATAGGGTAGACATATTTATATACATATCACAGTTTGGTTTGTATTTTTAATTGATGCTATCGCCAACTTTTGGTGAAGGAATATATCTATATTATACTTGTTATATATTAGTTTGGACATTGGACTCCTCTTAGATACCCTTTTCTAGTTCCATTGTTTCTTTTAGTCCATAACATGTGAATCTCAAGTGGAACGAGTTTGTAGAACTCCTTTCAAAGAAGTACCAAAAGCTGAAGTTTATTAGTTACCCCGTGTCTGATCACGTGGTACGGGTTTTTACCTACCCGAAGCCAGCCGTATCCAAGGCCGAATAGGATACGGCTGGCTTCTGGTAGGTAAAAACCCGTACCACGTGATCAGACACGGGATAACGAATTTATCTATTGACTTTCCGTTTTAAAAGTACAATCTATTTCATGTGTGAACACACACAGCATGAGATCTTTTATCTTCCATTGTTGAGCCATACAGGTTTCTGTGAAAAAGAGTTTTTGTGAAAATATGCCGATATGACTTGTATAAAAAAATTATTGAATTTCTTTTTTTCTTTTTTTTGTCTCAAAAACATAGCTTATGAACCCCACATTGGAGGGTACTCGACAAGCTCATTCCAATAAGGAGTCATGAGCTATATTTTGGAGGTAAAAAATTAAAATATAATACATGTACACTGTAAAACTGGAATGACGATTTTTTGCGAATAGTGCAGGCTGTGATCAGACATGGGATAACAAATTTACATGTATCTATTGACTTTGAAGTATTTCATTAATGTGAACACGCAAGGAGGGGGAACTTTATCTTCAATTTCCTCGGCTGAAAACTGTGCAAACCGCTTCAACGACATTTTTGTTTGTTGTGCCGTCTGACTTCCGCCTTCCAGTTATCGGTAAATTGATTTCGATGAACGCGTCTTCTACGGGGTATGGACAATTTGTAGATTTCGGGACGAGTCTTCCCCTGGGTATGGGAAATTTGTCAGTGGCTGGGCGGACGTATTCGTGGCTTTCAATGAATATGGTCTCATACCACGTATCTATCAACCAATTAAATCAAAACATTCACTTTAGTCAATAGATAATCGTCGGTATCCGCGCAAAAACCACTGGATACCCTCTATCTTTTCAACATTTGTCATCGTTAGCGACACCTCCAACATAGACATGGTTATGAACAATTTCTATATATACCTTTGTAGCTAATTAGGGGTTGCTGTTAGCTCAGGTGGCGTGGTAGCAGAACATTCAGGCCTAATCGATTCAACGCCGGAGTCCCAGGATCGGCCTCTGGTCGGGGGCAACCGCTGAAAACTTAAGTTTTCAGTTGAACAGACCTGTACCTAGCACAATACTCGGTAGAAGTCCTGCTTGAATTAGGGAATATATCTATGTAGCTGATGCACACAAACAAAGAAAAAGACGAATAAAATTACTGAAGAGTTTTGCCACAAGGTAGAATGTTTCTCTATTAACCCTTTCAACATTGAGTCCCCAAATGATATGCACTATTATCGACGTGAAAATGGGCGAGTCTATTTTGTCTATGAGGGAGGTTTAGTAAAACTTTAATCCCACAGCCCTGTTGGGCTGTAAGATTAAATTATTACTAATCCTTCTTCCCAATTTGGTATTCTTACCTCTTCATGCCCAAGCGACTCTTTCTTTGCGCACAAATTTATACACACTGTATTAAAATGGTTAATTTGGCGCAACAGAGTTCGTGGTAATACTGCTGACGTCAGTGAATCGACAAAAGTGTACATTAGAACGTCTAGACTCCAATTTTGTCAACAGTTTTATGACGTTCAAACCCATATTTCCAATGCGCATAAATCAACCAATATATTTCTGGAACTATCGACTTCAGTTCGTTTTTCAAGTACTATATTCTGTCCTAACGATTTTTGTAGAAACAATAGGTAGTGAACACATAAGATCGTTCTTCAAGTATGTTAGAAAGGATGCCCGAATACCTGGCTAACTTCCTTGTATGAACTAAAATGAATAACATCAGTTACTGCCAGTCAGTTTAACTAGTTCCTCAACACTTAGTTTAAATCAAATTTGTGTATTTTGTGGTCATCTTTGAAACCCATCAAGGTTCAATGTGTATGTTTTTTAAGAAAACAATATTTCGGCGGAATATTACAAGAAGAAACCGCATAGTAGAAAGTGTCTGTGCCAGTGCGTATTTTTTTTATTAAGAAAACGATATTTCGCTGGCATTTTGTCCCCTGAGTTCCAATGTGTTCTATGTGCCAACTGGCACATAGAACACATTGGAACTCAGGGGACGATTTTACTAGGAAAAAAGTGTTTAAGTTGGAAAGGTCTGCGTCAGTGCGTATTTTTTTTACCTTAAACACACACATACGCGCACATACTCTCTCTAAGAGAGAGCGAGATACGGAGAGAGAAGAGCTAAGTGCAAAAACTTTGCTTGAAACCACGCAGTAATACTTTGAATACCAAATTGGCTTGCCACCAAAATATTCTATGAAACCAGAAGTAATTTGGCTGGATGCTAAGTGAATTCTTCCCATCGATCGCTACGTCCCCCCGTCTGGCAAGGTGTGGATTGGGAAGGATAGGTACAAGCTTCGAATTCAGCCGTTACTCAGAAAACCCTCGTCAATCATTAATTACATACTCCACTGAACCGCTCATATTGCATCTCTCCATGTGTAACAGCCTTGAAAACCAGATTACCCCCAGCTAATACACTCTAAAATGTTCAAGGGGAAAACAGACGTAGCATTCATAAAGACTTTAGCTGCCGTTCGGCGAAGTGAAACAGTTGAAATTCAGCACTTTAATCGACGTCTATATGAAGACACTCAGAAGAAAATGGGGCTAATTCTTGCTAATGATTTTGCGTGCTAACTTAAGTTTATGGCTTTCAGGTCAATTATTGTGATGGATTGGCAAATTGCGATGCATACTATAAAGCAAGGGTTGTAAAATTAATTAGACATGGGTGAAATATCAGAGAGAAACTCTTCAATTTCAATTGGTTGGTAGCGTTCTCGGGTTAACTGAAGAACGGGAAAAAAATCCTCCATAAAATGCCAGAGGTGAGGCGGTTTAATAAGGTAACTGATGGAACAGACATTAAATGAATGCTTATTGACATGTCAGTCACAATTGCATGACCTCTCACAAACAGGAAACAATATAAGTGAATCCTAGAAAGGAAAAAGTAAAAGTACCTTCCAGAACTTTAACCATGTGAATGCAAGACATGTTTCATCATTTTCCACCTTAAACCTTTGACCCCGAGAGGCCCTTTTTTCAACCCAGAAATATGATACTTCGTACTTAAATTAAGTAGAATAGCTGCTTATTTATTTCTTAAGGTTTAAAGACATTTTAACAGCCAAGGTTATATCATGTCGGTGACAGTTTTACGGGTGGAGGAAGCCGGAGTACCCGGAGAGAACCACCGAGCAACGACGACCAGCTGCCAGCTCCCCAACATCGTAACTCCGCCCCGCAGCACAGGAAGGGTTAGATTGATTTAAGGCATGCGCACCATCGACGCGCAGTACGCCTTAGTACGCGGCGTCATCGTGCTCCCATATGGACAATCGGGGTTAAGTGCCTTGCCCAAGGACACAACGCGGGAGTCCGAATCGATGGCTCAGACGGTCACCCATCGAAGGACTAACCGGAGTCGACGTTGCTTAACTTCGGTGATCGGACGAGAACCGGTCACCGCAACGAGCCCCCAGAATAGGTGCTTAGCGAATATGTGGGATAGACAAATCAATATTTTCAACCTGCAGCCTGAAGGCTGCAGGTTGAAAATATTAATTGGTTTACCCCCAAATAATGAATATGGACTCTTCCAATTGCTGCCATTGAACTGGGTTGGGTGATACCACCAGGATTCAAACGGTTTACTCTTTCCATAATGTGCACCTGAATGGTGTCGTCCTGAAGAATAACATTTGCAGCGTCGTGGGCGAACCTAATTTATATTCACAGAGATTTTCAGTAATAATTTAATCGTAAAGCTCTATAAGTATAATTTACAGCAAGGTAGGTAAATTCTTTTTGTATTCAAAGAGAAGTGCGCCAATAATTTATTGCTGCAGTCTAGGTATAATTCACAGTGCTGTTGGTGTATCTATTTGTATTCATAGAGAGGGGTTCACCAATAACTGAATCATGCATAGAGGATATCTAGTGTTTTTGAGTGGATACCGAAAATGATCTCACCAGTGACCAAGACAAATATTTCTTTTTCGTGAGCTCTTGACACTCAAAAACACTAGATTTTCTTTTTATTATACGCCTTTATAAGAATCTGATCATACCTACCTTGAATTGATGCATGAAAGTAGTAAACAGCGCATTTATACGCGGAAGTGATTTGAGCGATACTCGGAAGAGGTAGCGTCTTGCGACCTGATTCAGCTGGCGGGTTTCATGCATCAATTCAAGATGAATGCGTGTTGAATTATGGCTGGAAATGATCGGTATCCACTCAAAACACTAGACTTTCTTTTCATTATACGTTTTTAGAACAAATTGATCATTGTCGTTGATAATTTGACTCGTATTCACCTTGAAGTGAAAATTTCTATACATTCACAGTGGGGGATACGATTTCTATCATTCCGCAATTTGTTCGATAATCTATCGTTTAGCGTATAATAAGGTGCTATATGTATAAGTTACGGCGATGTGGGCGAACCTATTTGTTTGCATCGAGAAGTTCACCAATACTTTAATCCTACAGTCCTTTTGGTATAATTCACAGCGATGTATGCGATCGTATGTGTATTCATAGGGAGAGCTATGTATTGGAGGCAAAGAAATGAAAAGACAATTGATTGTGAATAGTGTTGGCCGTGACGTTAGATGAAGGAGTAACATGAATACGGAAATGTGTTTTGTATTTAATATCTCAAAACAAATTGAAATTGTATTTTGGTCCCTAAACCGGTTTTGCGTGCATACAGTACAGCCCGCCGTGGACTGGTAGTAATCCACACGTGAGCAGTGATGTCCACACATGCGTTTATCAGGTAATTAAAATCATCATCAGCAAAATTTTAATTAATGAAGCACCGGGTTGTAATTTTTGATGGTTTTTTATTGTTATAATTAGTGTTTGGAGTCCAATATTTTTTCGTTCGTGGAAATATTGCCCACTCGTGTAAGCTTTAACTGGTGGAGTGCTGGAAGCCCATATTTGGGCTTTATTCTGAAGTGCCGGTACCACAGATTGAAGGCTCACATTCAGTGGATGTGCTTTGTATTATCTTTGAAGTGATATTATTTAGTCCGTGAGGGTTTGCCTTGTTACAATTTATAGGAGAGTGCCCATAGGCACTCTCCCATAAATTGTAACAAGGCAAAGACCTGTGTTGCAGTTGTGATGGCCAAAAAGAATTTAGCACTCTACCAGTTAACAACTGCTTTACATTATATGAAAATCCGACAGGCATGATCACAAGGCAAAGTGGTAAAATCTATCCCGAAAAACCGAGAACCAAGTTTTCTGCTGACCTTCCCTTACATACGTTTCCCCGAGCCTGGAACGAAATACCTAGCCGTTATCCAAGAATATAGTCGCCAAAAATTTAAGAAGACTACCGTTAAAACTAGAAGTCCTGTCACTAAATGCACGCTTATCTAGGCTTAAATGCGCGTAGGAATTGCGCGCAAATGCCATATTAAATTGCATCCAAAGCCTGGCAGGTTCTCCTGGTTACTCATAGCAAACACAGGCAATGTTTCGGCCAATGGACCTCCGGGTTACCCGGATGTCCATTGGCTGAAACATTGCTTGTGCACAGGCGATATGTACATAATTTGATAGCCTTACTATGGTCATAACGCGTAGATTAACGCGCAGATCAACGTGCTATTTGTGCGCATTTCATGACAGGACTTCTAGTTTTAACTATATATCCGACAGCTACTTAAACAAGTATTCGGATACTGTAGTCTGTCGTAATCACAGATGCCCCGATTGCAAAGTAAACCCAGTCTAACTCAAATAACAAATGAAACACAGAACTGTATGCAGATTTTGTTTGTATATATATGTATGTATATGTATGTAAGGTTTCAGATCATGAGTGTTTAGCTACCGATCTAGATGCGTGATGTAATCTACATTGCGCTAAATTGTCTCTCCCTAGCCCCCTGAAACTTGTAGCCTCTTAGATTATTAGATTCTTAAGTGTCCATAATGCTGCCAAGTATAAGTGAGTTTGAAAAGCAAAAGTGAGTTTGAAATGCCGCCAATTTTCTTTTTTCTTTATGTACATGTCCTATAGGGAGTGTCAGGAAGACAGCCAAATAGGCTATGGCACACCCTGCAGTATACAATAATTTGTTTGTAAATTGTATATTTTGTGTCTGTATTTTTGTGTACTGTAAAAAAAAAGAACTGAATTGAATTGTGACCTGTCCACGGCGACCGTACTGGAGGTGCATGAAAGGCAAATACCACCTCCCAAATTCCCAGGCCTCCAATCTAATGCTGTTCGGAATTCAACGCTGCTTTTCGCGGAGCTTGCGCGCGGGACGACCATTTATACAATATGATGTCCCTTTACTCACAAAGATATGCAGATATTCTTTGTTACACCAGTTATAGAGAATTCATTCAATAACTATTTAATTTGCCTCGTAGACATCACCTTGAAGATATCGATATAATTGGTTAAACTACGCGGCTGAATCATAAAACTACAGCCGAGGTGAGTTTTCATACTTAAGAATTTTGTTTACAAACAGATCTAGCAGTCTTGTAATGTCACTAGAGATTAGTTCAACTTCATTCTCTATTGAGAAACATTTCTTGCGTGAATTCAAAGAAAATGAATGTTTATGGTACTTTTAAATGCAGTCGCCTGGAATATTTCAGTTGGTCGGAAAAGCGGACCTCAGGTTCACTTTTTCCAACGAACGGAAATATTCTAGACGATTGAACCTTAAACATATTTGACGGACTATTTAATCCTTTACCTAACATGGCGACCAAAAACGGATAGATAATTAACCTACTGCTGCAGAAAATTTCTCGGAAGTTTCTCAATATACCCACACAAATATGGATATCATTGGAACCAGCTCGTGAGTATTTTTTTAAATAAATTAAATTTTACATTTTTCGAAAACAAATTTCACAATTTGTCAATAAAACCATACAAATATGGATATCATTAGAACCAGCTCGTCGAGTTGGTTCTAATGATATCCATATTTGTATGGTTTTATTGACAAATTGTGAAATTTGTTTTCGTAAAATGTGAAATTTAATTTATTTAAAAAAATACTCTGTTAGGTAAAAGAGTCAGACTGGATACAGGGTAAAAGGGTCAGACTGGATACAGCCGTCGAATTCCTTAGATAATCTATCTTGTAACTTGAGAGCTTGGGTACCCACCCCTTCTTGCCTATTTATGATGATGTCTGTCCATTCTATCTATTTATTTATTTATTGATGTTTAAGGTCACATATTTATGCACAATGGCTAATCATGACCGTGACAGTTTTACGGGTGGAGGAAGCCGGAGTACCCGGAGAGAACCACCCAGTAACGACGAGCAGCTGCCAGCTTCCCAACATCGTATCTCCGCACTGCATTCAGTCACAATTACTGTTCCGTTAACAATTTCCCAAACAAAACATGAGAACGGAATTTTCTGACTGTCATACTAGAGTTTTTACTAAATGGTACTCTGGATGTCTCCGAAGGTGTGATGTTGCCAAAGGCGGCGAGAAAAGACAATAGGTGTGTTTTGTTTTGAATGGGGGACTCGGAGGAGTGTTTGGAATTTTCTTTCCATACTATAGAATGAGTTTCTTCAATAAGAAGGTTTTGGTGTAAAATGAATTGTGATATGCTCAAAAGAGGTGTTGAAAAGATCATGAACAATTTTTTCCACATTATTTTTTAATAATATTTTCTTTATTTCAGTTACGTTAATGACAGTTGGTTTATTTGTGTATCCGTTTGGACTTGAATCGAATTTGTTCCGATACTACTGCGGAAACTCTGCCAGCTCGTATGACTCGGCGTCTTGTCACATAGGATGGAGTTTCATGTTGGGAATCATGGGTACAGCGCTGTCAATGTTCTGCCCATTCTTGGCTCACTTCACAGACATAACTGCAAAGGAACTGTTCGTATGAAGAGGAATAATGTTATGTGGTTCCGACACGGAAAAATGTGTTTAGTTATCATCAGTATACAAATACTACTCGACCAGCCGAGCAAAAATGGAGTACGTAGTTGACGAATGCAACACGGAAAATGTTGTTGCTCTTTTGAAGTGCGCTTTGTGACATCGGGGTTTCTGTAAGCTCCTTTCTCTAGATGTCTGCTTCCAAAACGTATCCCAACATTGGTTTAGTTTAGCCCATTGCAGTCGGAAGTGTGGAGTTCATTGTGTTGAATTCTAATTTTCAACGGAAACCAAATTACTTTTCAAATGTGGTCAACAAAGTGAAGAAACAATATATGAAGGAAACATTTCATTGGCAATAACGAAATAGATTACAACAACTCTTTCTCCAGCAAATAATACGATATACATTATATGACACCTTTAAAAATAATTAACAAGGTATCCGTAAACACTTCCGATAATATGTTTTACAGCAACATTTAGAAAACATCGCTAAAATACCTCCATGAATGAAAAAAATGTTTTCAAAGGAAAAGGTTGAAAAATACTAGTTTCGCATTTGTATGATAAAATATTCTTCAGAAAACGTTACCATTCTCACTTCATCACCGGAAACGTTGTACGTGTTCTTCACCCCCCCCCCCCCAAAAAAAAAAAACTAACCCCAAACAAATCGAAAAGGGATTGCCGAGACCGTTAACCCTTTGAGACTTTAATTATCCTGACGTTCTAACGTCACTGGGAATTCAGTTTCTTCAACGTTTTTCAAGATGCGACGTCAAACGTCGGAATGTACAAATAACAAGATATTTTTCACATTAGTGATTATCTGATTGAGGGGTAGATTATTTTTGGTGGTCTGAATTTGTTATTCAAAACTTGTTTTATTACAAATTATTGGAGAGTGCCCACAGGCACTCTCCAATAATTTGTGATAAAACAAATTTCTCTAAACAAAATGTTATTTGTAAATGACTGAATATGACACATAAGTAAGGAAAGTGTTGGATTTTGTTCTGGTATCCTCATTTTTTGAAAGTCCAGATAGTGGCTTCTAGCACTCAACCAGTTAAGAAGTCTTCACACCAGGATTATATTAATATTTTAAGCTGCGATAACATTTGGCTCAGCGGTTGTCGCTGAGCGCTAGTCGGGAGAAAATAGGAATTGAGGTTAAAATTTAAAAAAATCGAAAAATAATAACAAAACAAATGACCGCAAAGTATCAACGCGCTGTTTGATTTCGTACTTCATAAGACGTATAAAAGTATCAAAAGGGTTAAAATGGTGGATAGCATTAACTGGCCGAGATCAGCTGAAACGTGAAAAATGATTTCTACCGTTTTTTACTTACAGTTGGATGATACAGTGGAACCCACTTAATTGAATATCTCTTAACTGAATAACCCTGTTAATTGAATATAATTTCCCAGCACAAAACCATTTATCTTACCTCCAGTTCAGATTTGACCTGTTAATTGAATATAGGTTATAGAGTAAACTCCTATTAATTGAATAATAAAGCCTGTAACCTGTCGAGAAATTACTGTGACTCTCCTGTTTCCCTTTGTTTATAGACCTATTTGGCCTCTGTACATCCAATACAGGCATTTAATCTATTATATCTTGTTTGACAAGATATAATAGAATAAATGCTAAGTTTATCTCTAGAATACAGGAAAGTGACACAATCCCTGTTAATAGAATACTCCTGTTAATTGAATAATTGTCATTGGCAAAGTGGCTATACAATTAACAGGGTTCCACTGAACTTGCTTGTTTCTGTGGTGAAAGACTGGAACTGAACGTGTTGATAATTTATTTTTCTAATGAAAAAGAAAATGTGAAAAGAAAGCCAAAGGAAAATGGGGATACTCTTGATTTTCTAAGGTTCAACAAATATATGATCATTGCGACACGCATTGGTATCGCGTGACTGATATTTTATGATCTATATCCCCTTATCTAGAAATGGCGTTTCCCGACTCCTGGCTTTAAATATATTTTCAAATGGACAAAATGAATGTAGAAATGGCATAATCTCCTTCAAATGAAATTGGCATTTATTTTAGGCGAGAACGGGCTATCATGTCAGTAAAAAAATCTGACGGGAGGGGCATTCCTCGCATATATACGACCTTCAACTAAATACCACAAACAGACCGAAATAAAAACAGAATTTATTGTTTTGGTCATGAAGAATGTTACCAAACATAAAGTGCAACTCTGACACGTGCAATGCCGAGAGAAAACACTTCACAAAACGTCCGTTGAAGTTTTTGTTGCATGACTCCAATAACAGTAGAAACAAAACTACAGGAGAGGGTTTATAAAAGAAATAAAAGTATACATCTTCATTCGGTTTTGAGTAACAGATTCGTTCGTGAGGGGACATACTTCATTTAAAACTTTAAAATAAGGAGCTAGGAGACTTCCGATACTGCAAACATTTGTGCATCATTTTCACAATGGCTGAGAAAACTAAAATAAATAAATATACAAATAAACCTTTAATCAACTGCACTCCGAATTTGCACGCTAAAACCAAGAGCAATTCCAGAGCCACCAATGCCTGTCCATAATATAATCGCACTTTCTAATTTTGACAAGTTTACAACAATTCTATTAGTATGTTAGTTTTGTTTAGAACTTTTTTGTACTAACTCTGGACAAAAACATGACAGAAGGGGAAGAATGCAAAAACTGTACAATTAAATTCTTTCATGGTAGAGATCATGCTCTAATTGTAAATTGATAATACGCAGAACCCCACAAGTCCCTTGTCTTGTTATCTGGGTACAATAAAAACAACAATTATCTTTTAACCCTTTCTCTGTCACTGTAGATAATTCGAACTGTCTGTCTGTCTGTCTGTCTGTCTGTCTGTCGACCTCTTTTTACACTTTTTCTCTCTCCTGTTCATTTTCATAGGTCATATTTCTTTCATTGTTCACAGATTGAAGAACTTTGATTTGTTTACAATTAACTCTCTCTCTCTTTCTCATCTAGAGAGAGAGAGAGAGAGAGACGGAGACAGAGACATAGAGAGCAACAAACAGAGAGAGAGAGAGAGAGGTCGACCGAGGAAGAAAGGGGACAGAGAGACAGAGAGTTAAGGAGATAGAAGACAGAGACGTAGAAACAGACGGAAAGGGCGATGACAGAGATAGGGTTAATGTTTATATTATTATCGTAACGAAGGGGTGGTTGAAGGTGTTATGTCTTTGGAAATGTAGCTAAACGTCTTGTCTTAACGAATATAGGACACAACAAAAACAAAAGAATTCTTATCTAGGTAGCAGTAAACAATTCCTGTGATACGGGTGATTGGTAGGAGAACGAGCAGTCAGAGACGGAAGCTAATATAACATTTAAGTATCAGTTTAACCCTCTCAAGAAAGAGTTTCCGAGCTGAATTTCGAAGTACAGTACTGCCTACGTGTATAGCGATTGGGGTTAAACCTGTTTGTATGTGTGGGGAGGTTAAGTAATAATTTAATCCAACAGTCCCACAGGGCTTTTGAATTTAATTAGTACTAAATTTCCTTAACTATTGGTTGACCTTTGTGTTCTAACCAACCAGCTAATTTTCTTTTACGCACCAGTGTATACGTACCTTATTGAAATGGTTAAGTAATCCTGTCAAATGGACTATTATGATATGAAAAGATTTTATGAAGTAAGTGTAAAATAAGATACTTATGGCTTCTCTTTTCTTGCGTGACTGCCACGATATTTAATCAAGCTTTTATGACAAAGGGTAAGTGCCGTTAACCCCCCCCCCCCCAAAAAAAAAAAACAAAACAAAAAAAACAAAACAAAAAAACAAACATGACAGTGTGTGACAAGCAAAATTCATCCACATCAAAACGAATGAAGAATCTTCGCAGCCATATAAGTGAAGCTAAGTACGATTACATATTACTTTATGCTCACTTTATGATTACTTATACAGTGGAGCCCACTTAATTGGATATCTCTTAATTGTATATCCCTGTTAATTGAATATAATTTTCAAACACAAAACCATTTACCATACCTTCAGTACAAATTTGATCTGTTAATTGCATATGGGTTGTAGAGTAAACTCCTGTTAATTGTGTATAAATTTTTGTAATATGTCGAAAAAATTACTGTGACACGCACCAAATTCCCCTTATTTATCAACCTCTTTGGCCTCATAAATCCAATAGACATTTATTCTATTATATCTTGTTTGACAGAGCTCTATGAGCTCTGTCAAACAAGATATAATAGAATAAATGCTCAGTTTACCCCCAGAACACAGGAAACTGACCAAATCCCTGTTAATTGTATACTCCTGTTAAATGAATAATTTTCACTGGCAAAATGGATATTCAATTAAGGGGATTCTACTGTACGTCATTTGTCGACGAAAGCTCAGCTTATACGTAGGAGGGGTAGGGGTACATAATTGTACTAATTTTTACTAAGTAGCATCCCCTTTTCCCTGTACCGCCCACACGAACCATTTGTATATTCGTGTCGAAGCTATGTACATGCAAGGGGATTTGAATACATTTTCCATAAAAAATGAAAATTAGTCCACAGCAGTCGAAAGATACACTTAAATGCTCGAAATAAATCTCACTTATCGATTGAGGCTCTCCCCTCACTCTCGTTTTCGTGCTCTCCTCTTAGTTTGGCTGATTGATCCCGTCAGTGATTTAGAAGGGCATACTATGCTATTGATACGGAGAATAATATAGCATGAAACCACAAGGAGTGGTTAGGACATCCAGGGCAGGAAAAGAAGTGTCCATGAGGCCGCGTCAAAATAGCGGCGATCAAGACTGTGTTTAATTTCCTTGTGTTGTTTGATCGGTGGTTGGGTTGGTTGAATGCATGCAGACGTCACACTTCTGTTCCAAAACATTGCAATGATCGGCCTATCTTACTATACTCGTAACTCTGAACGTGGCTGGATCTTACAAATGGCGAATGTGTCACACTCGTCGGGAAGGTGTCGAGACCAGATCGGGGATCTCAGAGGTATGGGAATCTTCTACTTCCATTTCCACCTCGATCTTAATCTGTGTTTACAGATCCTCTGGTCTCTACAGGTATAAAATGGTGCTGGTATAAGGCAACCTGGAGAGGGGGTGGCGGTTGTTGTTCTCTTCTCATACCACTCTCGATACCTTTCAAATGAAGTTGTCACGATGCTTCTCGTAAGTTCTTTTTCTAAATTTTATCAGTGGTGAAAGCCTTGACAAATTCTTTTTTTTATATACGAAAAATGCTATTCTTCATCAAAGGGAGTTACCGCCCCGCCATCACCCTTCCATATGACAATACTACAATTGTTAACTGTTGACTCTGTAGCGGTCGAGGTATAAACGCCATTTACCAACAAGTCTGGTTGGACCGAATCTCATTGTCACGTGGTAAATCGGTCGCTTTATGTGCTAGAGGTCGACGGTTTGAGCCTCGGCTCCCGCACTTCCCTCTCGCTCTGTTACAATCGGGGGCTCGCCCGATCCTCAACAGTAATGTCGGTGGCATTGTGGACGCTGTGGTGAAGTATGGTGGATGTTTCGACTGCTCTGGGGTGGAACCTGGGGTGAGGTTCACCGTCGGTGAATCTCAAAGAGTAGTATAGCAGTCAGGTATAAAGGTCACTTACCAACCAACCTGGTTCTCTTAGTCTCGCGGTAAATCGGTCGCTTTGTGTGATAGAGGTCGACGGTTCGAGCCTCGGCTCCCACACTTCTGTCGATGTGTTACAACTCTAAGGTTTTGGTATGGTATAAGATCTCGATAATAACAAGTCAAGCTTGAAGGGACAAAGATGTAGGTCAAAGATGGAGGTCATGTGGCTCAAGATCATAAATAACGAGTCGATCAAAAATGAATGTCATGTGAATAAAAACAATAAATCGTCACTTGTGTACAACAAGGCGCCATTTGCAATGCTAACGCATTGCAGATGGCGCCTTGTTGCACTTAGGACGAAATCTTGTCTTTTATTTGATGAACTGTAATGATCTTAGCTTAGCGACCAGTATGGCCGCCACTGGAAGTGGATCATCACAAAAATGGACAGGAATGAAAAATATTCTTCATGTTTTTTCCACATTAGACAACTTTTTAGTTCTATCAGCTGATCGTGGTTATTAAGCTTATTTGGTCAATCAATTTTCTAATTTTGTGAACTGTCTTAAATTGGTCTGTATTACAGGGATCAAAATCAATAATAACCTATATTGTTATAAGCCACAGACGTCGGACTGTTAAACGGTATCACAATATTAATTCGGCTTAACGTCTTGCGTTTACGAACTTTCACGATCCAGTTTTCTGCCCGATTTCGAAAACGTGTTATCGGAAAATGTGGAAAATAGAACGCTTGTGTTTTCGTGGTTCAAATTACTTCACATCGTCATTCAACTGATTAACGAATGGAGACTTTCATGGCTCAAGCTGAAAATGAAAAAGTGGACGTACTTCCCTTCAATCCCTCGACCCGGTTAGGAACACTTGGATGAATGAGCTAACGATATTGGTGTGAGGATGAATGACAAATGGATAACACAGGGGCGATGTATTAACTCTTATTGATTTTGGAAACTATAAATCGAACAATCAATATGTGAGCACAAAATGGAAAGACGGGGTCAGAAAATACGAACCTAAAAATTCTAGAAGAAATTTAATCATATCCGGGTATCACATCGCCGTTTGAATATGATTGGTTGATGAACCTCTTATTATGATATCTAGTGGATCTCTACAATTTTAGAATGAATACCAAAGTTATTTGACGGAAGTGACGAAAAACGCATTTTCTCGACGCGTGAATATTTCTTATTTTTATGCTCTCACGATCTTTCAATTTGAATAGAAAAAAATATTGCTCGTCGTTTACTGTTACCTAGAAGCAAGACTCAGTTTTCGTGTCCACGTTTAAATGTGTCATCGCTGGTACAGTGAAGCCCATTTAACAGGATATCGCTTAATTGAATAACACAGCTGATTGCATATAACGTCCAAATGTCAAGCTAGTTACCATACCTTCAGTACAAATTTGAACTGTTAATTGCAAATAGGCAGTTAGTAGGGTGTGGGTTTAACCACTATTAATTGAATTAAAAACCTTGCGATCTGTTTGAGAATTATTCTAACAACCTCCGAAGCTTCTATTTTTATAGACCCGTTAACCTCAACAATCCAATATAAGCATTGATTATATTATATCTTGTTTGACAGAGCTCTGTCAAACAAGATATAATAGAATAAATGGCAGTTTTATTACAAGAAATCAGGAAATGACAAAATTCCAGTTCATTGGGTACTCCTGTTAATTGAATAATTTCCACTGGAAAAGTAGTTATTCAATTAACAGGGGGCGCGGTGGCTCAGTAGGTAGAGGTGCAGGCTGCAAGCCGAGAGGTCCTCGGTTCGAATCCCACCTGCGGCAACTGCGTTGTGTCCTTGGGCAAGACACTTCACCCCGCTTGCCTACATGGGGGCACGATGACGCTGTGTACTAAGGCGTACTGCACGTCGATGGTGCGCATGTCTTCAACCAATCTAACCCTGCCTCTGCTGCGGTGCTGAGTTCAGAGTTACGATGTTGGGGAGCTGACAGCTGCTCGTCGTTGCCCGGTGATTCTCTCCGGGTACTCCGGCTTCCTCCACCCGTAAAACTGTCACCGACATGATATGGCCCTGGCTGTTAATGTGTCGTTAAACCCAAATAATAAAAAAAAAATCAATTAACAGGGTTCTGTTGTGTTATGAATAGTATCACCAATAAACTTTTCAAACAAAGCAGCAAAGTTTATATCACTTTCCACATCAGTCTGGTCATATTCTGCCATCGTATTCACGAGCGGATCTAGAGGTTGCACTTGATGGTTGCCATTGCAACCATCGAAGATGCTTGTGAAAAACCAGAAAGAAAATTCTCAAGATCATACGTACCCTCCACCACCATTAAAGGAGTTTTCGCTATACTCGTAATTACTGCACCCTGGCTCTCTTTGGGCCATTACCACCCCGACAAAAACAAACCCACATGGGATTTAAAAAAGCAATACAAACACATTGGTTGTAGCATATCGTTGGCATCGGCTTAGTCAATCCATTCCAGTTATATACCACATCCAGTTTGCTTTAAAGCAAAGAGAATGGTATATATACAAGCCTACAAAAAGATGCCGACTCAGCTCGTAAGGTTTTAATGCCAAAACTAGAAGTAGCGTTGAGTGTGAATGAGGTTAATCCTTATATTTTCACACGTTTCTCTCATTGCTATTTCTCCAAAGTTTGTGGTATTTTTGTGAAGGTATAAAGAAGACGGTGATATGTGAAAGCAACAGATCTCCCTCTATGAGAAACATCTGAGCCTGAAATTTGAGACTGACACGCTACCGGACACAGAGAAGTAACCATTTTCGGGGAGAAGGTGAATTTTAAAGGGCTACTCGAAGTACCCTGGAAACGTTTTGGTTATCGGTACTCTCAGATGATATTTCCGAGGACCTAAATTAACACTTTCTCCACCATGGAGTCATTACAGTTAAAACTAGAAGTCCTGTCACGAACTGTGCGCTTATCTTGGCTTAATTCCGCGTAGGAATTGCGCGTCATTGCCATATCGAATGGCATCCAAAGCACGGCAGGTTCTCCTGGTTACTCATAGCAAACACAGGCGTTTTTCTTGTAGGTAAAAGTTTAATACAATATAACCCACCCTAAATAGGACAGATAACGTAAATTCTCCCTACTGAAATTATGCAAATGTGACCCAGTTGTATTTTGTTTAGCCAATCAAATTGTTCAGTTTTGAAATTGCCCAATGAAAGCTCCCAACTCTGATTATGCAAATTATGAAAATGTGGCCCAGTTGTATTTTGTTCAGCCAATGAAATTGTCTAGTTTTGAAATTAACCAATGAAATTGACGGAAGGCTTTATTTATCACTGATTAATACGAAAACAAAATATCAAATGTTTTAAAGTGGACAAAACGGACGAGTCATATGATAAATATACAAATCGGCGTTAATGAATATCAAGCTTTGGGCAAATGCCCAATAATTGAAATTTATTGATAGCGATGTGTACATGTGATGACCTTGGCCTATTGTGTGATGTACGACGAATACAGTTAGGCATATTACAGCAACAGTGTGTACCAGACGTACAGGTGTAATGTCGGCCAGGGACAAATACTGTTAAACTTTTACAATTGTATTTTCTAGAAGTGTATTTTCCACTTATTAACATAACTGAATAAATTGAATAATTAGCATTTTAAAAGATATGGCAATTTGCCAACCGGCACATTGACAGATGTTTGAAAATGCTAATGGTTCATTTCAACCCATTTATTTATTATTTATTTATTTGTGTTTAGGGTCACATATTTCTGCACAATGGCTAATCATGACCGCGACAGTTTTGCGAGTGGAGGAAGCCGGAGTATCCGGAGAGAACCACCGAGCAACGGCGAGCAACTGTCAGCTCCCCAACATACTAACTCCACACAAGCAGGGTTAGCATTGGTTGAAGGCAAGTGCACCATCGACGTGCAGTACGCCTTAGTACACAACACCACCGTGCCCCCACGTGGGCAATGGGGGTGAAGTGTCTTGACCAAGGACACAACGCGGTTGCCGCAGGTGGGATTCGAACTAGAAAACACTATTCTCGAAAATACTGTTGTAAAAGTTTTGTAGTAGTGTACCCAGAACAGACCGTTGTCGATATAAATCTACACGGAACAACGTTTTCAGTATCGGACAGGTGGACCGTTTCCCTTCCAGTTCACCTCTCTTGGGTATAACTCTGACGAGAAAGGAGGAGAATTCCTCAAGAACAATTTGTTACATCTGTTATAACTCTTTATCACAAGCTGGGAGATCTCTTGTTCAAATGCGAATTTAATGTTTAAGAATTTGCTCCTAGCGTTTATAATTATAGATACTGTTATTTATAGTTTTTGTTTGTTTATTGGTTTATTATGGGTAAGTATTTAAACCCTATTTAAGAAACGAACTGAAGCCACTGAGTATATATTCGGAACCGTCAGATTTTGATGACCCTTCATTGGTACGAGTTCGTCGGGCTGCTCAAATGACGGATACAGAGAGGAAGTCTTTTGGGAATAAAAACCAAATTTATGTATTCTTGGTATATATACACCGTGTAAAATTGTTAACAATAAGGTAAAAAGACGGGCAACGACGACGTTTTTTGTTCGTTCTACGACCGGGACATTGGTCTGATATTTCGTTCAGCTTTACCCCCCCCCCCCCCCCAGAAGCTTGTAATTAGTAATGAAGATAAGATTAATCAATATCTTCAATATGCACCTAGGGCTATCACGATTATTCGATTAATCGATTACTGATCGATCACGCCGAAATCGATCAGTATTTTGTGTTGTCGAAGAATCGGTAAATTTTACCCCGTTTTAGACGTTTAATAATTAAAACAAAAATGAAAAAAACTATTGTTTCTTAAGGTAAAGGGTCAAGAACGTCGACGTTAAATCTCAAGAAGCCGTTAGAAGCATTTGCCTTTTAGGAACATTCAAAGCTTTGATGTTCTGAACTTTTGAACCGTCAGTGTAATAATCAAGGCCGGTCGGCAGTTGCGAACTTGCGAAATTCGCAACTGACGACCGGTCTTGATTATTACACTGACGGTTCAAACGTTCAGAACATCAAACCTTTGAATGAATCTAAAAGAGGATCATCTTCGTTGTTTACTTGAGGAAGGTCAACTGACTTGAACATTTTTAACGACTTTCAGAGAGGGAAATGTGGGGAAGGGGGCATCTATGTACGATTAATCGATTATAATCGATTATTTGCGACGATTAATCGATTCCTAAATTCAAAAATCGTGACAGCCCTACATGCAACCGTATGACTGCAGATTATCCTTCACTCTGATGTCCAAATATATAAATATCAAGCAGCAATTTTTTTCCATAATGCAACCTGGAATTTCACCAATATAGTCCCTGAGCTCTGTCAAACAAGATTTAATGGGTCATGTTTCAAGTTGAAAAGTTTGTTGCATGAAATTTTGACATCAGAGGGCAGAGGGTTAATAAAAATTAATTCGTCTACCTTGAGAATGAACTCTTTCGAGAAAAGTCCGAGAAAAGTCATAATTCGATATGGACGCTACCTTCAGGTTTGTATAAATGATTTATTACCCTCAATTGCCCCCTCATCGAGCTTGGCTGTTATGACTTCAAAGTAGGCGAATATGACGCCGAGCTCGGCCGATATAAACCAAGCCAGAGTTGTTCCTCTTGATGCATCGTTTACACTGAAATCTTTACTCATCGAACGCAACCGAGGAAACTGGTGTTATATAATATAATGGACTTGGCTTGAAGCGGAGTTTTTGAATGGCAGGGGGTTAACTGCGGCAATTAGAGGGGATTCTGTGGAGGAAGTGAAGGGAGTAAAGAGTTATACAGAAAATCTAACGCAAAATTAAAATTCAGCGAACGTCTCGCCAACCCCCCCCCCCCCCCTCCCCCCCCCCCCCCCACACCCCACTGGACTGGGAATGCCGAGTCGTTCGGATAGCTGAGCTAGGAGAAAAGAAAAATTCGGAGTTGAGAGAATGAGAAACAATAATAAAAGCTATAACAGGCCTTAGAACAATTTGTAATTTTTTGTTTTGGTTTAGTAAATGAAGGTGTTATTACTTGGTTCCTTTCATATCGGCTGAGATTTATGCCCTCGGTAACTTCACATCAGTAATCGACCTTCAGTCTCAGGCTGCTTTGTAGTTATCTAGGGTTGATATCACGGCCGATATGAAACTAACCAAGTGATGACCTTTAAGAATACCAGTGTTAGTGGTAAGACTGATCTATATAAATATTCTCGAACACTACATTTTATTTTATGAGTTTTTTCTCTCAAACATCCATTGATAAGCTAATGACGCAGTACGCTTTATGAGACGGTTCAGACAGTCCCTTTCCAAGATTGTTTCAGTTTTACATCCCTGCACTTCATCGTTAACCAAGCGAACGAATTTTGGGCCCGGGGTCGTCGTGATACGACATGAATTCATAAAATAGATAAACAGATAGTGATATTGAGTGAAGATTTTCAGCATGCAGTCCCAATGCTGCACGCTGAAAATATTGATCGTACTTCTCCCAAGTAACTAATACAGACTCTGTCAGTTTATGACTCTAAACTCGAATGGAATATACCATCAGAGTCCAAGGGGTTAAAGTCAATTAACACTAAGTTTTATCATCATTATAAAGTAGGCCATGATTCTGGATGAGCTCGCAAAGGAATCCGATACCAATTCGATTGAAGCTATTTGTCTGAGATCTAGTAACGTATGGAAGCGAAAAATCGGTCTGCTCATTCTCTTTAACCCTTTACCCAAAGTAACGGCCAAAACTGACCAGCGCTATTCTCAAAAATCGCCAATTAATTTTAATTATTTTTTTCATTTTTTGTCTCGAAAACATAGGTTATGACCCGTCGTTGGAACGAGCTCGTCGAGCTCGTTCCAATGAGGGGTCATTACCAATGTTTTTGAGACAAAAAATGAAAAAATAAAATAGTTATTCAAGATTTTTTTTGCTTTTCGTGTTAGGTAAAGGGTTAAGCAAGCTAAACGATCGTTCGCCCAATTTGCACAGGCCATGCCTTTCAAAAAGCAGGAATAACAGAGCTGAATGTGCTAAAATTCGTTCTGTTAGAATCGAGTTTGTTATGCTAAGACCTCCTTGTAGCTTGTGGGTGAATACTTGAATTTTGTTGTCCTTTGGTATACTGATAGACCAGTATGGGGAAAGGATCTCCACTAGGACGGGTTCTGTCCGCACTTTTCCGCCAAGGTTGTGATTCTTGTTAAACTTGAAAATAGTGATATTTCGTTTCCGTACCAATATTTCACCTTGTAACTCGGGTGTGGATAATAGAATTTAGCTGTCCTTGGGATAATGATAGATTAGGTCTGGGAAAGAATCTCCACATATGACGTGTTCTGTCCACAGTTTCGTGCCAAAGGTATTCCCTTGTTGGACTATTTTTATTGGTGGCATATGCACATGCATCGGTTGCGCTTACTCCACTGAATTTGAACACTGCTCCATTCGTATTTAATGTGATTAAAAATAAGTCATTAAGACTTAGTATCATAACATTCATGCTGACACGGCCTGTTTCCAGTATATTAATAGTATTTTTTTACAGTGCTTTGACATTATTTATTTATTTATTTATTGGTGTTTAAGGTCACATATTTCTGCACAATGGCTAACCATGACCGTGACCGTTTTACGGGTGGAGGAAGCAACGGCGAGCAGCTGTCAGCTCCCCAACATACCAACTCCACACAAGCAGGGGTAGCATTGGTTGAAGACAGGTGCACCATCGACGTGCAATACGGCTTAGTACACAGCGTCACCGTGCCCCCACGTGGGCAATGGGGGTGAAGTGTCTTGCCCAAGGACACAACGCGATTGCCGCAGGTGAGATTCGAATCGAGGACCTCTCGGCTTGCAGCCTGCATCTCTACCAACTGAGCCACCGCGCCCCCGTTTTGACATTAAAAGATGTAAAGGTTCAACCATTTATATAACGAAATAGCCAGAGCTGACGAATGCTCTGCACGAAATTTGGGTTATATTTCTCCAAATTGCGGGTAAAGTCTTCCAGAGACCAATAAAGGGTCTGGGACGAGCGGAGGTTTTCAAACACTTTGTTATTATCTACCTTTAGCCCTTGATACCGTTTGCTGACGATATTTCACACGCTGACGACTTCCCTGCTTTTAAAACCAAATGCCGTCGTTAAGGCTGTTAAAATTGATACCGTTACGGATCGTAATTCCATGCATCATTGCTTGGCGGTGTGTACGGGGGTAGCGTGTGGGGGATGGGGTGGGTTCTCACTTTAACAAGAAATGAAATCGAGTATTCTATATAATAGTGTGTACCATAAATGAAAGAATCTATTTCACGTTTGTTGGGTGAATCGGGACTATTTTTTTTTATTTGGGTTTAACGACACATTAACAGTCAGGGTCATATCATGTCGGTGACAGTTTTACGGGTGGAGGAAGCCGGAGTACCCGGAGAGAACCACCGAGCAACGACGAGCAGATGTCAGCTCCCCAACATCGTAACTCTGAACTCTGCACCGCGGCACAGGCAGGGTTAGATTGGTTGAAGACATGTGCACCATCGACGTGCAGTACGCCTTAGTACACAGCGTCATCGTGACCCCATGTAGGCAAGCGGGGTGAAGTGTCTTGCCCAAGGACACAACGCGGTTGCCGCAGGTGGGATTCGAACCGAGGACCTCTCGACTTGCAGCCTGCACCTCACCGCGCCCCCAATCGGTACTAATTTAATTGTTTGATTCAATTATTACAGATCCATCTTAATGCTTTGTTGTTCATTATGCCATTTATCGTTTACATAGCGTCTGCTGATGGCCTACTGATCCACTTGGGACCTATAGTACGTGGAGAGTGTATTACCACTAAACCACCCGCAGAGTGGAGATTCCACCCAAGTAATAATTGCGAATTTGTTGCAAAGCATAACAATCACAAGCAAAGTTCCAGCCAATGGACCTCCGGGTTGAACCCGGAGGTCCATTGGCTGAAACATTGTTAGTGTTTTTTGCCCATATGTATAGAATTTGAAAGTGAGACGTTGGGTGATAACTCCACTCCGCGGGTGATTTTGTTATAATCCACTCTCCACGTACTGTAGGACGCTTCGAATTTCGATTCGATTAGAAATATTCCCCTGATTCGATTCGATTCCAATCGCGTCGATTCGAAAATGTTCGATTCGCCGATATATTGTCAAAATCTTACAAAATCCTACAAACTGTCTCCTCTTGAACTCTTATTCTGTCATCCGTTCTCCTGTACAGGAGGGAGGGAGGAGGGATGGTATCCTGTACAGGAGGGAGGGAGGAGGGATGGTATCCTGTACAGGGGGGAGGGATGGGGAATGGTATCCTGTACAGGAGGGGAGGGGGAATGGTGTCCTGTACAGGAGACCTGATGATAGACGAAGAGTTCAACTAGGTTCCGCTTCCGAAATTACATTGATTGCGTTGTTGAATAATCCGCTTTTTTGCTTGATTTACACGAGTCGCCGTCGCACACAATACTTGAGTGGAGACTGACAATATTTACGGTTGTAAGAAGGTCCAATATCCACAACTTGAAAAACGGTGAGATTCTGCGATTCGAGATTCGAATCCATTCGAAATCTGATGTCTGATTCGATTTGAGATTCGATTTGACCCGAAATTCGCAGAGCCCTATGATCCACAAGTTGCCAGGCCCAACTGAAAATGTCCAGATCTTGATTTCAACCAAACCGCTCCGTCCGCGTTGTGTCAGTACAGAACAATCATCAAGTTAAAAGCCATGTATCGTTACGTCACACACACGATCACCAATTTTGAGTACGAAAAAATCGATAAAATGGAAAAATGTCCAATAATGACTTTTCGATGCACTGATACACAACAACTTTCATGAATCTTCAATTTTTGAACGCTGATTGTATCTTCCTTATCAGTCCAAATAGTCCAAATTCATTATTTTAGAATAAGACAATTATTAAACCACGGTTGCGGTATGTATTCAACGTTAGCCGATATAATCAGGATATTGAGAAATGTGCTAGGTATACCGGCGTGGAAGCCGACCTTTGTGTAGGAACTTCATGTAAGAATACATCTGGTTGGTCGTCACGCAAATGATTGACGTTATGATGCCAATGAAATGAAATGCTTTGACGCAAAACAGCGTCAAGCCAGAAAGTAAACGGAGCGCCGTAGTTGATATTGTTCTTTAAAAATATCAGTTTTATTCACTTAATTAAAGTTGTATCGTTGTATAAATAGACAGAACGCGATGTGTGTTTGAATTGGTGGGTGTTTTACATAGCGAGTTGGAATGGCGTAATCATATTTCGCGAGAGCCGTAGGCTCTCGCGAAATATGATTACGCCATTCAAACTCGTTATGTAAAACACCCACCGATTCAAACACATCGCGTTCTGTGTTTATTACACAACCCATGCATTAAAATTCATTTAAATGAACAAATTTTAATTCCGATGTTTAAACCCAGAGGTGAAGAGTCCGTTTGTTTTGACTGAAGCTGTATTGATCAAATGGGTCGATAAAAAATCAAAACAGCCTTTTCGGAACCAGTGTTTTTTTAAATTCGTATCGCTGTTTCTTTTCGGCTGGTGTCCATTCCCGCCTAACCATTTGGTGGCTATTACTGTTAGTAAAAATATAAGTAGATACTTGCGCAGATTTGCAAAACAGCTGGGAGAAATATTTTTAAAAGAAGTTCGAAGCATGTCAAGATGTACGAAGATTTACCGAAATAACGTTGACCAATTTAGATATAACGTGATCCACAAAATGAGACGGCCACGGGACTGGGTTAATGTTCTGGTTAGAAGTGATTGGGTTTTTTAAAAAATATTATCTTATTTTGGGTTAACTAATTTTGTGTGAATCGACTTTATTTTGCTTTGGACGTTTTCATTTTCACACTCTGCGACAGACGGTCGATAATTGTATAACGAACTTTGGAAACTTTTCGAAGCGCAACTAATGACTCGATGGGAAAGGAACTAGTATGAACGGTGCTGGGGAAAAAGTTCCGGCTTGTATATCACCCATTGAATACAAAATCATTTATGTCATAAAGGCCATCCCCTTAAATACAAGGGTTTAAATTTGAATGGATGTGTAATAAATACAGCTGACAACTCGAGTAAAGTACCTGGTGAAGGAATCAACGACCCTTGTTAGAGTTTTTCCTGTTTTTCACGCGAGACTTCGGTGCTCGTGAACTACAGGAAAAACTTGAACTTCAGTCGTTGATTACAGTCTCCTCTACTCCACCCTCGGTGTGTTTTGTCTTAACATTTTAACATGCAGCTCCAAGGCTGTACGTTTAAAATATTGATTGGTCAACCCAACGAATTTGATTTGAATTAGGGCATATCATGATCTGCTGGGCTCCAAGTTTAAGAACAAGAGCTTTGCTATTCGGTTGAAGTGAAAAGTTATTACGCGGACAAAAGGTATAAACCCTTCATATAATTGAAGATGGGACCCATTTCATTTGCAGATCTCGAAATCCGTGTCGATGAGTCAAGAACACATTTAGGTAGGGTAAACGTTGATCAAAGAGAAGGCTTGTCAATTCCCCATCCCATCACCATGGTCTGTTTCACCCGACTGATAATTTCAACGAAACTGCCCAATTTTAATCGCAGACATATAGCATATTGTCCTCGTGAGATCAATACAGGGGAAAACAGGTGAACAACAGTTAGTTTGCAGGTCAACTCACACCTTCCAAACCCCCTACCTTGACACACATCACACACAATTGTGTCAATGGTCAAAACATTTTGTAAAACATATTTCACACTATGATACTTAATGCTGTATATTTAGATAGGCTCGGACTCTTTACCTAACACACGCTTTGAAATCCAATTGATATATATCAGTAATTATCCTTGTCCCACAACACTCTTTATATCCCGGCCTCTAAGCCCTTTCCTGGGCCGAGTTTTGCCATGTGACACATGTTTGATTAACCCTTTTCCTACCACGCCCAATTTAGCCATATGTGGAGGACCTCTATGTACGCCTGTATTTGAGGAAGTTTAATAAAATTTATGAATACTTGAAACTCTATCATCTGATTAATTGTTGGCAAGGGCTCTCTGAGCCCTTCCCAACAATTAATCAGATGGCAGGTTTGTTCTGTGCATGCCAGAACGTACAGATAATCATCATAAAATAGGTAACAGGGGGCGCGGTGGCGTTGCGGTAACCGGTTCTCGTCAGATCACGGAAGTTAAGCATCGTCGAGCCCAGTTAGGCCTTGGATGGGTGACCGTCTGAGCGATCGATTCGGACTCCCGCGTTGTGACCTTGGACAAGGCATTTCACCCCGATTGTCCACATGGGAGCACGATGACACCGTGCACTAAGGCGTACTGCACGTCGTTTGTGCGCATGGCTTCAACCAAACTAACCCTCTCTGTGGTTCAGTGCGGAGTTACGATGTTGGGAAGCTGGCAGCTGCTCGTCGTTGCTCGGTGGTTCTCTCCGGACACTCCGGCTTCCTCCACCCGTAAAACTGTCACCGACACGATACGACCTTGGCTGTTAAAGTGTCGTTGAACCCTAATATATAAATATGTAATAATTGTCGCTTTCGGCAGCGTAAGTGTTAAAACAATGAAAGGTCAAAGAAAAAAAGCTACAGATGTAAAATAAATAAATATTGTTCTTGGTGTTCAGCAAATCAAATGTCTCACGTTTCATTGTGTGGGGTATGAAAAATATATTTTCATGCAAAAGACAGGAAAATCTCCCGAGGTTCATTTACAAATAGAAAAACACACGAGAAGTAACTACCAAGGTTCGTTTACAAACAGAAAAAAAAACGCGACAAATAACTCCAACAGAGACATTCGAGAAAACATGAAAGCAAAATTTAATAAAGGCTCGTAAATTGTTGATGGTATTAGATTTTTTAAATACCTAGTGTAACGGAACTTCCCTCTACAAATAGGATTAGAGGATTAGTAAGACACGTATTTTATACAAAAAAATATTAAGAAGAGGAAGGATTACAAAGTATACTACACAAAACAAGTCGTGGAAGATCAAATATTTAGTTGGCTTCCATTGATGTCTGGTGTGTTGCTATACATTGTACATATATCCACAGTATGTGAAGAGTGTATTTTCACTAAAACACCTGCAGAGTGAAGATTCCACCCAAGCAATAATTGCAAATTTGTTGCAAAGCATCACAAGCACAGGCAAAGTTCCAGCCAATGGACCTTCGGGTATAATCCGGAGGTCCATTGTCTGAAACATTGCTTTTGTTTTTGTCCACATGAACAGAGATTGAAAGAGATACATTGGGTGATAACTCCACTCCCCGTGTGATTTAGTTACAATCCACTCTCCGTGTATTTTATGTACCTTCTTATGAGTATCGTTAGAGGATGTAGAGTGAGAGGTCTCGGCAATAACTAGATTTGGGAAAGCCACAAAGGAAAGGGCACTTAGTACTCGATGATATTATCTATTTATTACACATCCATTAAACTTTAAACCTTTTTATTACATGCCCATGCAGTCTCTCTTATGCAATACGGCGTGCAATACGGCTGTGCAATACGGAATTCCGTATTGCACACCAACCTGTTCCAACCGGGACTTTTTTATGCAATGCGACTGCATAAAGTGCATGGTGTTTACCACCGTTGATAGAAAAGAAAATTAGGTCAGTAGGTGCTTGGGTCATGTAATAAATACAAAACCACATGTATGTTTCAATGAGTCGTTTTGTATTCAATTCGTCAGATGTGCGTAGAAAGAAAACGTTTCGACCTTCAGTCTCGACGTTTTCTTCCTGCGCACATCTGACTCATTGAATACAAAACGACTCATTGAAACATACATGTAGTTTTGTCTATGTATTCAACGGAATCGCCGCTATCATATAAATGATTCTGTATTCAATGGGTGATATACAAGCCGGAACTTTTTTACCGCACCGTTATACAAATCGGGAAAATACAATTGTAAAAGTTTTCAGCAGTTGAAAAAATATTATTTTGCAAAACATTTCAGCAAAACCATATCATGTGACTCCTCGTTGGAACGAGCTCGACGAGCTCGTTCCAAACAAGGGGTCACATGATATGGTTTTGTTGAATTTTTTTAAAAAACTTCAAAAAATGATATTTAAAATAATAAATTTTGATATCGTCTGCGTTGGGTAAAGGGTTAAACCCCTTCAAAACACATTTTGAAGTAAAGAGAAAAAATCACCCAGTAGGTCCCCTCCAACTCCCCATCCACCCTTCACCTAACAGGGTGAAAGTTCATTCTGGGGCATAAAATCACTCAAGATCTTCCAAATATTCTTTTCAAGCAAAGAAAAAAAAATGCCTAAACGACACCGGCCTCTAATGGCCTGGTGATCCACATTTGAACAAACATTAATCTTATGAATCACACTTACATTTAACTAAAGTTTACCACAATCAAATCTGTCACGTGTGAACACAATTCATTTAAAGAAATAGTAAATTCTCCATTCGGTTCTGTGTTAAATTTCAACCCCCCTGATGCCCTTCAAAATTAGTCAAGCATAACACATTGAACAAACTTTAATCCAGGAGTCACAGTGATGCTACATTTAAAAAGATTCTGTCTGGTGGGTCTGAAGAAATCCCTCATACTGCACTAAATTAAAATATAAACCCAGGAATTTGATTTGAACAAACTTGAGTCTCCCCCACACTAAGGATGTCAGTAATATGTAACAAATGAATTTGACTTGTGGATGTGAAGAAGATTTTTTTTAAGAATATAGTCCTTATGTTGCACGAAGTTAAAATTTGGAATCACACAGGGAGCCAGAATATGACTCAAGGGACTTGATTTGAACGGAATGGAATATGAACCTCTTAACCATCCAGGGTCACCTCGTGTCAGACAGTTTGACAGGTGAAGAAAGTCGGAGTACCCGGAAAGAACCACAGAACAGCGGCGAGCAACTGTCAGACTCCCCAACGTACTAACTCCACAGAAGGCTCTCAGATATCCATTTATGTTTTGGTCAAATATGATTTTTCTTAATCTCTACATCAAAATATAGAAATTTCAGATTTCCTGCGGATGAATAATGCGCCCACGTCTTATATTATTTTTATGCTGTACACACTCTCACATCCTCATTCAAGGTCATGTGACTTCTGCAGCAGATCATCTCATCTTGTACATTTGTTATGGAGAGTTACTCCCGTTGTCTATTTTTGTAGCCATGATTGGTGAAGGGTTGAAACAAAGAAATTTGCTCACGAGGCAAAACAAAAAACAAAAAAAAAAAAAAAACACCTTGAGTGTGGAAGCGCTGAAAGAGCAGGAAAAACGCATTTATAATAATAAATATGGAGTGGTCGTGTGATCAGAGAAACACACACTAATTTTCATCACTCATGTGCCACAAAGAACGTGTTGTTATTCGTAAAACATGAGCGAAATTACACGTGCATTCCGGGAAATAGAAATTACGTACAAACTAATGTAAACGACTTCAATGAGAAGGCTATTTACTAAATGTGAACAAGGTTAATTTGGGTCGACGTTATTACCAAAAGTTACAAAGTGTCGAGAGCACATGGTAAACCGCGTACATCGCAAATCGCTTTGCACCGGTGGTACGTATTGCCTGAAAGATACAGTGTGCGAAGAACCCGCACTGATCTTTCATCCAGTCACACAAAGATCTAAATAGACAGAACGCGATGCGTGTTTGAATGGGTGGGTTTTTTACATAACGAGTTAGAATGGCGTAGTCATATTTCGCGAGAGCGTAGGCTCTCGCGAAATATGACTCCGCCATTCCAACTCGTTTTGTAAAACACCCACCGATTCAAACACACATCGCGTTCTTTGTTTATTACACAACCAATGTATTAAAATTCATTTAAATAAACAAATTTTATTCCCGATGTTTAAACCCAAAGATGAAGAGTTCGTTTGTTTTGACTGAAGCTGTACTGATCAAATGGATCAATAAAAAAACAAAACAACCTTTTGGAAACCAGTGTTTGTTGAAATTCGTATCGCTGTTTCTCTTCGGCTGGTGCCCATTCACGCCTAACCATTTGGTGGCTATTACTGTTAGTAAAAATATAAGTACAAATTTGTGTAGATTTGCAAAACAGCTGGGAGAAACATTTTTAAAAGAAGTTGGAAGCCTCTCAAGATGTACGAAGATTTACCGAAATAAAGTTGAGCAATTTAGATATAATAGGATCCACAAAACGAGACGGCCACGCGACTGGGTTAATGTTCTGCTTGGAAATGATTGGGTTTTTAAAAAATATTATCTCATTTTTGGCTAACTAATTTTTTGTGAAGCGACTTTATTTTCCTTTGGACATTTTTATTTTCACACTATGCGACAGACGGTCTATGACTGTATAACGAAATTTGGTAACTTTTCGGAGCGTAACTAAAAGGTGCGGTAAAAATGTTTCGGCTTGTATATCACCCGTTGAACACAGAATCATTTATATGATGGCGGCGATTCCGTTGAATACAATGGTTTAAAGTCTAATGGATGTGTAATAAATAGACAAAACTACATGTATGTTTCAATGAGTCGTTTTGTATTCAATGAGTCAGATGTGCGTAGGAAGAAAACGTCGAGACCGAAGGTCGAGACGTTTTCTTTCTACGCACATCTGACGAATTGAATACAAAACGACTCATTGAAACATACATGTGGTTTTGTATTTATTACATGACCTAAGCACCTACTGACCTAATTTTCTTTTCTATCAACGGTGGTAAACACCATGCACTTTATGCAGTCGCATTGCATAAAAAAATCCCGGTTGGAACAGGTTGGTGTGGAATACGGAATTCTGTATTGCACAGCCGTATTGCATGCCGTATTGCATAAGAGGGACTGCATGGGCATGTAATAAAATAGAGGATATCCATAATTATGAGTGAATATCGAAATCGTGTCTAAAGTAAAGATTAGAAATACAGTGGAGCCCACTTAATTTGATACCTCTTAACTGAATAACTCCGTTAATTGAATATAATTTCCCAACCCAAAACCATTTACCATGCCTCCAGTACAAATTTGACCTGTTAATTGGATATAGGTTATAGAGTAAACTCCTGTTAATTGAATAAAAAATCAAGTAATCTGTCGAGACATTACCATGACTTTCCCCAGTATTCCTTTTTTATAGACCTAGTTTGCCTCAGTACATCCAATAAAAGCATTTAATCTATTATATCTTGTTCGACAGTGCTCATGGAGATCTGTCAAACACGATATAATAGAATAAATGCTAAGTTTATGTATAGAATGAAGGAAAGTGACACAATCCCTGTTAATTGAATACTCCTGTTAATTGAATAACTTCCATTGGCAAAGTGGGTTTTCAATTATGGTCCCACTGTAATATGTTTTCACAAAAGACAAAGCCGCGCGGGAATTACCCACGAAACAAAAAAGAAAACACCAGGCATTCACAAAAAATGAAGAGTTTCTAATATATGCATTTATTGAATAGACAGTGTGTCAGTAACAAATATTCAATTAACAGGAGTACCCAATTAACAGAAAATTAGTCTTATTCCAGGATTGTAGTAATAAACTTAAGCATTTGTTCTATAAAATCTTGTTTGACAGAACTCCTGGAGCTCAGTCAAACAAGGTATAATAGATTAAATACCTATATTGGATGGAATGAGTCCAAATAGATCAATAAACATGGGATTTTAGTGACTGACAGAGTAATTCATTTAGAGATTACATAGAGAGTAATCGCTTGACTGGACTTGTTACGTGAAATAATTCATGAGAGGTGGGGGACGTTGTACAAACACGAGTGCGCGAATGCGCACTAGTGTTTTACAATACAGTCCCTCGCCACGAATGAATTATTTCACGTAACCAGTCCAGTCAAGCGATTACTCTGTTTATTACTTTTCATTATTAACGATAATTATATTATTTAACCCTTTACCGGCCAGCGCTATTCTCAAAAATCGCTAATCAATTTTCATTATTTTTTTATTTTTTGTCTCTAAAACATAGGTTATGACCCCTCATTGGAACGAGCTCATCGAGCTCGTTCCAATGAGGGGTCATAATCTATGTTTTTGAGACAAAAGATGAAAATAATAGCTATTCAAGAATGTTTTTTGCAAGTGTCGTCGGCTTTTCATATTAGGTAAATGGTTATAAAAAAAAACAAAAAACAATGAAGTCCACATTACATCCACGGCAAAGCCTCTTCGTTTGCGCGCATGGATACATGACACAATTGTTGTTTGCATAATTCATTTGTGAAATTATCGTATATAATCAAACCCGGAAATCCCAGTAAATCACACTTTGGTAAGTAATAAAAGAGTTCTATTCAATTTAACAGTAGTTTACTATTTTGCCCACATTCAATTAACAGTTCAGTATTTGTACGGAGACAATGGTAAGTCGTTTGGTATTTGAAGGTGTTATGCAATTAACAGCGTTATTCAGTTTATAGATGGCCAAATCCAAACCTTATCTTGACCTGTGTCTTGGAAAAGAGTCAGCTGATATCCATCCAGTTCTTCTTATCTCGCACATTGCGTAGCTGTAGATAAAATATAGTCCCAATTTAATTAAAGAAAACGGAACTTCCCCGATTTGACACAGAAAACAAACAAAATATTTTATTGTAAACGTTTGGATCACTGAAACAAAAATAAATTTATGTAATCCAAAAACAGATCTGGTATTTGCTGGTACCGATAAAAATATCGCAATTTCTCTTTCACTTGTGAAGATACATTTATCTCACCGACATTTCCCCTGATTTTATATTATTTTTGTGACAGAAAATAATAAATTCCGTCTAATGCTTTAGATTTACGAACTGTACACTGAAATACCAGCCTCAATTAATAATAACATATTTGCTTTTTTTCTTATAAAGAGTAGCCAATACCCCCCCCCCCCCCTCACCTCCCCCACCCCCATCTATGGAACAGGCGCAGTGAAACAAATAACATGAAATCTGAAACAAATTTGAATAGTGATGGTTTCTCTTGAACCGGCTAGATTCGGCTAATTTGATAGATACAAAGTGAAGTGAAGATGGTGGAAGGAATGGTCTCCAAATCGTATCTGGGTCTTTCAATCCATTTTACATAGAATGAACTGATGCATAAAATGAATCGTTACGGAAGCACTGGAAAATACCATTTTGAAGAAATTGGTTCAAAGTGGGACTGAACAGCAGTTATCCGAAACACATCCACACCATATACGTAACTTAACGCTCAGAAATTTGATACCAAAATAACAAAGATTTCAAGTTTTCAGAAACGATGTCAAAATAGAGCTCTGTCAAACAAAATATAATTTCTTAAATTTTCAGTCCTAAGAGAGCTGAAGAATGTCAACTATTAAAATGTTACCATTTTACCACATGACAGGCCGATAAAAGGGGGCGTCGAGTAACGCCTTCTTTCCATGTCATATTTACTAATATCATGTGTATATAACCAAATTATCCGCATCCCAGACAAGTTGGTCTAAACGCTACATATCGCGCTGACCTATAGACATGCCATCCGATATTCTGTGAAATTCTAATAAGCTTGGTGGTTATTGGAGTCCAATCATACATGAAGAGATGAGATTACGTTTCGGAAAAGAGAAAAAAAAACACTTTGCTATTTTATATTTATTCAGAGGAAGATTGCCTTCAGCTATAATGGCATCATTAAGAACTGACTGAATCCATCGCGTTTAAGGATGCGAAAAATATCCACTGTTATTCTCTTCACCCAATAATTGTTCTACGAGGTGATCAGCATCATCGAGAAATGGTAACACATTAATGTTCTACAGTCATTAGCCTGGTTTTCCGATCTTCAGTGATCTCGTTTTCAACTCGTGTTTGCTGTATTAGACCCTTTCTTATAGACTGGTGGGGTACTCCAGTGTTGATAGGAAATAACCAGTGCTCAAAATAACTTTTTTACTGTGCGTAGCAAAATTAGCAAAATGCTACACATTTCCAAAAAATGAATAGCATTTTGTAAAAATTACATAGCTATTTTTGTATACCAGAGTTATGTTATGCTGTTTTGTATTGAATTCGTCTAAGTAGATAGATTAGTTTCCATCCATTTCTGGGCATTTCCAAATGATTAGCAACACATGAAACATTTACTATGTTTTTTTTAACTGAACTGCCTTTAAGGGTTGCATGGACTTGGATATTTTCAAATGGCGTCTTGTATGTTTAATAGAGTTCTCAAAATGGAAGTTGGGATTTTTCATTTGATGGGCTTGAAGTTATTTTTAATGGACATTTTATGCAAAATGTTGTAAAAACAGGAAGAATGTAAACCAATAGAATTCATCTTACATATGAAGTTGTTAATGATGCTTGATGGAGAGTTAATCTGAGTTATGCCTGGAATGTTCCACAATCAGAAGTAAAGCATCAGTGAGCGAGTTTTCAAATTTGTTTGCAAATTTTCATTTACATTTTTGCTATACAAGATAATCAACTGCAGCCTAATAGGCTGCAGTTGATTATCTTGTGTCGCAAAATGCTACACATAGCAGAAAGCGACGCGACACCGCTTATTTTGAGCCCTGGAAATAACCTTTCCTCTACTGCACACAGAATGTAGCTGCCATAGTTCGCAGCTGCGATGTACGGGAATGTGAGTGAATTATAATTTATTGAGCATGAAATTACCGTCTCCCAGAAACAAACTAAACGAAACTTAAATCGTGCTTCCAGATGACAACCTCAAATCATCATCACGTCCCCAAAATGAAAGGTATACTTTGAAAATAATGTTGCAATGGACATTGCCTGTTTGTTTATTGGGGTTTAACGACACTTTCAACCACCGGGATCACATCGTGTCGGGCTGTTTTGCAGGTAAAGGAAAACGGAGTACCCGCAGAAAACCACCAATCAGAAGCAAGCAACTGTCAGACTCGTCAACTTACTAACTCCTCACAGGCAGCGTTATCAGAGGTTGACGACAAGATTATGAAGACGTGCAATACGCCTAAGCACCAATGCCACCGCGATACAAAGTGGCACACATATAAATTAAAAGTGTGGAATTATTCAGGGGAAATATATGTATTATAGAGCAGTAATATAGAGCAGTATCTATCTTCATTTTACATGATGACATATCAATGTTGGTCGTCAGGTAAAATCACGACACGCTATTTATTTATTTATTGGTGTTTAAGGTCATATACTTATGCACAATGGCTAATCATGACCATGACAGTTTTACGGGAGGAGGAAGCCGGAGTACCCGGAGAGAACCACCGAGCAATGACGAGCAGCTGCCAGCTCCCCAACATCGTAACTCCGCACTGCAGCACAGGCAGGGTTAGATTGGTTGAAGACGTGCGTACCATCGACGTGCAGTACGCCTTAGTACACGGCGTCATCGTGCCCCCATGTGGGCAATCGGGGTTAAGTGCCTTGCCCAAGGACACAACGCGGGAGTCGGAATTGATCGCTCAGACGGTCACCCATCCAATGATTAACCGGGCTCGACGTTGCTTAACTTCGGTGATCTGACGAGAGCCGGTTACCGCAACGCCACCGCGCCCCCTCACGACACACTGCTTAATTAATTTCAACGATATAACCAAGGTCACACGTATGGCATTTGGTTGTAATCCTGTTGTCAGTGTATCATTTGTTGGATTGACGTATGATGAGAGAATTTGAATGCTGGTGATTGCTGATAATGGGTATGCATCATAGTAAAAAAAGTTAGTTAATGGATACTAATATCGACCAATAAATGAACATCACAGTTAATATGAATTTATTCAATTTAGGGTCTACCAAAGGGTTTCCTCGGGGTATAGAAGCATCTTCCACAGAGACGCAAAATTCAAATGGTAGAGAGAAGTGGGTGGGGGTTTGGGCGAAAACAAAAACCAAAGCAAAATTCTTTCTTTCTTCCTTTTTTCTGTCTTTGTTTAGTGCTACATATTCATATTCATTTATACACATACACACATAAACCCATTCAAATAGTTTATTTTACATTTATGAATTTCAAAAACTTGTTTGTTTCGCCATTGTAACATTTTCTGTATTCATGTTATGGGAGCGGAGGTTTCTACTAAGTGGAAAGCACTTGTCCTCCTATCCCTTTTTGCTCAATAGTTATGGCAGATAAAAATATGTTTAAAGTAAAGCAAAATAGAAAAAAAAATGATTGTACAGTAGAATCCTCTTAATTGAATATCCATTTTGCCAGTGAAAATTATTCAATTAACAGGAGTATACAATTAACAGGGACTTGGTCAGTTTCCTGTGTTCTGGAGGTAAACTGAGCATTTATTCATAGAGCTCTGTCAAACAAGATATAATAGAATAAATGCCTGCATTGGATGTACTGGGGCCAAAAAGGTTGATAAATAAGGAGAATTTGGATCGTGTCACAGTAATTGCTTTGACATATTACAAAAAATTATGTACAATTAACAGGAGTTTACTCTACAACCCATATGCAATTAACAGATCAAATTTGTACTGAAAGTATGGTAAATGGTTTTGTGTTTGAAAATTATATTCAAATAACAGGGATATACAACTGAGAGATATCCAATTAAGTGGGCTCCACTGTACTACTGCAGTTTAACGTGGTTTTCGTCGAAACAGAGGAATTAACGGAGTCACATAAAACAAAACTACTGATAGGGAAAACGCTTATTGACCCTTTACCCAAACGAATCGGTCGCATCCGCCCGCGTAATATGCAAATTCAGCAGTCAAAAAACTATTATTTTTCAAACAATTTCAACAAAACCATATCACGTGACCCCTCGTTGGAACGAGCTCGACGAGCTCGTTCCAGGGAGGGGTCAGATGATATGGTTTTGTTGAAATTGTTTGGAAAATTAAAAAGAAATGATATTTAAAATAATAAATTTTGATATCGTCTGCGTTGGGTAAGAAAAGGTTAAAAAATGCAGATAACCCCAGAGATCACTATCATCGTAACTAAAAAGTACGTCATTTACAAGTAACATTGTAAGCTGTTTTAAAGCCGATACGATTACTGGTACACAACTGTTGCATTAAAATGTTTTACGAGAAACCCATCGATCGCAGAGCTAGATAGGGTTGGAATATATGACGCAGTGCCGAGAGGAACGTAGTGAATGATCGGCGGCCATGCATTGTGAAATGTAATAGAACCACCGTCCCCATCCTGTGAAATGACATGTGATAATTTGCATTTAGATAAATGTGGGCACATGCTTCGCCATTACACTAAATTCTCCTCACATCACGTTAACACTTTAACCAACATAACGGCCAAAACCAACCAGCACTATTCACAAAAATTACCATTCAAATCAGACGACACTTCCCAAAAAAATTCTTGAATAACTAATTTGTTTTTCATTTTTTTGTCTCAAAAACATAATATATGACCCCTCATTGGAACGAGCTCGGTGAGCTCGTTCCAATGAGGGATCATAAGCTATGTTTTTGATGCAAAAAACGAAAATAATTAGTTATTCATGAATTTTGTTTTGCAAGTGTCATCTTCTTTTCGTGTTAGGTAAAGGGTTAAAAGAGGCAGACAAAAACCCTTTGTAAGTTTTCATTAAAAAGTATGACCGAAATCCAAATGACAAGAGATATAATTTGGGGCACTTGAACTTAATGGTGATAATGAATTGATCCTACGATATTCCATCCCTCATACACGGAAGATTGTAAAACGAATTTCCTTCATTTACCTGGAGACGAGGTATCCGCTTCTTTCTACGAAAGCTCTTCCCATTCCTCTAGACAGATTTCTTGATATACGATGTATTTGTTAACCCTTTACCCAACGAATCGCTCACATCCGCGCCGCGTAATATGCAAATTCAGCAGCTGAAAAATATTATTTAAAAAAAAAATTCAACAGAACCATATCATGTGACCCCTCTTTGGAACGAGCTCGTTCCAGTGAGGGTTCACATGATATGGTTTTGTTCAAGTTCTTTTAAAAAAAAATGATATTTAAAATAATAATTTTTATATCGTCTGCGTTGTGGAAAGGGTTAAATCAAGAACTTAATATATACTGATTGTAAGACAGGCACATATTACAATTTATTTATTTATTTATTTATTTATTGGTGTTTAAGGTCACATACTTATGCACAATGGATAATCGTGACCGTGACAGTTTTACGGGTGGAGGAAGCCGGAGTACCCGAAGAGAACCACCGAGCATCGACGAGCAACTGTCAGCTCCTGTCTGTTCAAGCTCCGCTCAAACAAGGTTACAGCAGTTGAAGACATGTGCACCATCGACGTGCTGTACGCCTCAGTACACGGCGTCATCGTGCCCCCATGCTGAAAGCCGGGATAAAGTGCCTTGCCCAAGGACACAACGTGGGTCGTCCCGGTCGGGGATCGAACTCGGGACCTCTAGCATAGACGTCCAACAATCTACCACTGAGGGCACATATTAATGCAATACATTTGTTGCAGAGGGAAAAACTACATCTCATAAATGTGTAACATACTGAGTTGATTTTACAAACTGGTGGCCAAAAACTAATGTTGAATAAGCAATCCATCTAATCTTGTAGAAAGTTCCCTCAGGCTAATGCACTTTTCATTTGTGAATATAAATCAATGAAATATAAATATGCGAAATCCATTCTGGCAGATAGGTGACATATTACGAATGAGATGGTCGATATGGCAAGACAGCTCTGATGATTTTTTGTTATTGAGAGAACATGCCGTTAACCATTTGGGTATTCCGCAAGGAAATCGCGTCGCAACGATTCAACAGATCCCGCTGGAAACCTAAGATGTGACGACGTGCATTAACTCTTAACTTGCTGAGCATTTTCAAAATATTTTTCTTCATCAAATCTGATCATGGCTGCTATGAAGCAGCCATGACTAGATTTGTTGAAAAATTCATCTAAATTTCACTGAAGAAATAATTGGTCAAAAAGTCCATTCTATTTACAAGGAGGAAAATTAGTTAAATCTGTCCAAATTATACATATTTCCGCGATAAGAGATTTTATGTCCTGGGCAGAAATACCCGCCAGCAGCATGCAAGGAGTTAAGTGGGACGGAATTACCAATAAAAACTTGAAGAGTGAATTTTCCTTGAGCGCAATAAGTAAAAACTTCCTTAAAAACCGCAATGATCCCAATCAAGATTCCAGCTAATGGACCTCGCGTTCCAAATACACGAAAGGAAACGACCAACATAAGCATCAAGCTTTCTGTCGAATCCCTTCATTTTTGTGATTTATCTTGTATTCTTTCTGAATGCTGCATTCACTGCTTCTTAATTATATTTGTTTCTTTCCTTTATTGTAAATCATATTGTATGCGACTACAGTGTTTTCATTAACCCTTTACGTAACGAATCGCCCGCATCCGCCCGCGTAATATGCAAATTGAGCAGTTGAAAAAATTGCTGTACACTGCAAAAAATGTAGGTTCTCTTAAGAACCAAAACTGGTTCTAATCTTGTCCCTGAGATGGAACCAGTTCTGTTTAAACAGTATTTATTTCAAATCAAATAAATTTATAAAGATTAACATTAAATATTAACAGAATGAAACATAGATTGAGATATGAACAGTTGGCATATCGAACCAGTTTTGGTTCTATACAGAACCAAAACTGGTTCGATATGCCAACTGTTCATATCTCCTTTGTTTCAAAATGTTTGGCGACTGCGTTGAATAAGCTCCAAGTTCATTGCTGAATCTACTTCAGTTCATGTAATATTCTGTTAAAATTGAATGCTAATCTTGGTAAATTTATTTCATTTGAATAATATATTATGAAACTCGTCCGAATTTTCCGTTTGGGCTCGCCAGAGGCTCGCCAAAACGGAAAATTCTTAGACTCGTTTCATAAATATTATATGAGAAAAACACCCATTCCATATCCTCTGTGTATTGTATTGTATTGTGATGCAACACTATGAAGATAATGCTGTTTGACAACACATGCGCAATTGTGGCATGCACTATTAATCCACATGACCGTTTTCATTTCTCTCTCCAACATTTAATAACTGGTGCTATTCAATTAGTATTTTTTCATATCAACTGATGAGTTTTGATTAGTTGAACGTCTAAATCTGCTTTTAAGTAATGCGCATGCGGGCGTACGAAGTGGGGGCGCGAGTTCCCCTCAAAGTCTTTTAGAGGGATGCCAAAATGTCTTCGATATCCACTCGCATTTAGGCTTAGCTGTAACTTTCCTTCTTCTTTTCTGGAACAGTTGGCACTTCCACCCCGCATGGCATTACGCTGTTTATTAACCACACAGGTAGTCAGGTGAACGCCCTCTTTTCTGTAAAGTTAGAAAGTGAAATAAAAATGCTTCTAAAGCAATATATATACACATTCGGAAATGCCCCCTCGAACTTCAGCAACTACTGCTGGTTTTAATCCTTTACCCAACGCAGACGATTTCAAAATTTATTATTTTAAATATCATTTTTTAAATTTTTTCAAAAAAATTTCAACAAAACCATATCATGTGACCCCTCGTTGGAACGATCTCGACGAGCTCGTTCCAACGAGGGGTCACATGATATGGTTTTGTTGAATTTTTTTGAAAAATTATATTTTTTCAACTGCTGAATTTGCATATTACGCGGGCGGATGCGGCCGATTCGTTAGATAAAGGGTTAATATCTAATTAAAACTCTTTCCCAGACCCTATAATCTCAATATTGTCAAATTGTCTACGCAGCAGAAAAATAATATTCGCAGCTTGGTGAAATGACGAAGGATCGGACGGAAACACTTATTGTGGCAATGGGTATACCACACAGATTTTAAGTACCCAACAAGACAGGTGTGAAATCTGCACGTGCCACATATGCGCATAATTGTGCAGATGCACGTTATTTGAAAAACAAATTGCTACTTGTTCAACATACCAGGTGTGGGAAAATTCAGACTGATTATGACAGTGTTCTCTGACCTTATTCTTAGTAAAAAGGGAGTGGCAACCAACAAGATGTTTCAACACAACTACGCCTCACTTTACAATACTGGGTGTGTTGTGTATCATTTGTACATAAAAACGAACGAAGCTTTCTGCCATTATCAACCCATGCACTCTGGCAGCACAAGAAAATTTTCTCCAAGCACTCTGTTTTTCTCTTGTTTAACTGCGGATTTAACCAATTATATCTTGTTTGACAGAGCTCATTGAGGTTTGAAACACAAACGATGGTATATATTATCTGATACATAGATATATTTTTAAAAAATTTAAAAAATTGCACAAGTTGGAAATGCACATTTTTGCGCACTCAAGAGACCCACCCACCCTCACGTCCCGTCTTGCAATTTTTTATTTTCGGTGCCCCCCCCCCCCCCCTCCCGGGTACGGTGTGTGTTTATGGCTACCGACAAATTACAAGACGTAAGCACTGATTAGAAAAAAAGGAAGGAAAGCAACACACAAACAGGTTCGCTTGGTGAAGGATGCCCTGACTTAGGTACTCATTAAATAGAAGTTAGGTCATCTTATAAATTGTTTTAAATAATTGTTTGAATCCTACTTTCCCATTGGCGAAAGATACACCGTGTTGTCGATTTTTTGTAATTGACAAAAAGCTTTTATATTCAATGTAGGTACAGTTAAATGATATCCCAGAATTCCAGGAACCTCGAAATTGTCTTTTATATTATCTATACCCAGGGCGGCGGAGCCGGGGGGGGGGGGGGGCGCCGAGGGCACGTGCCACTCCCCACTTTTTTCACCAATTATAGGTACTCGCACGGCATTTTCCGACATAACATACACAACCCCTATTGTCACTACACATCGCCCATACAATACACATATATGACCACATTGATTTTCAAGATTTGATTGAATTAAAATAGAAAGCTCCAAATGGAGCGTAATATTTCAAAGGACGGTTTCAAAGTTATGATTAGCCCTTTGAACGCGAGAGGCCGCCTTTCCGGCCCATGAACATGATACTTTTGAAATTCTTTAAGTATGATAGCTGGTAAGTGAATGTGTGGGGAAGACCAATCAATATTTTCAACGTGCAGCCCTGAGGCTGCACGTTGAAAATATTAATTGGTCTGCCCACAAATAATGAATATGGCCTCTTCCAATTGCTGCCATTGAATTGATATGGAAGATACCACCAGGGTTCTCAGGGTTAAGTAAAAATAAAACAAAATTAATACGCCGAGGTTAGTGTCTTAAATAGAGTGGGTTCAAGGGTGAGGGATAGCGGATGAGGAGTAGCCTATTTATTTATTTATTTATTTATTGATGTTTAAGGTCACATATTTTTACACAATGGCTAACATGACCAAAACATGAGTATCAACTCAAGACCAGGGGTGAGCGTTAATAAGCCATGTTGCCCATTTTAGAGAGGGGTTGCACTCCCAAGCATTGGTGACTGGGTCTTATTTTACCAGTAAAACAGAGCCTGTTTACCGCAGTGAACAGGCACGTCTTCACTTCCCGGGGTTCCCGCGGGGAGAGAGGTAGCGTATATAAATTTATATATTTTGCATATATACATCGCCCCACCACCATTGACACCTCCCCCAGAAGAAAAATTATTTTCCATCCTACACCCCTGCGTTGCCCAGAAAGGACTGGTGTGACCCCCCCCCCCCCCACCCTCCCACACACTTCTTTGGAGCTTCCACCGACTCTGCCTATACCAAATTACAGTCGTCGTGTTCGCTACTGACTGGTTTCTAAGATCATCCTTACGCACAAAATGTAAAGGAACTTATATGGTAGTTGAAAATTGAAGTCGTACAATTATTTTTTTTTTAATTCAATTTATTTCACAGCATACAAATACAAACATGAGGCGAAAAAAACAAGGTTACAAAATCATAGACAGATGTATACTGTGGGGAATGACATAGTCTTACGACTGTGTTCCTGTCATCCCCTGGACAATCTAATAGTGTGAGTTAAAAGAACAGAATGGCAAATGGCAAATGGTAAGGTTAAATAATCTCTGTCTGGACAGCGAGTACACTGCAAAAAATATAGGTTCTCTTTAGAACCAAATCTGGTTCTAAACTTGTCCCTGAGATGGAACCAGCTCTGTTTAAACAGTATTTATTTCAAATCAAATAAATTTACCAAGATTAGCATTCAATTTTAACAGAATATTACATGAACTGAAGTAGATTCAGCACTAAACTTGGAGCGTATTCGCCAAATATTTTGAAACAAAGGAGATATGAACAGTTGGCATATCGAACCAGTTTTGGTTCTGAAAAGAACCAAAACTGGTTCGATATGCCAACTGTTCATATCTCCTTTGCTTAATAATGATTTGAGACAACCTCGTATAAACTCTAAACTTACGACTGAAACCCCATCAATTTATGTTTAATTCTGTTAATATTTAATGTTAATCTTTATAAATGTATTAGATTTGAAATAAATACTGTTTAAACAGAACTGGTTCCATCTCAGGGACAAGATAAGAACCAGTTTTGGTTCTAAAGAGAACCTATATTTTTTGCAGTGTAGTTGTTACTTTTATTTTGAGATCGAGTTGATTGGAACTGGTTAAAATTTTCTTCGTCATGAATCAAACTCCAGATTGTTCTGTCATTTGTTATTTTGATTTGGCGCATTGAATGAGTAATCGAGTAACTCGTTAATCAGTTGATCAGTCAGTTGAACAATTGGGCATATAATAATAAAAAGGTTCTGGGTGTATACTTATTGAGAACGATCGGAATGCTCGTTTTTCCTATCTTTTGATTGCAGTCTACGCGTGTGCACGTGTGTTGGAATTAAACGACGGAGTGCCAGATTAAACAACGCTATCTTTACAACGTATTTTGCGCGTTGGTGTTTTGATATGTGAAAATGCTTTGTGAATTTGAACACGAATACTTGATATTTTTCAGGTTTATACCTGCACCCTCGTAATGAACTTTACAACATAAACAGGCCTATGAACCATATTTGATGTACAGTCCCGATTTCTATCAGAAAAGTTGGGTATATTATAAGTTACATGGCGTGTAGCTGGCTGATACATTTCCATAGAAGACGACGTGTGTTCATATTGGGTGAGGCGAAGCCGAACTTGATATGAACACTCAGAACTTTGCATGGAAATGTATCAGCCAACTACACGCCACGTAACATATTCTACTCAAAGTTTGCTAAGCACCACATATTTGCCACATCATTGTGAAATTTGCTTGTGACATATTTGCGATATATTTGGTGGATATGATTGAGGAGTGTATTGAGATGGTCCCCAGTGTTTGCATTAGCTCTTGACAGGCAGACTTTTCGTGACAGTCATGGAAAGCATGTACCACTTGATTTTCACGATCTTTTCGTGTACTGTCTACATGTACATGACATGTGTAGGGTATTCAATCTTCATTTTAACACAAACCCTTGTGATTTAATAATTGAAAATGGCGAATGCAAATGTAAGAAGACATTTGTCTGAAGCAGAAATGTGGCCGGCTGTGGGGATGGCGGAGCAAGGGGCTACGCATCGTCAGGTTGGTGAAGCCCTTGGTGTACACCATACGCTGAGCATCAGAGCCTGAACAAGATTTCAGCAGTATGGCACACCAGTAAGACGACAAGGTGGTGGCAGAGACATGGCAACATCTGCAGCTGAAGGCCGGTTTTTGATCATTCAGGCCCATAGAAACCGCTTTGCAACAGCAACCCAGCTTCGCAGTGACCTTCAGAATGCATCCGGGGTAAATGTTTCGACGCAGACTATCCGGGCAAGGTTGCACGAAAGTGGTCTCCGATCGAGAAGACCATGTATTCGCAGTCCGCTGTCCCAGAACCACCACCAGACACGATATGAATGGGCCATGGACCATGTTGGATGTACCAGAGAAGATTGGCGGCCTGTCCTTTTTACAGAAGAGTCAAGGTACTGCGTAGACTATACAGACAGGCGTTCTATGGTATGGAGAAGTCCGGGTAGCGATTCCATGCAGCCAACATTGCTGGACATGACCGTTATGGTGGATGGTCAATAATGGTCTGGGGCGGCATCAGCTGGGATGGACGTACAGAGCTCTGTGTCCTTGACCGTGGTACATTAACTGCACAGCGGTATATTGATGAGATCCTGGGTGTCCACATCAGATTGTATGCAGGTGCAGTGGGTGATAGATTCATTCTAATGGACGATAATACCCGTCCTCATGTTGCCTATGCTGTCAGTGAGTACCAACGGAGGGAGGGGATTGAGCGTATGGACTGGCCAGCAAGATCCCCTGTCCTCAAGCCAATCGAAGATGTCTGGAATGAGTTGCGGCTTGCAATTTCAGCCCGTCCAGTCAGGCCAAGAAGTGTCCAGGAGCTTGGTGCCATGATGGTCCGAGAATGGAACAACATCCCACAAAGGACCATCAGGAACCTGATTGGAAGCACGAGAAGGCGTTGTCAAGCTGTAATTAACAGTAATGGGTCTCATACTCGATATTAAACCCATACCAGTTTGCTCCGTCAACGTTTTGGCAAATTGAAAAATTTCCTTTTTTACCAGTACAGTAGAATCCTCTTAACTGAATATCCATTTTGCCAGTGAAAATTATTCAATTAACAGGAGTATACAATTAACAGGGAATTGGTCAGTTTCCTGTGTTCTGGAGGAAACCTGAGCATTTATTCTATTATATCTTGTTTGACAAAGCTCATAGAGCTCTGTCAAACAAGATATAATAGAACAAATGAGGCCAAAAAGGTTGACAAATAAGGGGAATTTCGTGCGTGTCTCAGTATTTTTTTCGACATATTACAAAAATTTATTTACAATTAACAGGAGTTTACTCTAAAACCCATATGCAATTAACAGATCAAATTTGTACTGAAGGTATGGTAAATGGTTTTGTGTTTGAAAATTATATTCAATTAACAGAGATATACAGTTAAGAGATATCCAATTAAGTGGGTTCCACTGTAATATCCATTTCCCATGGTTATCGTATTCAAAAGCTAAACAATGTCTAACACAAATAAAATCTTAATTTTTGTACTTAAATCATTAAAGACATCATTTTTGTACTTAAATCATTACTTAAATCCGTGTGACGACACGGATCAACACACTGTTATGATGATATGTTTATCATATGACATTAATTATGACATATAATTAAAACGTAAAACAGGTGATTGGATATACTTGATGCTTAGCAAACTTTGAGTAGTATATTTATTATGTCGAAAGTCCATGTAAATCAAGGGGTAAAAATCGATCGAGTCGTAAGAACAACAAGGAACTTTTGGGACTACAAACAGGGGGGGGGGGGGGGGGGGGGGGGAGGGGGGCACTAAAAATTTGCAAGACGTGACGTCCTATTTTTTATTCGGCTCCTTTTTACACCCACCCACCCACTACGTGCAAATTTTCTACTACCGTTCTGAGACACCCACCCCCACTCTGCCATTAAAATCCAAAATAAACTTATAAACTTAGTAGGCACAGCTGTCTTTAGGTGGTTTTCATAATGTCCTTAACCCTTTACCCAACGTAACGGCAAAAACCGGCCAGCGCTATTCTCAAAAATCACCAATTAATTTTTACTATTTTATCATTTTTTGTCTCAAAAACATAGGTTATGACCCCTCATTGGAACGAGCTCGTTGAGCTCGTTCCAATGAGGGGTCATAACCTATGTTTTTGAGACAAAAAATGAAAAAAATTAGTTATTCAATCATTTTTTGGCAAGTGTCGTCTGCTTTTCATGTTAGGTAAAGGGTTAAACTGGTACCACCAATTTAAACCTCTGTGGGCTGCTGTGGGTCCCAATCTACAAATGACAAACTGTTCATTATCAGGCTTGGCCAGAGCAGGTGTACATATACGGGATCAAATTTTCATTTGAATTGTTCCCAAAATATTGTCTGAACATTTTCTACATTTCGAACAAGACACCCACCCCCTACTAACGTGTGACATTTTCCCAGTTTAAGCCCAATATTCTCACATATAAAGCCTCCTGATGTTGTATTTATGTCAAGAGTGTGATGTACAACATCATCTTTAAGGTTTGAAACACAAATGATGGTATATATTAGCTGATATATTGATATATTTTTAAAAAATTCAAAAAATTGCACAGGTTGGAAATGCACATTTTTGGCGCACTCAAGAGACCCACCCACCCCCACGTCACGTCTTGCAATTTTTTGGTGGCCTTCCCCTGCTACAAATAATATTTTCTGTCCATTTTTTAAAATTTTTATTGTTTTAAATTTTTACTTTGAAAATATTTTTGGTACTTATTTTGTTTTTTTAATTGAAATTCGAAGCGAGTGGAAATACATCAAAATAATAATGGTGGCTACTCACCCGATATCAAACATTATCTATTGACTAAAGTGAATTTTTTGATTTGATTGGTTGATAGATACGTGGTATGAGACCATATTCATTGACACCCACTATACGTCCGCCCAGCCACTGACAAATTTCCCATACCCAGTGGAAGCCTCGTTCCGAAATCTACAAATTGTCCATACCCCGTATAATTTTTTTTATACTAGTCATATCGGCATATTTACACAAAAACTCTTTTGCACAAAAAATCCACAGAAACCTGTATGGCTCAACAATGGAAGATAAAAGATCTCATGCTGTGTGTGTTCACACATGAAATAGATTGTACTTCTAAAACGGAAAGTCAATAGATAAATTCGTTACCCCGTGTCTGATCACGTGGTACGGGTTTTTACCTACCCAAAGCCAGCCGTATCCCATGAGGCCGAAGGCCGATGTCAATAGATAAATTCGTTACCCCGTGTCTGATCACGTGGTACGGGATTTTACCTACCCGAAGCCAGCCGTATCCCATGAGGCCGAAGTCCTCATGGGATACGGCTGGCTTTGGGTAGGTAAATAGATATTATCATAACAGTGTGTTGATCCGTGTCGTCGAGTTGAGGTGGCCAGATTTTCGGATCACTCGAGCTGCCGAAGGCAGCGAGTGTGATCCGAAAATCTGGCCACCTCAACGAGACGTGATGCGACGACACGGATCAACACACTGTTATGATGATATGTTTATCATATGACATTATTTCGATGACAAATTCACCAAAATTTGCCATTTTAATTAATATGCGGTGAAAAGCCGGTTACAAAATAGCAGACGAAACAACAACGACTTCCCTAGTTACGAAAACTATTCACGGAAACTCTCGGATATTTCCGTGGGAGTGTGATATGGATTTTTGATTTCCGTAAGAGTGTGATATGGACTTTTTATCCGGAAAAATCTCACCCGGTGTGATACAACAGTTTGGAAAACATCGTCAAACAGTAGAGATATTTAGGGTAAAAATGTCATAGTCATATGATAAAAACCCGTACCACGTGATCAGACACGGGGTAACTAATAATATCAGGTGAGTTACCTGATACAGCAGAACCCTTAGATGGTATTCCAGCGTTCTGACTGGACAAAGTAACTTTGATTCATAAGAATAATATTTATTACATAACCAGGGCAACATCCAGAGTAAGGTGTTGATTATGGAATGAGTTGGTATTTAAAATCCTACAAACACTAATTTGTTAAAATTTTAATTCTGAATAGCAGAAACGGGATGGGGTGTATGTGTGGTAGGGAGGCAGGGGAAGCGCTTCAGCCCCACAGGCTGCCACTTAGAAATTGACATTAATCATTTTATGCAGTTCTTTCTTATGTACACGTGTTAACTACAACAATTTAAGAGCAATGTCATGGGATGGCGAGTCCCTCATCTCTCAAGCCCAACAGGGGTAATAACTCTAAAAGAAATACCTGCACACAGCTAGTTTTCAATCCAGGCCTGGAAATAAGCAGTCTGACATTTGCAGAATGAGGTCCCCACAGGGTGAATTTGATGATGTTATCCCATACAGTAGGCCAATTTAACCCCTGGGATCCTCTTTCTGTTTAGTTTTGAGACCCTGATTCAGATTGTGGTTAACAGAGGGTAAATTTAGTGACGCTACCCTGCTGTGCAGGGTAGCATCACTAAATTCACCATCTGGGGACCTCATTTTGCAGATGACAGTCTGCTTATTTTCTGGCTTGTTTCAATCTCCTTTACAATGTTATCGCCAAAAAATATACATTCAATTAAAAAAAAAACATCTTGAACGGTTTTCTGTGAAATGCTGTGACAAGAAATGGTAATGTTGGAGTTTTCCCTATATTTCACACGCGCCTTCGGCGCACGTGAAATAAATAAAAACGCCACATCATATCGCTGATTCCAGCCCCACCCCTTCCCCATATACGATACGATGTTATTGTTATTATTATAGGGTACTAGTAAATTGGTGTTGGTACCGCAACAGTTATGCAGATGAACTAAATAAAAGGTATTCTTTTTTTATTGTTAGAGATATTTAGTTGCGCTTGATGATCAAACGTTTCCTGGAACTATGCAAACGAGACAACTTATTACCACCGAAAAAAACACATCATTTTCACAAAATGCCGACCTGCTTTGATTTAATAATTGGACGGTGTTGCATTAATGCTCCCAACAGACGCAAAGATCATTAACTCTTCATTAAATATAATTGCATTGTCATGCAATCTTTCGGCATCACGATTTGCACACGGTA